>JAVGWX010000002.1:134967742-135322742 GCA_036924085.1 Ariolimax columbianus
GAAGGAAGAAGGAAGAAGAAGGAAGAAGGAAGAAGAAGGAAGAAGGAAGAAGAAGGAAGAAGGAAGAAGAAGGAAGAAGGAAGAAGAAGGAAGAAGGAGGAAGGAAGAAGGAAGAAGAAGAAGGAAGAAGAAGAAGGACGAAGAAGAAGAAGGAAGAAGAAGGAAGAAGAAGAAGAAGGAAGAAGAAGAAGAAGAAGGAAGAAGGAAGAAGAAGGAAGAAGAAGAGAAGGAAGAAGAAGAAGGAAGAAGAAGAAGGAAGAAGAAGAAGGAAGAAGAAGAAGGAAGAAGAAGAAGGAAGAAGGAAGAAGAAGAAGAAAGGAGAAGAAGAAGGAAGAAGAAGAAGGAAGAAGAAGAAGGACGAAGAAGAAGAAGGAAGAAGAAGAAGGAAGAAGAAGAAGAAGAAGAAGAAGAGAAGAAGGAAGAAGAAGAAGGAAGAAGAAGAAGAAGAAGAAGAAGGAAGAAGAAGAAGGAAGAAGAAGAAGGAAGAAGAAGGAAGAAGAAGAAGAAGGAAGAAGAAGGAAGAAGGAAGAAGAAGGAAGAAGAAGAAGAAAGAAGAAGAAGGAAGAAGAAGAAGGAAGAAGAAAAAGGAAGAAGAAGGAAGAAGAAGAAGAAGAAGGAAGAAGAAGGAAGAAGAAGAAGGAAGAAGAAAAAGGAAGAAGAAGAAGAAGAAGGAAGAAGAAGAAGGAAGAAGAAGAAGAAGGAAGAAGAAGAAGGAAGAAGAAGAAGAAGAAGAAGAAGGAAGAAGAAGAAGAGAAGAAGAAGAAGAAGAAGAAGAAGGAGAAGAGAAGAAGAAGAAGAAGAAGGAAGAAACAAGAAGGAAGAAGGAAGAAGAAGGAAGAAGGAAGAAGAAGGAAGAAGGAAGAAGAAGGAAGAAGGAAGAAGAAGGAAGAAGGAAAAAGAAGGAAGAAGGAGGAAGGAAGAAGAAGAAGGAAGAAGGAAGAAGAAGGAAGAAGAAGAAGAAGAAGGAAGAAGAAGGAAGAAAAGGAAGAAGAAGAAGAAGGAAGAAGAAGGAAGAAGGAAGAAGAAGAAGAAGGAAGAAGAAGGAGGAAGAAGAAGGAAGAAGTAAGAAGGAAGAAGAAGGAAGAAGAAGAAGAAAGAAGAAGAAGAAGAAGAAGAAGAAGAAATAATACTAAAACAAAGCCCAGAAATTCGCCCATCTTGGAAATATAATTACGAAAGATGGAAGTTGCAAAATTTAAATCAAGAAGAGAAATTGGGATGGCCAAATCTACTTGTATTTTCACCAATATTATTCATACATTGACATCCAAACAAATTATATACAAATTAAAAATGTGAGTATCCTGTTTACATTTCTGAATTCCATTAGCTATTCTTCTTCCATCTTTTTTTCCATTTGAGTGTCCTTTTATCATATAGTGTTAGTATTTCATCTTTTACCGAGAGTTAAATTGTTCTTCGTTGCATTCTCGGTACAGTGTTTGCAGTTTATATTATTGCCTTGTTGAACTAATTTGTGAAAGTTACTAGTTCTAGGTCTTCGGTGTCAGTAGAGTTATCCTGCCTCTTATCGTGTCTCTGTATAAGCGAATGTCTCTTAGTTTGTCAAGGTTGAATCTAGATCTTATTTTTTAAACTGCTTCACTAGTTTTAGCTTGACAATAAAGTTTGACATTGCCAGGTCGGGACAACTGCCCATGTTAGCTTTATGGAATGCTATAGTCTTGGATATATTTATTCATGATCGATTCATTGTTGATTTCTTTTCTTAATGCAATTAATTGTGTTAGAATACTCTCCAAGTGGTACAGCGATGAAGTGCTATTCGAACCTCGCCACACTGACCAAATAGCGCCGGACAAACTGAGCCAAGAAACAAGAAATGGAACGATGACTCAAAAACCGTCAGAAGAACAAGTAAAGGGTTGAAGAGGTGAAGACGGCATTCCTACTGGAGCATTCAATGCGTGTTAACAGACAGGAGTAATGTGACAAAAGAATATTCACAACGAGCACGGAGAGAAAGAAGAGCCCTAGATGACTGGCAGCTGGCTACAATTTGACCCATATGGAAAGGAAAGGGCTTGAAGCGGAACTGTGACACCTATAGAGTATTTCACTGTAAAGTCCTACAAGGAAGATATACGCAAAACTTCTTGAATAGCGCATGCGAACCGATTGCTAAACCTCAACTCGACAACGTCCAGTTCGATTTCCGCAAGAGCAAGAGTATTTACCATACTGCAGATGTGTGAGAAAAACAGGACATAGCTACAAATTAACTAAAGAGAGGTCCAGATTAGATATTAGGAAATATTTGTAAACATTTTTTTTTTTAGTCGGAGAATGATGCAGGCTTGGAATGCATTGCCACGGGAGGTAGTGGAGGCAGGGACAGTTAATTGCATTTACGACTAAATTGGATGCGCATAGCTTTTAGAGCAATGTGATGTAAATGAAACTGGTCGTGTACAGACTCTGCAGAGTCTTATAAACCAGTATAAAAGACGTTAAGATAAGTTAAGCTATGATTAAATACGATAGAGGGGATCAAGATGCTGAGCAGCGCAAGTGGTCAGCGACACCCATAGCTGACTGCTAGGGTCAGGGCCAGCAAACCATAGCTGCCAACACCCTTCTATACCTCCACGCGGTGATCCTGGATAACAGGCTGCATCAGGGCAGACTGGCTAAGGAGAAGGGATTGAAGAGGGAATGCTAACCCGGTACTCAAAAAATGCTTGCTGAAGTTGGGTGTGTTGGACCGAAAGGTGCAAATATCGCAGCCAAGCTGTAAACTACGACACAACGCATTCCGTTCTCTGGACATACATTCTGCGACTTCAGCCCTTTCAGTGTTTGGTAGTGGGAGATTGAGAACGAACGAAGAAGAAGAAGAAGAATACGATGGGGTTCTCAATTTAGCATTCACCGAGCAAGAGAATGTTTTTGACAGAATTGACATAATATACCCTGGACGGTGATAGAGGAGTATGGGATATTAGGCCAACTGCTTGACAATCTGAAAGCTCTGTACTGAGGGAGCAAAAGAGTGGTGGGTATGGAAGTCGGTGTCGCCGAGGTTTTTCCTATCACGTAGCGTGTGTGCCAGGCATATGTACTGTCACAGCTGCTTTTTAACATTTATATGGACAAAATTGTACCAGAGGCCTAACAGGTTGCTACCCGTGGTCTTATAATTACACATATGAAGTGTTGTTCGCAGATGACCCGATCTTTGTCAATTTTGGCTTTCCAATCACCTTGTACAATTATTATGTCTGTTTATGAACTATGTTCACTATTTTACAGCTGGTAATAGAATAGTTCATATTCTTTTTACGGAAAACTCATTTGTAGGGGCAAATGTGAATATTAATGTTACATTAAATGACAGTTTTTTAAAACGTATTAAGAAGATTCTGAACTATATTATTTAACATTATAATATTGCATTTATTAAAGGACTTTATAGAAAACGTAATAATGATCAAACAGTAATGGTCGTCTAAATTGATGGGATTGGTTAATTAGTAGTCTGCCTATACAGAAGAAGTTGTTTGATAGAGTACGGCATAAGTCGCTGTGGGCACCATGAGGAGGTATAAAATCAACGGAAATATTAGACAGGTCCTTGAACACATATATGACAAGGCATCCAGCGCAGTTCTTGTGAATGGGAGGCGGGTGGGTTACTGGTTTCCCCTATCGGTCGGTGTAAGACAGTGTTGTACACTCTCCCTAACACTTTTCAGCATTTTTGTTGAGGGAATTATGAATGAGGCACTTGGAAATCACGTTGGTACTGTGTAGATAGGAGACCTGAACGATTACCAACTTTCGTTTCGCAGATGGCATCGACGGGTTGGCGGGCACAGAAGCGCAACTCCGGGAATTAGCCAGAAGCCTCAATGAAACACCTCTTGACTACCGTATGTAGATTAACGCTGGAAAGACTAAATGAATGTCCAACAACGCCGATGGTTTCAACAGTGGGGTAAAAGCTAGGGGCCAGAAACTCGAAGTGGTCGACCGTTTTAATTATCTGGGTTCGGTTTTCAGTGGTAAAGGATCAAATGATGAGGTGTTGGCCAGAATAGCACAGACAATAGCGGCGCTTGCACGGCTAAACACAATCTGGCAAGATAAACGGTTAGCCATTTGCACGTAGATAAGATTAATGCCTACATTAGTCATGTCAATATTTCTCTAAACTTGTAAAACATGGACAATTACAGCTGACCTGCAGCGGATGATACAGGCTTTGAAGATACAATGTTTTCGAAGATTTCTAAATATCACATACAAAGACGGAGTTAAAAAATACGAGAAAGAATTACAAAAGCAAGAGGGACCTTTGATCAACGGTAAAAGAAAAAACAGAAACTTGCTTGGTACGGCCACATATCGAGATCAAACTGCACAAATAGGTGCAGGGCAGACGACGAAGAAGTCGTGCCAAAAAGAGATGGGAGGACAACGTTAAAGAATGGACCAATCTCCGACCATAGAATGCACAGACAGAGGCCGCTGACAGAGCGGGGTGGCATGGTATTCTGGGGGTGTCTTTATATGTGCTCCAACGATCTCACCTGGTTAATTAGTAGTCTGTACTGGTGAGTTTAGTTAATTAGTAGTCGGTACTGATTGGTTTGGTTAATTAGTAGTCGGTGTGTACTGGTGGGTTTGGTTAATTAGTAGTCGATGTGTACTGGTGGGTTTGGTTAATTAGTAGTTGGTGTGTACTGGTGGGTTTTGTTAATTAGTAGTCGGTGTGTACTGGTGGGTTTGGTTAATTAGTAGTCGGTGTGTACTAGTGGGTTTGGTTAATTAGTAGTCGGTGTGTACTGATGGGTTTGGTTACTTAGTAGTCTGTACTGGTGGGTTTGGTTAATTAGTAGTCGGTGTGTACTGGTGGGTTTGGTAATTAGTAGTCTGTACTGGTAGTTTTGGTTAATTAGTAGTATGTACTGGTGGGTTTGGTTAATTAGTAGTCTGTACTGTTGGTGTTGGTTAATTAGTAGTATGTACTGGTGGGTTTGGTTAATTAGTAGTCTGTACTGATGGTTTTGGTTAATTAGTAGTCTGTACTGATGGTTTTGGTTAATTAGTAGTCTGTACTGATGGTTTTGGTTAATTAGTAGTCTGTACTGATGGTTTTGGTTAATTAGTAGTATGTACTGGTGGGTTTGGTTAATTAGTAGTCTGTACTGATGGGTTTGGTTAATTACTAGCCGGTGTGTACTGTTGGGTTTGGTTAATTACTAGTCGGTGAATACTGATGGGTTTGGTTAATTAGTAGTCGGTGTGTACTGATGGGTTTGATTAATTAGTAGTCGTTCTGTACTTGTGGATTTGGTTAATTGGTAGTCGGTTTAATGATGAATTTGGTTAATTAGTAGTCGGTCTGTACTGATGGGTTTGGTTAATTAGTAGCCTGTACTGATGGGTTTGGTTAATTAGTAGTCTGTGCTGATGGGTTTGGTTAATTAGTAGTCGGTCTTTACTTGTGGATTTGATTAATCGACAGTCGGTATTATTCTCGTTAATCTGGTATGAAGAACAATGCAAAGAGCTTGCTGGTAGCTAGAATTCTGTCTTCTTCTGTCTTTATCTTTGATCATACAGCAAAATGAATCAGATGTGTCCAAGTCAGTAAAACGAACCACAGTAATCGTGAATTATTCCTTCATCGTCGATTAACAAATAACATTTGTGTTGATATTTTCTGTCTAAATAAACTCTCGTAGCTGCACTCGGTTCGTCGTGTCCCATGGATTAGATTTAATCTGCTTATTGGTGTGACTGACTTTGTAAGCTATTTCTATTTAAACTTGTAAAGTCACCTTATGTGCAAACCGTCTTATACGTTAGACTATAGGACATGTAAGTTGCATAGTGAATAAGAAACTAAGAATGGACTATTGTTCATGTTTTGTCACAGAAGAAATAATTGACTGACAATTACATGGAAGAGTTAACATGTAACTTTCATATTAGAAACAAAAATCAATGAAAGCAATTTATCTCTTATCAATATAACTCACACTGAGTTCAATGCAGATTTGCAGGGTTTCACTTATGCCTGGTTTCTGCGAGTAAAACAAAACTCATCATAATTTTCTTGATATTTCTTGTTTTCTAGTTATCTTAGCGCATATTCGAATTCGTACTTGGCAGGGATCAAGATGCTGAGCTGCACATGAGCTGCAGTGGTCAGCGACCCATAGCTGACTGCTAGCATCAAGGTCAGCGAACCATAGCTGCCAAGACCCTCCTACACCCCCACGCGGTGATCCTGGATAATAGGCTGAAGCAGGGCAGACTGGCTAAGGAGAAGGGATCGAAGAGGGAATGCTAACCCGGTACTCAAAAAATGCTTGCTGAAGTCGGGTGTGTTGGACCGAAAGGTGCAAATATCGCAGCCAAGCTGTAAACTACGACACAACGCATTCCGTTCTCTGGGCTACATTCTGCTACTTACCCTTTCAGGGTTTGGTAGTTGGAGATTGAGAACGAACGAACGAAGAAGAAGAAGAAGAAGAAGAAGAAGAAGAAGAAGAAGAAGAAGAAGAAGTACTTGGCAAATGTTGCTATCACATGCTCCTCTGCAACATTTAGTGTTTGCTCCTTTGACTGCGTGTTTCTTTTCCTATATCTCTTTATTGGGGGAGAGGAGACTGATCAGGAGGCAAAACATACTGATCAGATTATGTTACTCGTGGTCAGGCAAATCATATTGATCAGACTTAGTCAAGGTCAGGAGAAACTCTGATTAGACCCTCACTTTACTTCAAAGCAGGTCTTCCTAGATACAGGCTATTTCATGGCAGTCTGGCTAACGAGGTGGTGATCGTCACTGTAATCCCCACAGTGGTATACTTGTTGAGGAGCCTCTCATTGCACTACAGCCAGAAATACCCTTTTTCAAATACGCCTCGGAATGGGATGAGAGCGACTGTAAGCCACCAACGAACGTCGTCAAGAGTACGTAACCCAAGTACGAGTGACATTAGCAGCAACAACAACAACAGTCTATCATTCCTTTCTCAGTTTTTTTTCAATATGTACTTTGCTTTCCATGCTGTATTTTTTCCATGATAGTAATCCAGTAATATATTTTGCTTTCCGTGCTGTATTTTTCAATGAAATGTATTTTGCTTTCTATGCTGTATTTTTTCCATGATAGTAATCCAGTAATGTATTTTGCTTTCCATGCTGTATTTTACCATCACAAATTAGCTTAATTTTTGTATATTTCCTGATTGTATGTGTGTGTGCATGAGTTTTACAGGCGTTCTGCTGACTTCACAACGAAATTGTTTATCAAGATGGAGAGATGGGCTGAATAAAGCCCGTAATTCAACATAATATCCCTCGCCACAAGAAAGCACATACACAGAAAAACATGTTCACTAGGCCTGCTGGCTTCCCGAGAGCAGCAAAGTCACAACAAAACTTTTCCCAACCCACTTAATTGAAGCAGCGTATGGAGACGAGAGAATACTCAGACGGACCATCAGGTTTATGAGTAAAATAGATGCGATTATTTAAGGGTGAACTTTTGGCTACCTGGCATCAGACACGTTTTTCAGTCTTATTTAACATTAGGATTACAAAGTAACAAAGTACGGTCGTACATTACATTGTTTCCAGACGGCTAAAATTCAAAATATCCCTCGTAAATTGACCAAAATTACACAGATCTGAATAAATCACACCAATTTGAACAAATCCCAAAGTCTCTCCGATGAAGAAGCGTTAAAGAAATAAATGAACAACTATCTTACGTCTGCAGTGTTACACAGCTTAATAAACATAAAGCTATTAAGCTCATTGGAAAAGCACATTAGCTTTATAAAGTATAGAGATTTACAAAGTTATAAAGGTAAATATAATACATAACCAATAGCATACAGCCAAACACAGTCTTGACACTTGATTTGGTCACTTTTTGCGGACCTTCATTAAGGAAGCAAGTTTTTTATTTAAATTTAGAATGTTTACTTGAACATTATTTATAAACAAGTTTCAGTAGAATTCACTGTCTGCTTTTATTATTAACATAAATGTGCATCGGAGAATTCACTGTCTGCTTTTATTATTAACATAAATGTGCATCGGAGAATTCACTGTCTGCTTTTATTATTAACATAAATGTGCATCGGAGAATTCACTGTCTGCTTTTATTATTAACATAAATGTGCATCGGAGAATTCACTGTCTGCTTTTATTATTAACATAAATGTGCATCGGAGAATTCACTGTTTGCTTTTATTATTAACATAAATGTGCATCGGCTATTTCCAATTTGGAGGAGTTGGGAGGTCAAAGACAACATTTTGCAGAACAGACGCGGCCTCTAATTTCCTTCGCGGAACCCAAGAGACTGTCTTTAATAGTGTTCAGTACATATTTACCGCTACATTACTATGCTGCTTGAAAATGAAATAGGAAAAGGAACGAACGTGGATTGCATGGCCAAAATAATATATGCCTATTGTGCATTTCAGCTCGAATGCGCATTTACAATGCTCCTGGTTCTGTGTTTAAACAACAAAAAAGGGCGAGGGGGGGGGGGGGACCTATTTATACAAGCTCATTTAATTATTATTAAAATAATCACAACACGGCATACACATCCATTGTAATATATTTTTACCAAAGGTAATATTACCTGTCTTCTGTCACCGCATCAGCAGGTCACAGAATCTGATACCTTGCACTCCATACTTCACGTGACGAACATCTGTCAGCCCATTCCACAAAAATACCTTCATATTTTTATCCAGAGTTACTAATATGTTGTTAATTGCATGTGCAAGTAAAATCCGGAAAAGGTTTTAAAACTCGAAAAAGGATAAAGTTATATGAGGAATTTATTTTTAAAGAAAATGTTAGGCCATAGTAAACAAGGAACAATATAAATATTTACTGGATGAAAATCGATACATCGGTGTTGCATAAATAAGGAGCAGGTTTTTTTTACACTATCCCAAAGTGTATTTAATTAAGTGTACTTCATAAATATATTTTATTTTATCCACGAAGAAACTATTTAAACTTACATACTGTATTTTCTATTCAGACATGGAAATCAGATAAATGTGCAGCAAAGTTTAGAAAGATTCTCCAACAGCGTACCTGGAACATATGATATCTAGCAAAATTACACTAGACCAAAGCTTTTAATGTAGTCACAAATGCAGTAAAAATAAGTCATAGAAGTTCACGCCCAAATGCTATAGCCGTCGTCAATGTGAGATCTTTTCTAATGTCACTCCTAAGATCAGCAAGAAGAAGTTTCAGTCTCGCAGAACAGAGATAGAAGTCCTTTTCGTGGATCATAAACTACCAGCGCTGCTCAACAGCTGTAGGCATGTACTGATCCATATTAACCAATACAATCCTAGACAAATCATCAGATAAGTCCTTCTGCAGGTTACACGCAAGCCAACGATGTTCGAGCACTCGGACGTGTAGGATTTTTTCCTACAGCAAGAATGACAGTCTTATCAAATGACTTCGCGCTACAGAGCAGTCCATGTATCATCGGTGCAATTAACGAAGATATAATCATTAATACCTCTATGGATACATTCCAGCATTTAGGTTGTAAAATGAAAAACACATACACTTTGTAAAGTAACCCAAATAACATGGTCAATTGATGACAGAGACGAGCACCAGAAGAAGTTACAGCCTACATGAAATACACATAAAATACGATGAGAAGATTTTGTATTATTCTCAACAACTTATTCTCAGCCATCCCAGGCCCACACTTACCTGATTTAAAATCCATTGCCGCTGTATCCATGACAACAGTTGCATACAGAACCCAAGTAAAAGACAGTATTGAAATACGAAACATGCGTCGTGTTTTCATCATGACTTGTTTTAGTGTTCTCATCACTCGTTTTCAAGTCCTGCCTGCTCAGAGGCCTTCTCCTATTGAGAAACTTGAGTCTCCTATTGACTGCTGACAAAATCAGTTTTATTTGATTTATTTGTCTCTCTGGACATATATAACAAAAAAGTGTCCAGATCGTGTGATCGACCCTTCATTCGCAATACATTATTACTTATAAAACTGTTTCATTGTCAGGTTTCTCCTAGAACGAGTCGGGGTAATGGCCGAACTCTGTAACGCGTTCATCAAATAAGTTTATAATGTGATATCGTTGGATAGGGTATCGGTTTTTACTTGCAGCAGATGTGTTTTCGACACTTACTCCCATTATCATACGTCACATTACCTGTCTACACGAGAACAAGCGTCGTACTGGTACACATTAGTGCAGTTGGTACATAGATACATTTCCTTGTTTCTGACAGCGCTTCTTGTAGAAGTTAAACAGTGCTGAGTCTTCATCTTTAAATGTCTTGATTAAGGGGACGGCGTGGCCTAGTGGTTAAGTGGCACGGCTCACGACCCGAAGGTGCTGGGTTCAATCCCCATCACAGCACCGGCCGTTACCCCGGGGAAGCAAACCCTTAGAAAATGCAGGAGGAAGCAGACCCTTACATAAAATGCGTGCTGAAGTCGGATGCACTGGGCCGAGAGGCGCAAAATAAAAACACAGTGCAACGCACACCGCCTTGGGGATTAGAGAAAAATAAGGCGAACGCAAAAAAAAAACAAAAAAAAAAAAAAAAAATTTTCCTGGTTTTTTTTTCTTTGAAACACTACAGGTTTGAAAGTATCGAGGCAGGTGAAACATTAAAGAAAAAAGAATTAAATCTTGAGAACGTATAGTGACATTAGTAGACAGATAAGAATTTATGTACGTCAATTTGTAGCATTACATGTAACACATGCGTGATGATACAACTATGTTAGCTTCCAGTATGGACGTATTTACAGACAGGTGCACACACACGAAGGCATGAACATACATAATCAACTGATACCTTTTATGGGCTCGTGGTGTAAAAAAAAATGTGAGTAGATGATCGTCATGTCATTTCCTGTTTCCCATGTGTCTGTGTGTATTGTATTTTGAAAGCAAAAAAAAATTTATAAATTTAAAATCCGGCAGGCTAAAGGTCATTAGTCTAAATAAAAAGATGTGCATGTAATGCTCACTTACCCACTGACAGAAACAAGAGGAAAACACGTCCATTCTCGTTGTTGTTGAAGTTGTTGAAGTTGTTATTTTAGTTTTTGTTGTAGTTGTTGTTGTAGTTGTTGTTGTAGTAGTTGTTGTTGTTGCAGTTATTTGTTAGCTGTTCTCGTTTATTCTTTGTCCCCGCCGTGCACAATTTTGTTGCGATTGATTGTCTTGTTGCAAAACTGAAGTTTATTCATCAAAATCTCTTCCAGCTGCATGCATCAGGTGTGCAAGTGGATAAAGTCAATTTTAAAATGCACGAAACTGCTTGTGTAGAGCTGGAAAGTAAGAGAATTCTGCTTACAGAAATGTCTATCCCTAGTACATTGTCAGCGTGAAAATGTTGTGCGCAGCTCCGGGACTCGTGTTGAAATCTACAGCGATTTCATCAATAGTGACTCGTCTGTCGCCATGGACTAGCTGGTTGATCTGTTGCTTCACTATGTCACTCGTACTGGTCTCACATGCCACGGTTCATCAGTGACGATTTGTCTTCCATTTTGAAATCGTTCTACCCATTCATGTACTCTCTTCTGATTCAAACAACTGTCTTCATACTGAACCTTCATTCTTCTATAGATTTCAGAAAGTGCCACCAAAAAAATACAACAACAACAACAACAAAACGCCTCGTTGTTCTTCCACGATGCAAGTTAACAGTGGGGCGGCCATGTTGAACGCTAATTGTGCATGTGCATACTGCTCGATTGTGACAATCCCTACATGGAGTTTTACTAATGAGTCATTTTGAATCCTGAAATTAGATTCTCCTTTGTATTATCTATATAATAAAATTGCGGCTACTGTATATATATATATATATATATATATATATATATATATATATATATATATATATATATATATATATATATATATATATACATATATATATATGTATATGATTGGATGATTGGCATCCTGTCAATCTCGAGTGACAATGACTTTGCGCTAAATAGGGTGCAGTCAGTTGTTGCCCTTGCTTTTGCTGCAAACGTTTAGAGTCTGCATCTTTACGCATCTTGTCTTCCCCTGCCCGCAGACCAGCACACAAAGCCTGCCTCCAGCCGGGTCTGCCTTTGGCAGGTTCCTCTTAGTTACAGGTGTTCATATTCAACGCCTTCAGGTTACGCTTGCAAACATCTTTGTAGTGGAGGAATAGTCTACCTTTTTTTACGCTTACCAGTGGTTAGCTCTCCGTATAGGATATCTTTTTGTATTCGCCCATCCTCCATTCTGCACACGTAACCAAGCCGCTGCTAGCGGCGCTGGCGCAGGATCGTAATTAAGCTGACAATCTTTGCACGGTCCAACACTTCGTTGTTACTCTGTCACTCCATAAAATTCTAAGTATGCGTCTCATACCGTAGAGCAGGGTACTAACCATACAGAATATGTACACATCAACCTTCGTGGAGATGGTCAGCATGTTGTTATTCCACACTCTCTTTGAGAGCCTATTAAGTGATGATGAGGTCATTTCTAATCGGTTTTGGAGTTCAGTGTCTAGTGAAAGGTTGTCGGTGATGATACAAGCACTTTGTAGATCCGAGGTAGTTGAAGTGGTTTATTACTTCCATATTTTTTTCACATAGGACAATGTGGAGCATCTGGACCCTGAACCATCACTTTTGTCTTTTGTACGCTGATGATAAGGCCGAACAGATCATACAATATTGCCAACCTATTAATGAAGATCTTTCCTGAGCAGGCTGCAAAAGCTCGCCGACAGAGTGTATCCGAAGTCTCAGTGTGGTTTTCGTACAGAAAGGTCCACCGTTGATATGGTTTTTTTCCCTGAGACAATTGTAAGAGAAATGCAGAGAACAAAACAGACCACCATTTCTTGCCTTCATTGACCACACCAATGTTTTCGACGTAGTAAACAGAGAGAGCCTTTTTAAAATATTGTAAAGTTGGCTGCCCACCTAAGCTACTGAGCATGATTAGATCTTTTCATGTGGGCATGAAATGTGCAGTGCTGCATGACAGTCAGGAATCTGAGGCATTCGACAGACATTAACAGCGGAGTTAAACAAGGTTGTGTCCTGGCTCCAACTCTATTCTGCATTACACGCCTTTGGAACTGCCACAGAAGGGGCATTTCAGCATACTAGGTCAGATGGGAGACTATTCAATCTAACCAGACTGCGAGCAAAAAGTAAGAGCACCGAGACTGCCATTCGGGATATGCTCTTCGCAGACGATGCTGCCTTAGTCCCCCACACCTAAGTCGAATTACAGATCCCTATCAATATATATATATATATATGAGGTAACTTCAAAAAGTTCCCGGAATTAGTGGGTTATATAGAAATAAGTTACAATAGAATTATCTACACTACATTTTTTTCAAAGTATTTCTCTTCGGCAACTACACACTTTTGGCAACAATGACACACACACACTAGTTAATATATATGCTCCCACAACAAAGACACAGCAATATACCTTTTACAACAATCGTTTTAACACATTACGTCAACAATACAAAAAAACATAAAATCATAATGGGTGGGGATTTCAATTGCACATTGAACCCTTTAGATACAACGCATGTGAGAATTACAACAAGGAAAACTAACGACATCCTACAATACATTTTAGATGAGCATGCCCTATTAGATACATACAGACGGAAATATCCAGAGGGCAAGGAGACAACATACACAGACAAAACATATACTCATGGCACATCAGCTAGATTAGATAGATTCTATATACATGAAAACTATATAATAAACAAAATACGTCATTTAGACACTAGAACATTTACAGACCACAAAGCAGTAGAAATAGTCGTAAACTCAACACATACAAACACAAACTACACCGAGTCTGTACATTGGAAATTTAATAACTCTCTGCTTAAAAATGAACATTTTATTAAAAATAAAACGAATTTAAAACAAGATTATGTACAGACCGCACCAACGGAAAATTTAGCAGAATATTGGGATTTATTAAAAAGAACAATTAAAGAAAGAACACAAACAATATCAAAATTTATTTATAAAAATATAAGAAGAAATAAACAAATTATAGAAGAAGCCATTAGACTAACTGAACTAATAGATAAAAACGCCCCCGTAATTCATTTACTGCAAGAAGAGTTAGACAAAATTGAAAATCACAGGATACAAGGGGCACAATTTAGGACAAAATTAAATTCTATAACACAAGAAACACCCAGTAAACAATATTTAGCAGTAGAACAAAACATACAAAGGAATAGACAGATACACGAAATAAAGGACGAGGGGGGAAATATTTGTACAAAGACAACGGAAATAGGTCAAGCGTTTAGACTTTTCTACGCTAAACTGTACTCAGCAGAGAGTACCTCAACAAGTACACGTGAAGGTTGTGAGATCTTCACAAAGCGCTTGAATGAGCAGGACAAACAAGCAATAAACGAACCTTTAACAATGACAGATTTACAAGCTGCTCTCCTTTCCTTTCAAAAGGATAAAAGTCCTGGCCCTGATGGCCTGACTGCTGAGTTTTACTCCACGTTTTTCCACGTGTTGAGCCCACTCCTTCTCAAAGTCTAACACGAGGCCTTCGAGAAATGTGAACTCCCAAATAGCTTTAACCAATCGTACGTAACTTTAATTCACAAATCAGACACAGATAAAAGAGAAATAAAAAATTATCGGCCAATATCACTTCTAAACACAGACTATAAAATATTAACAAAAGCCTTAACGATAAAAATTAAACCTTTTATGAAAAAGCTAATTAACGAAGATCAGCAGTGTAGTGTACAAAACAGAAACGTAATTAAACATGCTCACTTTTTAAGAGACATAATTCAATACACGTACGAAAAAGACACACAGGCAGCAATTGTATCAATTGATCAAGAAAAAGCATTTGATAGAGTATCACGCGAATATATGCATAAAACACTAGAGAGAAACAACATAGGGAATTATTTTACAAATTGGGTTAACATTCTATATAAAAAGCCAGAAAGTAGACTGTTAATAAACCACACACTTACAGACAGCATACACTTAACAAGATCAGTTAGACAAGGTTGTCCTCTATCCCTATTGACAAGACACAACAATTAACGGAACACACGTACCAGGAATAGGAGAGAAAAAATTAATAGCATATGCAGACGACACCGTATTTTTCCCAACAAATTATACATCAATACAAAATATCTTAAATACATTTGAAACATTTGGGAAACAAAGTGGTACTAAAATAAATATATTGAAATCTAAAATTATGGGAATAGGCAAATGGAAATTTAAAACAGACTTCCCCTTCAAATTAGTGCAAGAAAATAAACTCAAAATATATGGAATTGACTTCCAGGCAAATCCTAGGAACAAAAATAAAGAAATGTGGAGAAAAGTAATAGAACACATTACAAATAAATTAGAGAAATATAAATTTAAAACTACAACAATATTCGGCAGAAGCGTAATAATAAACACCTTTATTATACCCAAACTAATATATATCTCAAACATCTTTAGCCCCCCAATAAAGACCAGTAAAGAAATAAATGCCTTCATTAGAAATTTCATTTTTAGATTTACTCTTCATAGCATTCAAACTAAAACACTAACACAAGACAAAAATCGACAAAAACGGGATCTCCCTACAAGATATAACAACACAAATTAAAGCCCTTAGAATTAAATTTATTGGGCAAATAATCGCAAATCCAACTGAGTACCCACTAGCGCACTACTATGTGGGACTCAGAATTATTAAATTCTGCAAACTTAACAATAATATGCCCCACTTTTTTGGAAATCTACCTCCCTATCATAAAGAATGCATTAAGCATATACAAAATAATGAACATTTAATAAAGCAAGAGACTAAAACTATTTACAAAATGTTAGTACAAACCCAAGAACCCCCACTTAAAAATAGAATAAAAAGAGGATATAATTTTTTTATAACAGACTATTCAAATATTTTCACTACTTTACATGCATTAAAAATAGCTCCAAAAACTAAAGAAACAATATACAGACTTTAATTTAGTATAACACCAATGCTATACAAAAAAGCACACATGTCAAAAACAAGGATGCCAAAATGTAAACAATGCAGACAGAACATTCAAGAAACAGACCATCTTTTTTACCAATGCACGATCATCATATCAGAAACTTTAGCAACACTCAGAGAAACAATAAATAAACACACACAAATTAAAGTAAACATGTACAGAGCAATCATGCTAAATACCATTCCCAAAACAGACAGAAACATGCAGAATAGACTATTTACTTTACTTGCAGATTGCAGACACCTTATATGGATATGTAGAAACAAAGCAGTTTATCAACAGAGAATCTACACTACACAAATATTCACTAACATATTTACACAGAAACACAAACTATACAAATATTCACTAACATATTTACACAGAAACACAAACTATAAATTATTGACACACACTTGAATCTTTAGCAATTTCGGTTCGTGTGGCTGTAGAGTGCGTGTATGTGCGTGATGTGTGTGTGTGTGTATATAAACTTATATAAATTGTAAACATTCAAATGCCAAAATGGACATTTGAACTGCATACAATGTATAATCATTGTCAAAACATTAAAAAAAAAAAAAATTATTTTGAAACTGTTATTTTCATGACATTTTTGTTACAATTGAATGGAAATGCGAAAGCAAGAAGTTTGAATGAATATAACCATGAAATGATTTGTATTGAAAAAATGAAGAATAAACTCATTTAAAACCCTACACACTTTTGGCAACGTGCATACAACTGCTGGAAACATTCGTGCAACCCATTTTTGACACCTTTCTCAGCTGGCTTGTCGCATTGGTTATAACGTCATTGGCATCCTTGAATCGATGCCCTTCCAGTGCCTATTTCAGTCGAGTGAACAGGAAAACATCCGCCGGTGCTAGGTCGGAAGGATATAGAGGAAGTTCCAAGGTAATCACATTGTGCGTATCGAGGTACTGCTTCACCAGAAGGGATCGATGTGCTTGCATACTGTCATGCAGCATAATCCAACTGTTTTTTCTCCATTTTTGTTGTCGTTTTCTTCTGATTGCATCTCTTAGACGACGGAGGATATCAACGTACATTTCCTTGTTAACTGTTCAGGAATGAAATCATGGTAGACAATACCCTGGGAATAACAATAAAATTCCAACTTTTCCTTTGCTGTTGTCCAAACGAAATTTATGTGTCCGGGGAGATTTCCATTCAGAGGACTGACGTTTTGTCTGAGGATTGTGCCACTCAAATACTTGCGATTTCTTCATTGCGGCATCAGCATATGCTTTATTAAGCAATGTTTGTGTCTCTGAGAGTGACTTCTCAAGCAAAACACATAATTTGACATCTGTACGTTGTTCAATCAAGTACATTTTCAACTCCGACGATGCAATGAGCACAACACACAAAGAAAATTATGTAACTTCTGTTCGAGAGTATACCTGAAGGTCACGTTTGTCATGTCATTTCGTCAAGGTCACTACTAACTTGTAAATATATATTCTCCCTAACATCATCTTTCACTCAAACACGATATATATATATAAAGGCATAGTCTATATATATATATATATATATATATATATATATATATATATATAATACAGATTGAAAAAGTCAGTTGTTTGTTCAGTATATAAGGTGAATTGTTACCTTGCATATCATTTGGCTTGCGTCCCATGCTTAATTTTTGCAAGCTCGAAAATCAATGTTTTCATTTATCACCTGTCTTAGTTAATCATCAGAAATTGCCATTTGATCTGGACATTCAGTGCAAGTCTGACACATTATCGGGCTATTATTGATATTTTCTTCAGCAATTATTCAACATATCTGAGCACTGCAATCAATATCGCGTAGTGAGGCAGTTCATAATAAGTTCACGAAAAGCAGCACAGTGTCTCTGAACCTAGAGATCGGAGATTAGCAAAAACAGCAGAGCTGGTCCCTTGAAACCCCAAACTGGAATAAGATTAGGATGTCTATTGTTCTCTCTCTCTCTCTCTCTCTCTCTCTCTCTCTCTATCTCACTCACTTTTTCTCTCTCTTGCGATCTTTCTGGTGGTTGTCGGTTGATTGACGTGAGAAATACAGATAGATGGGTAGCAGCAGTGTAATCGACATTTCATCAACTAGAAAAGTATGTCTTTAGTCACACGAATAACAAAACATTTGGAAAATATTGACAAACTAACAATAGAAGCAGCAATATTTGTTTTAATAAACAATTGAAATGAAAATTAAGTATAGACAACATTTATAAAATATATCTTAATGTTATAGTAGATAGAAACGCACTTTTCGGGGCATAGACCATGGACAACAATTTTCCAGCCTCCATCTAGTTTGGCATTGAGCTGCTCGTTCTGTCTCTATGCAGTTGAGGTCCAGAGACCGAAGTTTACTTTCAGTCTCTTCTTCGGGTGTTTCTTGGTTTACCTTTCTTCAGCTTTCCTTGTGGATTATATGTCAGTGCCTGTCGGGCCACGTTTGACGGTGATTTCCGTAGCGAGTGTCCTATCCAAACCCCTTTCCTACGTTTGATCTGTTGCGCTTCGCTAGCTGTTTGATTTTTTTCCTACATGTCTTCATTTCTCACCATATCTTGCCATTTTATCCTCTGTAAACATGTATTGATCAACGATTGGAGCTTCCTCTGTATCGCGTTTGTCCATTGTAAACCAGTTCTCTCCCTTGACGTTGACATCTTCATAACCCAGTCTATTGCCACCATAAACACGAGTGGTGACACTATACATTTTTTATCTCACTCCCACGTACTACAAAACGTGTTTTGTATGAGTGAAATTAGCTTCCGGTAGCAGTAATAAAATACTTGGATTTATACTGTCAAACGCCTTCACGTAGTCTATACAATTTGCTAATAGGATGAAATCTACTCAATCGTTTGTTCAAATATGATGCGCAAGGTGGCTGGCTATATGATCTGTACATGATCTTTCTTTACGAACAAGGGGGCATAGCTACAAATCAACTAAAGAAAGGCCAAGAAATATTTGTTTAGCCAGAGAGTGGTGAAAGTTTGGAATGCATTGCGTCAGGAAGTAGTGGAGACAGGGACAATTAATGTATTTAAGAAAATATTGGATGCGCATAGCTTTTAGAGAAAAAAACGTAAATGAAACGGGTTGTATACAGACTGCAGAGTGTTCTAAACCAGAATAAAGACGTTAAGTTTTCACAAATCCCCGTTTCTCCTCAGTGAGCTACTTGCCTACTTCCTCTTTAAGCCTGTCTAAGATAATTCTTTTGAATATTTTGCTAGTTACTAATAGCTGTTGCAGTCTATCAGATGTCCTTTCTTTGGCAGATAAATCAGAATTTCAACATTCAACTCCAATGGCACTTTCTCGCTTCTCCTTAGATCCTCTCGAATAAGGGGTATAGTAAATTGATGGCCTTTTCTGTATCTGCTAGAATGGCTTCTCCTGCCACTGAGTCTACCCTCACTGCTTTATCTCTGATAAGCTTTAATTAGTTCTACTAACTTAACTTAACTTAACTTCATTATACTGGTTTAGAAGGCTCTACAGAGTCTTATACAACCAGTTTATTCCACTTCATCGATACTAAAAATACTGTGAGCATCCAATCTATTTTTGAATGTATTAACTGACTCTGCCTCCACTACAATCTGCGGCAATGCATTCCAAGAATGCACCACTCTCTGACTAAAAATATATTTCCTAATATCTAATCTCGACCTTTCGTTAAATAATTTGAAGATGTGCCTCTTGTTCTTGTAGCCGGTTGTGCTTTCAAAAACTTGGCATAGTCTAATTTATCCTTTCCATTTATTATTTTATAAACTTGTATTAAATCACCTCGAATTATTCTCTGTTTAGACACTGAAGACCAGGATTTTTTGTAGTCTTTCATCATAACTATAATTAGGAAACTCCGCTACCATTTGTGTAGCTCTTCTTTGCATCCTTTCTATCTTATTTATATCCACTCTATGATATAGATTCCACACCCGAAGACAGTATTCCAATTTAGGTCTCATCAATGATTTATGTGGATGACTGTATATTTTTCTACATCTACTCCATCTGCCAGCACTCATACCATTTTTTAATCGTATCTAAATCCGATTTTAATAGATCCACCTCTTCCGAGAACAGACCTGACTCACAATTTTGTGTTATCTGCGAACTTTGCAATCTATCGTGTGATATCAAATTCAGATCGAGTCTTCCTGCTGCTAGTTGGATGGTTAGTGTATCTAGAGGTGTTAGTTTGTTGATATTATCTAGATTTAAGTATTTTGTTTTGTTTATCCTTGATTGATTTATCTGTCTGCAGAAACTCGTTTCTAAATTTCTTGGTTATTGCATAACGATTTTTCATATTCCTATCCTTTGCCGATTTCTCCGCTTCCTGTGGCATTGTGTCAATATATTTCTTCGTGCCTATCTTTACATAAATCTTGACCTTTGTATCTGCCAGAGTGTAGCTTTTCTGGAATTCTGCACTGGTAGCTCTAGCTCTACAGCTGTTAAGTACTGCTTCCTTCCTTCTTCTCTCCTCAATCTGTTGCAGTGTCTCTGTTGTAATTCACTCCTTATATTGGGCTTTATTGAATCACATAGTTTCTTCTCACGCTCTATTCTACATCTCCCTGACTTATACCCAGATGATGTTAATGCTGCTCATCGTTCTAATATAGCTCGTGTAGTACTTCGTTTTTGTTTTAGGTTTCCGGCATATTCTGTCTTACTTTCTTTATCTTGTAAAGAAAGTACATTATACCTAATTATTTGTATCTCTTTTTCTTGATGCTACTTGTGCTGCAGTGTACCCATCATGATGTGGTGGTCTGATGCTGTATTCTCTCCCCCTCTTTTCTCTTATATCTTGCAGTATAGTTCTGAATGTTTGGTTAATACAGATATAATCAATTATTTTTTTTCGTTATACCATCCGGTGTGGCTTTGTGGATGCTCTTGTGCTGGAAAACACTGCCTCAAATGATCATTTTGTTGAAAACGCACATCTCTGCAAACATCTCTATATTTTCATTCATTACATTCACTTTGTCTCCCATAATTTCTTCATATCCCAGGCTGTTTATTCCAATCTTAGCATATCATCCTCATCAGAATTGTGAGATCTCTTCTTTTCTGTGAACCCAGGACCCCTTGTAGTTTGTTATAGAATGTGTCTTTCTTTCCATCTTCATTTGTGGGTCGGTAGCACTGGATGATGGTCATGTTAATGTTCTTGTTAGTTTTGAAACTTGCTGTGTTAATTATGTGGCAAATGGCCTTCTACTTAATTAATGCCTTCTGTACTCCTTTAGACAGCATAATTGTCCCCCCCCCCCCCCCCCCTCTCTCTCTCTCTACATGTTCTGCTTCTTCTCCTTCATTTCCTGCGCATTTAATTATTTCTCAAGATGTCAACTTCCTGTTTCCTGATTGGGTAGATCTCGTCTCGCACAAACCCAATACTACCAGCATGTAGTTCCTCATTTCTTTGGCTATCTAGGCCATGTTCCCTGTCTGAAATAGTCCAAACACTCCTTGTGGCTATTTTCGTTTATTTCTTAGCACTGGAAAGGGTAGTTAGCACCACAGCTTCCTTGTGACTTTCAGTACACAAAGTCATAGTTCTAATATTCTGAGGCCGTTCCTTTCCCGAAACCGTTTGCTTTTGTTAGGTTGTCAAATGTTTCCGTAAAGTAAAAAGTAAAGATACCAATTTTAGCCGGTTTGCTTATTGGGAATGTGGTGTTAGGTCCATATTGGGAATGTGGTGTTAGGTCCATATTGGGAATGTGGTGTTAGGTCCATATTGGGAATGTGGTGTTAGGTCCATATTGGGAATGTGGTGTTAGGTCCATATTGGGAATGTGGTGTTAGGTCCATATTGGGAATGTTGTGTTAGGTCCATATTGGGAATGTGGTGTTAGGTCAATATTGGGAATGTGGTGTTAGGTCAATATTGGAAACGTGGTGTTAGGTCAATATTGGAAATGTGGTGTTAGGCCTATGTTGGGAATGTGGTGTTAGGCCGATATTGAGAATGTGGTGTTAGGTCCATATTGGAAATGTGGTGTTAGGCCTATGTTGGGAATGTGGTGTTAGGCCGATATTGAGAATGTGGTGTTGATGTAGTAGAAAAGGCGTTTAGAGTTGCAAAGTACTCATCCTATCAAAGATATCCTGGTCAGTCGGACCAAAAAAAGATATGTGGTATAATCTAGGTTTAGATGAGTAGTTTACTTATTTAAAGAGTTACAACATGTAACTACACCACGACACGACTTCAAACAGTAAATATCACAGTAAACACTAATCTTGACCGTAAGACAAAACAATATTATTTAATAATTGTTAAAACAAAACAATGTTAACCGCAAAAAAGGACATTTAAACGAAATAATCATAATATATATATTGAACTACAATCGGAGGTTTTAAGCATTAGCTTTGATGATGCCTCCAAGGACATGATACCCAGGCTCTTGCCGCTGCACTCCTCTTATCTGCACACTCAACACACAATCACAAACTCGTCCTCGTGATCGGATTACGTACTCAGTCGTACTGTGCATCCACATATAATCAGATCATTTTAAGTCAGGTGATCTGTACATCCACATACAACCGATTCACGTATGCTCAGGCGATCTGTGCATCCATATGTAATTAGATCACGTTTCCTATAGTCGGACCGTGTACTCACTTGTGGCCACATACTCAGTCGATCTGTGCATACCAATATAATCAGAACACACATCGTTCCCAAAGTGTCTTGCACATACCACACACATTCAGATCTCATCCTTAGGTAATCTGTACATTCACATACATTCAGTTCACTTAAAGTCAGTCAATATGTGCATTCACAATTACTTAGATCACTTAACGTATTCACACGAATCTGTACATTCATATGTAATTAGAGCACGCATCATTCACTAGGTTCCTGCACGTACGACACACATTCCAATCTCCTACTGTTCACATGGTTTCCAACATAAACACCTATGGAGCGACTGGCCAAATCTCGAGCTGTATGCTTGTCCAGTCACCCTGCAAACTCACAAACTCTCACTCCTGATAGTCTCTAAGCTTTCTTCCCAACTAGTCTCCTGAGTTTATCTTTGTAGAGTATTTTATAGCCTCAAGCAACAACATAGTTGTCCAAAGGTCTTTTGTTGGTTGTCTGACTTAGCCATCACTCTGATTTGAAACTACATCTGAACTAATTGTTATTAAATGATTATCCACGAATCACTGTCACCAACCCACCCCTCGCCAGAGTGGTCAGCTTCGAACCCCCATCTCAGCTACAAACACCCCAACCCCCCACCCCCCTTATTTGTACCAGACAAAGTCTTCCACCTAAGCTCCTCATTTCCTTTGTCGACCTAGTGTCGAGACGGTGTTTGACATTGGCACGCATTCAGGCAGGCTTTGTTCTTAGAGTCGCCAGCCCAAACTCCCCTGTCCTAAACGCCCATGCTCCAACTGGAACTGACACATTAGGTCCATATTGGTAATGTGGTGTTAGGTCTATACTTGGAAGGTGGTGCTAGGTCTATATGGTTAATATGGTGTTAGGTCCATATTGGGAACGTGGTGTTAGGTCCATATTGGGAAGGTGGTGTTAGGTTCATTTTGGGAAGGTGGTGTTAGGTCCATATTGGGAAGGTGGTGTTAGGTCCATATTGGGAAGGTGGTGTTAGGTTCATTTTGGGAAGGTGGTGTTAGGTCCATATTGGGAAGGTGGTGTTAGGTCCATATTGGGAAGGTGGTGTTAGGTTCATTTTGGGAAGGTGGTGTTAGGTCCATATTGGGAAGGTGGTGTTAGGTCCATATTGGGAAGGTGGTGTTAGGTTCATTTTGGGAAGGTGGTGTTAGGTCCATATTGGGAAGGTGGTGTTAGGTCCATATTGGGAAGGTGGTGTTAGGTCCATATTGTGAAAGTGGTGTTAGGCCCAAACTTTCACATTGATTATTTCTGATCTGTCTTAAGTGTAGCTTAATGTAATTCGTAAGGCAAACTTAATCCCTAAAAAAAAAACCATTAAATAATAAATTATTGAATAAGGCTTTACTCGTAATTTTAAAAACTAATTACATAACTTAATCCTTTTTTTTTAAATTTTCAAAAACAAGATTATTTAGCAAAATAGTAAAGTTAATTGTCCATCGCCAACGATGAAATAACTGCGCTGTATTTGAATAATAGTGTGGAAGAAACTTTGCTGGTCGTACCAACCTCACTCTCTAGTGCAGAGCTACTTTTGACCAGTGACAAGATGATCAGTCAAGACTACTGAAGGATGCAGGAACTCTGTTCTTACCTCCCTTGAGACTAGAGGTCGGTTGAAACTTGCAGGATTCGATGACACACCGTTTTCGTTCATCGCTTTGAGAGACGAATGCCTTACCTCGTAACTACAGTGTTATCTTTAAACTTTAAAATAACACTAAATTGTATAGCTTGCGAACATATTTTAAATTTGCTTTTCGACCGCGCTTTTGATGAATCTGCATATTCCTGATCTGCACATGAAATCAGGGTAACAATAACCGGAAGGTATCTTTGACTTTAATATTTAGAAAATATAATTTTTTGTTTATAAGCCTACCTGAAATCAATCGACCACTTATTGACCATTTTTATCGACCTGTCAAGGTATGCAAAACACACACACACAAACACACACACGCACAAACACACACACGCACGCACCCTATCCACCAACCCACTCACCCACTCACCCACACACACACACACACATACACGCGCAAACACATACAAATACACACACAGTCGCACACACGCATGTACACGCACATATATATATATACACACAAATACACACTCACGTACACACACACATTTGTATGCATAAATATTGCCAAAGAAATAGTGTTGTTACTGTCACTGCTGTGTTGCCAACATTACTTTAGCAACTACGATATATATATATATATATGGAGCGTGTAGCCTAGTCGACAGTGAATTGGCTTGCTAGAGTGTGATTTACAGCGTGCACAGTTCGAAATAACGGACGGACAGAAAAATTCAGGGACGTGGTTCGTGCCGAGTACAACCGCTTCTCCAGTCGACACAGCTGTAAATGGGTATTTGCTGGGAGAGATAAAAACAAGGAAGACTACTGGCCACCCCCCCCCCCCCTCATATAGGCTGCGGCACTTACCTAAATATCCCTAGATGTCAACCAACTTCTCACATACCATGAAGTCAGAATAGTTATACAGTGGATCCCTTGTCACTCAAATGCACCTGGCAGTGACAAGGCAGACAGACAGACTGGCTAAGAAGGGAGCAGGTCAAGAACAACAATACACACCAACAACCTTATAAACAGTCAAACAACTGTGAACAAAGAGGCCTGGCTGTATAGATGGACAATGGGAAATACTGAGAGAGAAATCTACAAATATATGTCCATCCCAAATCCCAAAGACAACATCAACCCCATGAAAAGGGAAGACCAAATCACCATTGTCCTACTTCGAAATCAACACATACAACTTAACAGCCACTTGAACATAATCCAACCAGAACATACTCAAGAGTGCCGGCTGTGCACACATCCCTATAAAACTGTTGAACATCATCTTTTTGAATGTCCGGCCTTTACATGTGTTAGGAAAGAGCTTCTTCCTCCGAGGCCAGACAAATGGTACACGTTGTACGGAACTATACAACAGCTAACAAACACTTGCAGATACCACTATATGACATTGGGCCAAAGGGCGGGAGCCCATAGGCCGCTGGACCAATAACCAACCAACCAACCATTGGCTGCGGCTTAATGCATTAAGAATTATCTTCATTCCCGACGGCAATTGTTGACATGGACTGGCCTTGACTTTCATATATAAATCTGGAACTGCTTGAGCTACTGCCAAGTTATAGCTATCTTTACGGTCAATTATATGTTTACTCACAAATAAATAACACCTGCAACAACAGCAAAATCAAAATACCATTTTACACAAAACGTTGTGTTTATAAACTGTGAACTACAGAACAAGAGATTCCGAGGAACAAACACGAGAGAGGAGATGTTCAAATTATCATTTTTCCACGCGGGTGTCTAAGAAAGATTCATAGAATTGTCTGACCGAACACCATCACCGTCAAAGAATTGCTTGCCGAGAGAAATCAAGAAGGCATGGGCAACTGGTCAACGCTGGAATTTGGTCAGCCATGTTCTAAGAAGAGAACATGATATGATGACCAGAACCGCCATGGTATGGGCATCAGAGAAAAGAAGAAAGAGAGGTCGACCATAGATAACTTGGAAAAAAAACAGTAGAGGCTGATATAGAAATCACGAATTAGAGCTAGGGTACCAAATGAAGGATGATTGCAGGCATATGAAGTGGACTGAGTGTGTTCTGTCCTTAAAGATGTCGTCCGGCGTGATAGTCACTGACCGATTTGCCAGTTAGAGATCAATGATCTAAGAAGAGAGAAGAATTGTTAGAGGGCAGGAAGACAAAGTGGTATTATTAGTTACCTATGGATGGGCACATCAATAGACGGTTTTGTCTTGATGATGTAACTTGCGCTGTATTTGGATTATAGTGAGGAATAAACTGTGATTGTCATCGACCTCACTCTCTGGTCCCGAGCTACCGTGAATCAGTGGCAATACATTAGTCAAGATGACTGGAGGCAACTCAGGATGCAGGCACTCTGGTCACACCACCCGTGAGACCAGGTATCACTTTAAAACTGGTGGGATTCGATAGTCCACCGTTTCTGTTCATCGCTTTGAGAGGCGAGTGTCTGGCCTCTCGACAAAGTGGTAAGCTGTACATGACAGCGTTTAACCACAAGAAATGCATTTGATGTTTTGCTCTGGGGAGATTCTGATTATAAGTAGGTCTTGAAAAGTCATCACAGGCGTCTCAGTCTATGTAGACCATGCGCGTGGCGCCCTGTGAGTTTTGTCCATCTCTGTCAATTGTATTTATACACTGTCTGCTATGGCTATAAAGGCCGACCCACAAGTGACAGTCCCTGCAACAGATCGCACAACCATCCTGAAGAGGCTGAATCGCCGGGGTGTACCTTGATCTCTTAAGTCTTTCTCTTTTCTCTGCAGCCAGAAGGCCTATGGAAGCGTCAGCGACCACTATGTTCCCTCCAACTGACTAAACAGCTCGATCTTGAGCAATTTTTTACCAGTCCTTGGATGGGATGTCGCATGGCTTTATGTTCTTCTTGCATGCGTCCTTGAATCGCAGTGTTGGACGGTCGATTCTTCTCTCCAGTGGCTAGCTGCCCATAGAGGATATCCTTTGGCAGCCTCTTATCTTCCACGCGGTAAACATGTCCCAACCACCGAAGACGTCGCTGACGGCTCAGTAGCGAGTACATTCTGTGAGTGTTTGCTCTATGTAAGACCGTATTATGTGATACTCTCGCTTGCCATCCAATCCACAATGTACAAGGGACTTGTCATAAGTCTTTACCCTGACTAGGAAAGAGTATGAGAAGTTGAAATTTGGCACATACGTATTCATTTTGTATTGGGCTTGAGAAGTATGAATTTCTCTCCTCAGCGAGTTTACCCGGTATGGTACTTGCGCAACACAACTTATTGACCGGATCTGCTACTCTAACAATTTGTCAGAACAAGAGAAATCAGAGGCCAGAACTGTGATACATTCTTAATGTTGCTGGGAAAAGCACCTACAGAAATACAGAGGAAGATATAACCAGTGTTTGAGGGATTGTGTCCTTCGTATGCGTCTGTAAAAAAACTGGTGTAGGCAGTTTATGTGTGGCCGCTCCCGTGTTGCTGATCTTCCAAGAGCAGGAAGACCATTCTCAGAGTGCAGCGATGAAAATGCCACAGGAGTGAAGAAAATCATTGATCAGGATTGGAAAATGACAATTGCAAAGATATCTAGGTCAGCAAAACTGAATGAAAGTACAGTTTTTAGAATTTTACACAACAGACTGAACATGAGAAAAGTATGTGCCCGCTGGGTCCCGCGTCTGCTGACATGGGAACAAAAACAAACAAGAGTGCATTACTGTGGCCAGTTGCTCAAAATGCGTCGGTCGAAAAACATATTGCCGACCATGGGGACAGTAAATGAGACTTGGGTTCACTATTATGACCCAGAATCCAAAATGTCCAGCATGCAGTGGAGGCAATGTCAAGCACATGTCAAGCCAAGAGCACAGAAATCTGCAAGAAAAGTGATGCTGACTGTTTTTTGAGACGTCAGATGTGTCATATTGAAAGATTACCTGTCTCACATACTTGTATGCCTAATGTGAAAGGTGTTGAGCCGCCGTTTCTGCCTAGTATAAGTGCCCCAAATCTTGCTTCTATACATGAAAGTGCCAAGAACCCAAGTCTGTTAAGCCGGGACCTTGGTGTAGTTAGACAGCGCAGTGTTCTTCCAGACTCTCTTCGTCAGACGGGCCATAACGGTAACCCTGTCAATCCTACTGTCCATCTCATTCTCGAGCGAGAGAGTGTTGCTATGGCAAACCCCAGATAAGTGAAATTGTTGACAACCTCTAGAGTGACGCCATCAATCTTTATGGCTTTATTGAGGGGGGATTGGTAATACCAAGTGCGCAGACCTTTGCATTTTCCAGGCTTATTGTAAGCACAAACTGCTTGCACCCTTCGGCGAATCTGTCTCCCATTCTCTGTAGGGCCTCTTCACGGTTAGTCAATAGAACCGCATCATCCACAAATAGTATCTCCCTAACTAGCCCCGTCCTCACATTGGTCCTCACACGCATTCGGGACAGATTAAACAGCCGCCCATCTGACCTGGTATGCAGATAAACACCGCCCACATGTGTCGTAAGCGTAGGATAAAAGCATGGAGAAGAAGATCACAAAAGAGAGGCTGCGCGAGCATACATCTTTGCTTTACTCCACTCTTGATGGGAAGAGAGTTTGAAGATGATCCGTCGTATAGAACAGGGCCCTTCATATCAGTGTGAAAAGATAGTATCATGCTACGCAGTTTGGGGTGATGGGGCAGTCGATCTTCTCGAGAAGTTCGAATATACCCTTTCTACTAACCAAGTCGAAGCCTTTGTGAGGTCTAGAAGTATTATAAAGAGTGGCTATTCCTGTTCTCTACATTTCTCCTAGATTTGGAGAAGAAAGTAAATCATGTCTCTTGTTAACCTTACGCACTCCACATTATTTTTGGAAAAAATTTGACCTAATTAATTTTCTTAATTAGTCGCTGTGGTAGTCGTCTTTCAAAATTTGTAACTTTTATGTTTGTTTGTCAATAAATATGATTTTCTGGTGTGTAGATACACAATAGCATAACGAACATGTGGGTGTTATTGTTTTTGTTGTATGTTTGTTAGTTTTTGAGATTTAAAAAGATGAAGTTGAAAATTTATGAAAATCTCGGGAAAAATTTGGACTCGACCACTAGGCCTAGTCGCTTCGATAGAAAACCATTGAAACCACAACAACGTATCGATACTGTGTTTACAATATCGCCACAACTGTTAGTTTCCAATTCAAACGTAGTTCTTTCATTTAACCAAACAAAATAAACAGATCTACGCGATAAAAATCTTTCTCAACAACCTACTTCCCCTTTCGCAAAAAGTCGGCTTGCTCCAAACGGCGTATACAAAATTAAAACTGTTCAAAAGCCATTTGTAATCGAACACACGATACTTTAACCGGCAAAATATCGTGTATATATGGAGGACGTACTCAGCAGTAAAAAATGGCTGTCAGGAGTGACTCCGTTCAAAAAAAAAAATTTTTTTCCGCACACCGTTTTTGCAGGCCGAGCTGGTCCAAAGAGAACGGACAAGGGCGTGCTTAAGGTTAATCTACCTACTCTACAGCCACAATGGAATTCTGGGTACATCCAGTTCGCGGCATAAGAGGTCAAACATCGGCTGAGCTAGTGCTGATTTCCCGCATTTGATGCCTTCGGGTGGGATACCATCTCCCGCTAGTTCTTTGCCCTTTGAGAGGTAGTCGATAGCCTTTTCAAGCTCATCCAGAGTATGTGGTCTGTCATGTTCCTACATAATGGGCAGGACCTGCAGCCTGCACAAGGCCTCATCAGTGACCACCGTTTCCCGTAAGTAGAGCTCACAGAGTAATGCTCCACCCATTTGGGCCCATTCGCTCATGCCAAAAGTAACTAATGCTGTATTATAAATTACACCTTTCATTAGACTCCACTTAGCTGTGATGTCACACTCGGATCCTTTTCGAAAAGCAAGATTCAGGTAAGACACAAACCTCTCCGCCTTGGAAGGAATCACCATCTGAGCAGTGTTGATACGGAGTGTTCCCTTTGTTTTGAGCGACATATTGTGCGAAGCTGCAAGTGGACCCTGCTGCATACAAGAGCATGGTCAGAGTCGCAGTCTGCACTGTGATAGCTTCTAGTGGAGAGGACCATGTTTAGAGCTGAGTCTCTAGTGACAATCAAGTCGATCCGATGCCATCGATGTGACCTATGGTGTTTCTATGATACTTTATGTTGCGGCTTGCTCTTGAATAAAGTATTTGTGATACATAAGCCTTGTTGAGTGTACAGCTCCAGCAACATCTGACCATTGCCACTTATCATCCAACTCTATGCAATGATGTCCGAGGCATGTGGTCCCCGACTACTCTAGCATTAAAGTCACCGAGAAGGAAGAGTGCTTATTCCCTGGTGCTGTTCTTGATCATTTCCTACAACTGTCCGTAGAATTGATCCTTCACTTTCTCCGAAGATGTAAGGGTTGGTGCATATATACTAAGGAATTAACATGGCATGTAACGGGGATGAGGCGAATGGCCAGTAACCTCTCAGGGCTCTTCGAAGGAGAATCGACTGAGGTCATAAGAGTGTTTTTAATAGCAAAACCAATACATTGATGTCGAGAATCTTCAGGTTCACGACACTTCCAGATAGTAAAACACGAAATACAAGAGTATATCATGCTGTAACATAACTTGCAATCAGTATGAGAAGATAAAGAGAGAGAGAGAGAGAGAGCGATAGAGAGAGAGAGAGAGAGAGAGAGAGAGAGGGAGAGAGAGAGAGGGAGTTCAAGAACTGTTGCCTCTGTATATTACAGCAGCCGATACTGATAACGAATGCGTTTATCCGGCGTGTCAGTTCGGTGGCTTACCTTTCACCCTAATTATGCGAAGGTCAAAGTTAGAGACCGGGGATTGTGTTGACACACAACCGGAGAGAGGAACAGGAATACGAGGGGTAATCATAGACGTGTTTTCTGAGGCGGTTTACGATGGAGCTGACAAGGATTTTACCAAATGATTATCATATAAACCCGAAGGGGGTAAGAATATACTATCATGTTATATTGCCATGTCATTTTAGTGAAATATTGATTAAATTATGAGCATATTGAGTAGGAAATGTGAACCCAACTCGAACGACCTCAGTTCAGCCTCAATTATTTGGGTTCATAAACGAACAGGATGTGTATACACTAATAAGCTGTAATATTGACTTACTTTCACTACATATTTATAATGTTATTTAATAAATTAATAATGTGTTTTATCGCTTTTGGAAATAATTTAGGAGTGGGTTAACCTAAGATTATTGCATTTTTAGTTATTAATTGTTTTGTTTTCGCAAATACGATCAACTTTCTGTTTTTGAACGACCGTTTACAAAAATAAACATATGACCACTTCCGGCGGTAGTGCTGGCTCTATTTCTGACGATGACGAAACTTTCAATTTTGTAAAATCATGTTGAGGAAATTAGCTAAGGAACATTCCGGAAGGACAACTATTGTTGATAGTAAATACTGGCAAGACGTAACCAAAGTTTCATCACGATCCTTTCGAAAATTAGGATAATTGTAATTCCTATGAAACAGTACACTGTGTCGCTTACAGTTACACAGTCAGTAGTCAGAAGATTAAGGCACCTCACTTATTTACTTATTACTTTAACTGTGTATTAGAGAAACTCACTTCTAAGTAGATGTACTACTACTGCTAGTCTGTGATTAGACAGTCATTTAGTGACTAGTCTAGTGCTAGAGTGTGATCATTTTTCTCTAGCAGAATATTTATTTCGTGACGAGTACCCAAAGTACATCTGTCATTCTGTGGGAAATTAAGAACACAGTAAACAGTCACATTATGATCATGTGTGAAACCGAAATGTGTTAACTTGTCTTCTATTTTGGACACATGCAACAGTATATAGAGTATGTGTAGTTGCCTTGAGAACTTGGTAGTAGTCTGCAGAGGGAAGCTGCAATAATGATTAAAGAGTACTTTACAGATGGTCTTATAGGACTGGCAATTCTGCTTAGCCTGTTTCGAACAGATTTAGTTGGTATAAACAATCTAATCAACTATCCAGAAGTTCAGGATATTATTCTAGGACAAACTGCAGCTTACTTGCCAGCAAACTTTCATCATATCCACAGTTCTCCACCTGCATTTGGTAACCCCAAATACTTAGATTTTGATAATGATGCATTTAGTGCATGGTATCAAAACATTAACAGTTTGCCATTGTTTCAACAAAGGAGGGAATATGATATTCAAGCATTCCTGGTAAATTCACCACATCAAAATACTGGTGAGCACTTTCAAAATGACTACTCCACACATGCTATCTTGGAGAGTAATAGTGTGGTGCCAGAGACGTCATCTACACTGCCACAAGAAAGTGCTAATTCCTTTGTAGAAGAATTGTTGGGCTCAGTTATTTCTGAGAGACCAGGTACAACATCCACAGATGAAGTAGCTTTAGATGCAGCGCAACCAGATGTCATTGATGTGTCTCTATTGTTTAACAGTAGCCCATTTCCAGAATGTAACTTAACAACTGAGGTAATATTAAGGTGTTTTCCATTAATTAATTTTTTAATTAGGTCAAATCACTCGAGGCATGTCTTTACATTTGTGTTTAAACATTGCTGGATAATGTGTCTTTATTTTTGTTAAAATTGAAATTTGTGTTGTAGGCTACTTTAGTTTTGGTAAACCTAATATACATTTTGAAATGGGCATTTTTTTCTCATATTGCTATTTGTGTGAAATGTGCATACTGCTGAAAGAGCAAATGCAGAACATTGGTGAATAGTGAATGAGTATATCATATGACAGTCAATAAGATCACTAGGGCATTCAGTAAAGAAGAAGCCTAGTCTAGAAGCATACAAACAAAAACAGGAATTGAAGCCAGCATAAATAAATCTTCATAAGTCACGGAAAGGAAATCACTCAACTAACTTACTAATACAAGTAATAGTCAAATGAAAATTCAGAAGACAAACCAGAAAGAACACAGGATGGTGCCTTTTATTTTTAAGAGCCAGCTAGATTGACTACAGAACAATAAAATAACTTTTTACCATCTGGCATTAGACACTGCTCTACTGGATTAAACTGTTGCCCAAAAATGTTCTCTCACCACCACCACACCCACAAAATAGATGAAGGTGGTGAAATTGTTTTTAAATAAGTATTACATTTACCAATTCTCACACTAATGCACTGACACAACAAAAATGAACAATAAATATTATCTGCAAGTATTTATGATGTAACTAGTGGGCATAATCAAACATATATTTTAGTGCATTAATTGTGCTTCTCTTTTTATTGTAATAGTTTGCCAATCTTTGGCTGCTTATAATTGTAATTTATTTGTAGGCATTATTTCCAAGAAAAGTATATTCACACTTATATTTATTCTTGCAGGATTTGAAGCTTATTGACATACTCTACCAACAAGATGTGGATCTGGGTGTGGGGAAGGAGGTCTTTGACCTATCAGTGCGTGAAGAGTTGGAAAGAGAACGAGAATTAGAGTATATCAAGCAGCAGGAAAGGGTAGGTTGTAATGGGTAACAATATAATGCGTGGTAATGAAACATTGTCAGACTAAACTTTCAAAAAATTGTACATGTGGCCTTTCATTCATTAGTTAAACATGATTTGTTGTGGATAGAACAATTTTTTTCATTTAGCTAAACACATTTAATTGCAGTAATTCAGCTTTCCATTCACTCTTATCTGACATTATATTTCAGCTCTATAACGGTCACTGTATTTCAGCTCTTAACATACACTATATTTCATCTCTATAACATAAAGCATCTCTCAAATGTCTTACAAAGTAAACAAAATCCGTTATTTCTCCAGCAAAAAGCCCAACTTTTGGCCCAAGAAAAAAAGGATAGAGAGAAGCAGGAGCTTAAAGATAGATGGCTGAAGCAAAATTTCAGGAGGGATGGAGAGACAGGTCAGTTGTCATTTGTTGATAGCTAAGCTATCACATATCTTATGTATTGTGATGTCTGTTATACAAAATTTCTTCTGAGTTTGTTTTATTATAGCCCCTGTCTCTTCTTCTTCTTCATCTTCTTCTGTGTTTGTCCCGAAAAGGATGAAGTATCAGTCATAGTTTATCTATGCCTTCAGCCCAACACATCATTTTTGGAGCCAGGTTTGTCTTCCCTCTGCAATACTTATTCTCTTAGCAAGAATGCGGGGTTGCAGTTTGTATCCAGGACCACAATTATGAAAGCAAAGTAAGGTCTTGGTCAGCTATGGGTCACTGGCAGCTCATTTACTGCTGCATCTTTAAACCGCTGTCTTTTAAATAGACCTAACTATTATTATTTAACTCTCTACAGTCTGGTGGAATTAGGTAGATTTGTCTGATCTCTGAGTTGAACAAATTGAGCTAAAATTATGATTACTCGATCTAAAGGCACATAATTTCATTATCTATGACATTCACTATTCATAACAAAAATATATATTATCATGAAGCATTAAATATCATTAATGTGGAAAAGGGAAGTAAATTACCATGGGATTCATTTCTTTATCTTTCAGTCGCTTGCATATTGCATGTAGTGGCGCCCTTTAATTCTGTGTTACTGTTATTGAGATTGTTTCATTCAGCTGTCAGTGATTTAATGGGACATCTACTTTGCTCAAGGTTTGATATGGGCTGTTCATGTGAGACATTTCTGTCTCAAACATTCGACTGCCCTGTTATATTGATTGGGAATATATCTGTGTACTTTTTTGAGCTTTTATTTTACATTTTTGGTTGCTGGATTTGATACATATCATTGAAGGTGAAAGACAAGAATCTGTAACACTCTTCTCATTTGATCTGATCTCTTTAGGGTGACACATTACCTGGGCACCCTTATCTTTCTCGTTTATTGCAATAAGGTGACTGCCAGTAAGACTGAGGCTTTAGATTTATAGTAAACTAATGTTATTCTTCTTTGTTTTTTTTCTTTAGGTGAATGGGTACACCTGCAAAGTGGGAATGTTGAGAACATCAGTAATTTCACATTTCCACCTGTTTTGAACCCCAGTGAAATTGATGTAAGGACTATTATATTATTTAATAGAGCTAACAAGAAAATTGTGAATCTGTTCTGTTGCTTGTGCCATTCATTGCATTTTCCATACATTCATTTTGTTGATTTGTAAAATTATTGGCATAGCGCAATGGTTAGCGCGCTGGCTTTGCATCTGAGTGGTCCTGGGTTCATTTCCCAGTTGAGGCGGTAATGTTTTTTCAGACCGCAACGGCTCTCGGGTTGACCCAGCCTTAAATGGGTACCGGTTCAGTCCGGGAAGTAAAAGCGGCGAGGGAGAGGAGATGGCTACCGACCCATATAGCCGAGCCTTTGAAATGTGAGATCGCTAACACCTCACGCCCCTACGGCAGTAATGCTATGGGTTACTTTACTTTACTTTTTACAAGATGAATTATAAACTAAAGAAACTAGAACCTTTGCCATACTATATTAAAAACACACCCATTTTTTTGCAACTGCATTATTTTTCAGCACATCACATTTTTCTAGGTTGTTGACTTTGAGAGCTTGTATCTTTTTTGTTGTATAGATATGATTTGTTTGTGTGTAGAGACATAAATGAATAAAGAACTTGTTGGTGTTATTGTTTTTGTTGTGTGTGTGTTAATTTCTTGGATACAAGAAAAGGAAAAACAGCACAAACATTTAGACTCTCGCTTTCTGTGTCCGTTGCTTGAAAAAGAATTTTAAAATCCACCAGAAGCGGATTATCAATGTTTACAAATGATTGTATCTTGTCAGTTTCTACCAGAAATGTAATTATTGTATCTACACAAACAATCTAAACTGATCTACCTCAGAAAAGTCTGTTGCAAAAACTTAACTTCCCCATTCTCAATAATAGGCGAATCTTCAAATCCAAGTGAAAAACATAAGAAATCATTTTCAAGAGCCTAAAATAAATGTCAAAACTGTCATTGTTGTTAAACCGGACAAGACGGAAGTCGAACCCTTTATACTCAAATCGTGGTTACTGTCTGACTGCGTACGAAGAAGAAGAAGATACTCAAATCGGCAGTATTTGACGAACGAGGAAGAAGAAGAAAAAATCAGCAGTATGTTCAGGCGATTTCTACGTAGCCGGTTTGATTATATATGATTAGAACGACTGTCACAATGCAGCGACATTTGTAATACAATTTACGTTGTTTGCAGCGACGGCCATGCGGTAAAGGTTAATGAAAGTATAATAAGTAAAGTGTCCTCTACATGCCTTTGTGCAATGACTTGAGTGCCATACAAGTATTATAAGCTGTCTGTTAAAATCTGTTTTCCTGGCTGGCTCACTCAAGCTGTTTTGGGAATGTGATCAGACTTTATTAGCATAACCTACACATGGGTGGGTTAGAGCTATCAAATTTTATCAGGAAAAGAAACTCAATAATATCATTTTCTAGTTTGTCCAAATTTTCTTGATTTGTGTCTTACAGTTCAAGGCAAGAGTCGCAACTCTGTATGTCAAATTGTTTTTAAAAAAAAATAAAAATAAATAAATTAATGTACAAATTGAGCTAAATTTATCATTTATAGATCTAAAGACACATATTAAAATTATCTATATGAAATATTCATAATAGAAATACATATTAATTTGAAGCTTTCATTGTCGTTAATGTAGTGTGGAAAATACAACTAATTTTGTGTAATTTTAAATCACAACGTGTATAAATTGTTGTGCTGTCCCATTGTAAACATTATGACTTTCACTGTCATCTATTTCTCTGTAAGTCTTGAGTCAGATTTATATTGAATATCCACGAGTAATCCAGTAATCCACTTATATGCTCAATGGCTAAATAAAATAATAAGTAATGCCACAAGTTGAAAAATTAAACATGAAATTTTGCACACCTCAAATTTGGAATGTGCTGATGGGGTGTACAAAATTACAACATATTCTGACAAATGAACCAGCTCTCTCTCACATTATCTAATAGTTGTCCTTGTGTTCCAAATCTAATATGACCCAGAGTTACTTCCTATCCAACTATATCAAAATATTTCTCCTGATCTATAAATGATATGTTCAAATGCCTGTCATATTGTATTGTTGTTTCGCGTAATTGTTTTTAGGTGAATAATGCATCAGTACATTCCATTACAGAATCCAAATTGAGCTTTTGCTTAGCTGGTTCAATGGTTGAATCTTATTCTCTGTTAAAGTACTTTCACTTACATTTTTCCTGTACGGCTTAATAGCAATTTGCCTCTGTACGTATCATGGGTTCTTTTACTGTCATTTTTCTTCCAGATTGGTATTATTGTAGCTTGTTGCCAATTGTATGGTACTCTCTAGATTCTCTCTAGCCACTTCATCCCTGTCTTTACACAATTTTGATTTGCTTTAGTTGTCATCCATAACCTGGTGACTTCATTCTAGGGCTGTTTTTTATATTTATTGCATCAATATATATTCCAAAGTATCCATGTCTTTGTATAAATATTAATCGACCTTTAGTGCTTGTTGGGTTGAAAAGTTCTTAGAATTACTATTTATGTTATTGTTGTCTTATGTGCCTGTTAAATGTTAGGAGTCAATTGTTATAATTAATGATTGAAGTAGAATTGAGCTCTCACCACTTAACCTCATTGCGTTGATGCTTTTGTAGAAATCTCTTCAATAATTTGTGCATATGGATCAATAATTTGTGCATATAGATGTTAGTGAACTTTGTATAGCTTCCAATTCTTGTTTCACAATTTTGATTACTCAATTGGTATTTCGTCTTTCTATTTGATAAGAAATATAATCTTTGTGTGTCTTTAACTCTTAGCCATGTTTCTTTTTATTCTGTATTGATTCATTAGCATTTCACCAAACTGTTTATTTTCTATCTTTACATGGTCTTAAGTTTTTATTCCACAATTCTTGTTGAGTGTATCCTGTATGACTGTTTTAAAGATAATCCATTCACTGTTTATGTTTTTAGTTTCTCTATCTAATGTCTCAAAAATCTTGGTCATTTCATGGCTCTACGTTTTTTAGATTTATGAAGTTTGTTGCTTTTCCTTTATGGTGTTGTTTGGGTATGATGATATTTACTATGAACTTTAGATTATTAATTTATTGCAATACCACAGTTGCCTATTCATGAAGTGAAACTCATTACTCAACAGGAGGCCTTCACACTTGAAGATGCACTGAACTTTCTTGGAAACCTACAGAAAGATCAGGATGGGATTGCTGCAGACAACTATACTGATGACACAAATGAGCCTGTTCATGAATTGCAGATGCAGCAGGTATTAACAAGAACTGTTGCAGATTCAGAAATTCATTTCTGCTTACCATAGTTAAAATCATGTTAGTAGCTGAGCTTAGCAGAGAGAGGGTTAGAAGCTTTTCTGGAACTACAATATGGAACTATATCATTACAGAATGTTTATTTTTGTAAGGCTAACTGGGATCAAGATGCAGAGCAGTGCATTGAAGTTGAATGTGTCTAGACTGAAAGGTGCAAATTTCACAGTCAAGCTGTAAACTATGACACAAAGCATTCAGTTCTCTGGACTAAATCTAGCTACTTACAAAGCACTTTTCAGGGCTTGGTAGCAGGAGTTTAAGAATGAATGAGTAGCTTTGCTACTGATATTGTGTTATTTGGGTTTCATTTCTTTGTGTTCATCTTTCATTTTCAAATAGTGACATCCTTTTCACTAATGTAACTGGTAGTTCATCTCTGATTTCTCTTATTGTCATAAAGTGTATATTTCAAGTGGGTTAGAGAGGGTATGCTACTTTGACACACTTGAGGGGCATGTTCAAATGTTTGTTTGTCTTTCTCACATTGGAACATGTATGTGTATATGATTGAGACCATTGAACAGATGATAGTTATCTCTGTAGTGGTCAGTTCCCAGTGTGAATATTATCTCATGGTCTATTCTTGGTAAATAGTATATTTAGTGCCTTTCAGATTCTAGGTATTTTCTTGTGTTATTTGTTTGTTTTTTTTAGTCATAATTTTAATTTCTTTGTGTGTTGCCCAAGTATTCATTTTGGGTTTTACTATCTCCTTTGTCTCCTTATTTGTTGTCCCTGATGAAGGCCTATTGGTTGTAATGTAGGTTTTATTTGTATTCTCGTCTCTGTGCGGTATCTGACCCATTACACAATTTTAATTAAACTTAACTTTTATCAACTTTAACATTTTTATTTTGTCCCTTCTTTGGTAAGCAGTGCCAATTATTTCCATATATATCTTGCAATATGCACAAATGCATTGTATTTTCTCTCTTGTATTATTGGTAGAAGTTTTCCTTATTCAAGATAATTCATATATGATGATCACATGGCAGTATATGTTATAAATGTTTTGTTTAGTTCTTGGCCACAGTCAGAACTGTCTCAGAGTGTGCAGTCAATAATGATGTCGTTGTTCAAATTTCCAGTATGGGATGGTGCTTGAGCAACAGGAGCTGCTAGAGCAACCTGTTCTGGAGCGCCAAGATAGCTTTGACGAGAACTGGAATGGTCTAGTGGATTACCTCAACATGACGGTAAACAATGGGGCTGAAGATACGAGCAATAACAACATCACCCTGCTTCAGCTAGGAGATGAGATGAACACGTCTATGGGCATGGTCTCATCTGGCCTTGGGCTGGAGCAGGATGTGTACCTGCAAACAGAATACCTTATTCAAAATGCAACATTGCCATCTCTTGACATGGATATAGCTCCAGAATTAAGTAAGTTGTTTGGTTGTGGAGAAACTTAATACATTAACAGTATTATTCACATTTTAGCTAAATAACATTCCAGAATTATGTAAGTTGTTTGATTGTGAAGAAACTTAATACCTTACAGTGTTATTAACATTTTAGCTAAATAATTTGTGAACACAATATGCTTTGGCACCTCTACTTTGGTCGTTGGAAGGGACGATGTCATAAATCACAGTGTCAATGTTAAATATGGACAGATCAGTTTAAGGGTTTGCCTCTCACTGCTAAACTGACTGGTAGTAACCTAATCACATCACACTCAAGCTTACTTAGCTGTAAATGGTCACCTGGCTTTTAGGGAAGTCAAAACAAGGAGGAAGAACACGGGTCACTACATCGCAAGGGACAGTGTGTTTAAGGAACATGGCTCACAGCCCGAATGGGCTGGATTCACTCCCCAATCACAGCATCGGCCATTACCCCGGGGAAACAAACCCTTACAAAATGCAGGACTAAGCAGACCCTTGCATTAAAATGCACGCTGAAGTCAGATGCACTGGGGCAGGCAACGCAAAATAATGCACACTGCCTTGGGGAATAGAGAAATAGGCGAACGCACACACACAAAAAAAATGCATCCTGAAGACTAATAACTTTATAATGGAGTCTCTAACATTATATCCTCACCTGGTAGTACCTGTTGTGGAGCTGGCGTGACCTTCAATCCCACACCGCCTAATAAAAACTGATGTCTTTTACAGTGGAGTCTTGATGAACACTTCATCCCCAACTGCAGTGCTTGCTATGGGACTATATTAGGCTCTTTGACCTCATACATACACGAATACTATAATACTGAGAGATGTTTGAGATTATGTGCTTTGTTTTCCTTACTGTTCACTCTGTGTGTTTTTTAACAACCTTGTACAGATGCACTGACACCAATGGAAGAGCTGGACACTTCAGTGTCTCTCCAGTCAACAAACAACTCCATGATTGACTTTGATCTTAGTGACCTTAACTTCTTTAGTGACTTGCCAGTGCTGCAGAATGCCTCCACTGATGGCTTTGACCTTAGTGAAGCAAATGACCTCTTTGGGAGCACACAAGACACAAGCAATGAAATTCTTGGGGACAAAACTTTGAATTTGGCAGATAGTGAGTTTCAACAAATGTGTTGTTTCATTGGGATAGTTTTGTTTTTTTCCTTTTTTGATATTTTGCATGAGTACTCATAACCTCATGAGTACTGTAACCTTAAATGGATTGTTTTGGGGGTGGAGGTGCAAAGCAAATAGTGGTACAGCTCACAGTCAGAGCTTGCTTGTGTTCGGATTCATGAAGCAGCAAGGTCGTGTCCCAATGAGAAGTAAACCCATTCCAAAAATATGTCTTGAAGTCATATGTACTGAGTTGTTAGAGGCAAAGCAGAGCAGTACAATGTGTTTGACCTTAGAAGACAGGCAAACGAGAGAAAAAAAATGAAAATGTAGTCATGACAGTTTAACCCATTACATGCCAAATACATTTTGTCCTGAAACTATGACTATTGTTTGTTCCGTGCAATCTTTCATGTTTATTTTATACTAGAACAACATTTACGTCTCATTTGTAAGCAAATAGTCAATGATTAAGACCAAAAAAAAGAGCTCCCTGCTCTTAAGAATGTACATAAATATATATACATATTTCCTGTTCCAAAGCTTCTGATGTAAATGGTTAAGATTAATATGGTGAAAATGTTGCATGTCACTGAAGAATTCAAGAATTGTATTGACAAACAAATTATCACCTGTTTGTCTTTCTTGTCACTTAATTAGTTTAGTGGCTTCTTATGGCAGGTGTCCTTAATCCCTTACTTTTGGAATTTATATAATAAGTAATAAATTCCCCTGAACATAAATCAGTGGCACAGCAGAATAATTGTGATGGTAAGATGAGTTTAGAAAATAGTTCACTGTAAAGCCTTTTTTGCTGTTGTAGGTATGGATGCCATCCAGATGTTAGAGGACACTCTGAATAAACATACTGCATCCAATGAAAATGATTCTCCATATCAAGTGAGTTATGCATTAATGTGTGTTTAATTGCAGACTGGCAAGACAGTACTTGTTGAATAACAGGAGCTTTTGCAGTCAACCATTAACCAATAGAAAAATAATTGGGGCTGACTAATTTAGATGAACAGAATAGCAGAGTCATTGTCTGCATAATTAATTGTTGAGGTTCCACTTGCCACATCCAGAAAATCTGCCAGTAAGATTTGTTTAATGTACATACGCACGGCTAGTTTTGGTCAAGTGTAAATTTATAACTTTAGTTCAAACCTCTGGCATAAGAATAATGCAACAAATTTTTATCCTCATATTTGGGATCCTGGTATTCAAACATTTGGTTGTACTGCCTGCTACTAGGCAGCTGAAGGTTACCCATAATACGTTTTTTTATGTTGCAATTTTTATTTCCTACAGCTTACTAGACCTGGGGGAAGGTAGTTTGCGTATTTGGTAGGAATGTCATGACATTTAGAATTTTGCCCAGGCAGCAGTTAACAGCCTAATCTTAATAGATTTTCAACTGTCAATGGTTTATTTACATGTGCTACGTGTACACACGATCTCCGATTGGTTTTTTGGCCATATCAAGTGAGTTATCCACTAGCGTGTGGGGCTATTTAGCAGGGCCATACCTTTTCATAATCGTGTTGGGTTGGTTGTCCCTGGAATACACGACCACCTAGAGACTGGAACAGTGTGGCGGAGTACAAAGGTCAGTTTCTGCTAGGGTACGGTTTTTCCACCACAGGCCGACTAGAAGATGTTTCTTCTACGAAAACATCTCCACCTGTACCACTAGATAGGAACTATTGCTATATAATGGCAAGTACGTCTGGGTGATATTGGTGGCTGAGCTTGTTAGTGATTCCTTGAGCTGCCTAGATTGTGGCCTTGACTTGCTGGTAGCCTTGCTGTCATGTCTTCTGTGCTGTTGACGGCGTAGTTCGATCTCCACTTTCACCAATCCAGACTTTGTGCAGTCTATGTAGACATTCCCTATAGACAGTCAGATTTGACCAATGCCCTCACTTTACTTAGCCTGCCAGTCACAGCAGTGGCCACTAGTGTGTACTACCAGCTACTAGGAGCCAAAAGTGAGAGTTGATTAGTGGGGACCAGTCTCTGGTGTGCATATGTGACAGGCACATTTGTGGCTGACACTGATGGAAAGGTACTAACCCTCCACATTTCCCTATTTCTCATTGTATAAACACAGTGTATATACAGCATATATAAGTCTCTATATGCTGCACAGTGCTGTTGAAACTGCGCTGCAAATGCTCAGATACAGGCTTCCTGTAGAGGGGTGCCAGCTGTGACCATGACCTTATGCTTCACTTGGAGGGAAAAGGCTAATCATCAATATATCTTGTTACGCATGGGCACACTGCAAGCTGTGTTGCATTTAACCAGACTTGCAACAACATAAAAATATACATCCAGAAAAAATGAGGCCATGGAACTGTGTGGTCTGTCTGGCCTGTGTTTACTGTGTGTGTGGGTTGTAAAAGTGCTCTGTCATGCTAGCTCACTTTAGTGCATCAACATCTTTACAAATCCCCAATGTAGAGGAAGTTTGGTGTTCTGTGCTGAGATTTCATGAAGAAATTTAATTTGTGGTATAGTGATAAATATCAACACTTTATTTTTTAAAAATTTCAGTGCTCTTAATTTTAATGTTACTATTAAGTTAATTCTTTTTTAAAAATTCTTCAAAGTGAGTGCTATGTTACCACTGTAAGGAAAATAATAAGTTGTCTGTGCTGATAAAACAACTATCCATTTTGATATGACTTTATCAAAATCTGGAATGTCTATTAATTTTTTGAGTTATCAAACAATCCAGATTGATTTATTGTATATGCCAATTTCTTGTAGAAATAGTTTATTATTAATATGAATAAATAAAGTTATTTGTTTTTTGCAAATCACATAATTTGTAACAACTGCCAGATTAACAAAATATTTGTAAAATGCAGTTTTGAATTTTATATTATTAAAATGTCAATATTTCTTAGGACAGTAAACATAAACTTTTTCATTTAGAACTACACCAGATTATTGGTCATTTATAGGTAGAGATTGTATTCATTTATGGATCTGATGTATTCTGGATGAACATCACTACACAGCAAACTCACAGGTGCTCAGTTATTCTCATCAAATGGTGATGGGTTTAAATACTGATGAATCCCTTAGCTCGCTGGTGTTACTCGCTCCTGCTCTGTCCTCTCGGGTTCAGTGCTGTACCCACATCATTTCAAAACTTTGCAATTTGTGGATTGCTGGTTGGTTAATTGATTGCAGGGTCATCATCCAATAGATGGTCATTGATCAACTTTCAAATGTCACCCCTGTCAATTTCTAATGTCCCCACTATAGGCGCATTTGAGGCCAGGATATCAGCTTTCATTTCAACATACTACAGCATGACCAGGAAAGGAGATTCACACCCAAAGGCTTAAAGCGTCTGTGTCCATTATCCATTCATGTCATAGACATCCCTTTCAGAAATAATGATGGCTTTCATCAAAGAGGTCTCAGAAAGTCACCTCAGAGCTGAAAGTTGTTGCAATGACCTTGTCTCTCACACTATCTTATATGCCCCAACAATATTTCTCACAGCACAGTACAGATACAATGGTGTATATATGACAACATCATTATACAGAATCTTATCAGTTGTTTAACCTCGGTTCGTGTTCCCATTTGACTAATCTCTGCGTTCCCTGCCCAGTGTGAATACATTCTTCCCCCTTGCTTATATTCTCTAATGTAAGTGAAAGTGAGAAGCCTGACCATTCGTCCTCTCTGCTTGTGCCATCCATAGTATCCCGCTCTTGATTTTTATTCCCTTAATATCTTATGGGCCAGCTAACGGCCATTATCAGGGCCAAAATGTTGAATCAAAGTTTTATTCAAAATGAAATAAATTAATATTTAATAAATTGATCTAAATTTATGATTTAAACATCGAAAGACACATAAACTATCTATGACATGAAGTATTCATAATAAAGATGGTATATTAGTATGATGTGTTGAATGACATTAATGCGCAAATGGAAATTGGAGACCCATTTTTTGTGTTGCCTACCAGGTCGTGTATTTCGCTGATATATCAGTCAATTTCTTTACACATAGCTTTCATATTATTTGTTTCAATTAATGTCTGAAACAGGCATGTGTTAAATATCCACAAGTAATCCACATGCATGACCATTGGACTGATCAAATAATTTATCATTTCTGAAGCAAAGAATCCATAACTTTAAAAATCATTTCTAAAAAATTTGCCAAAAAATTTAATAACTTCCAAATTGCACATACTTTTTAGATAATGGTAGCTTTGCATGTCTCAGCTATTTGGTTACACAATTTTGTCTTTCTAACCAAGGAGAGTTTGTTGCTATGCAACAATGGCCTACGCTAGTGTTAAATGTGGGATTTCAAACTGATCAGTTCAACTTTACAATTTCCATCTGGGAGAATAAGACTCTTCCAAGCTGAAAAGAGTTAAAAGGATGGTACTACCACAATTATAAGCAAGACAACAGAAGAATACAAGCCCATGAATTTTGTGTATAGTAATTTAAAAAAAAAATTTACAATCAATGCTGCTATTAAATAAAAGACAAATATTGTCTAATACAACCAAGAGGATTCGGTTCATGCCAGAAAAAAAGACAAATCTTCAAATATACCAGATCTAGATGACTACAGTTATCCCCACATTCTGTCCCAGTACTCATCTGTGTTCACATTGGCTGATGGATCCCTGTGTTCACGTTGGCTGATGGATCTCTGTATTCACGTTGGCTGATGGATCTCTGTGTTCACGTTGGCTGATGGATCCCTGTGTTCACATTGGCTGATGGATCTCTGTGTTCACGTTGGCTGATGGATCCCTGTGTTCACATTGGCTGATGGATCTCTGTGTTCACATTGGCTGATGGATCTCTGTGTTCACATTGGCTGATGGATCTCTGTGTTCACGTTGGCTGATGGATCTCTGTGTTCACATTGGCTGATGGATTTCTGTGTTCACGTTGGCTGATGGATCTCTGTGTTCACATTGGCTGATGGATTTCTGTGTTCACGTTGGCTGATGGATCTCTGTGTTCACATTGGCTGATGGATCTCTGTGTTCACATTGGCTGATGGATCCCTGTGTTCACATTGGCTGATGGATCCCTGTATTCATATTGGCTGATGGATCTCTGTGTTCACATTGGCTGATGGATCCCTGTATTCACATTAGCTGATGGATCTCTGTGTTCACATTGGCTGATAGATCCCTGCCTTCATGTTGGCTGATGGATCTCTGTATTCATGTTGACTGATGGATAACTGTATTCACATTGACTGATGGATCGCTGTGTTAACGTTGGCTGATGGATCCCTGTGTTAACGTTGGCTGATGGATCCCTGTATTCACGTTGACTGATGGATCCCTGTATTCACGTTGGCTGATGGATCCCTGTATTCATGTTGGCTGATGGATCCCTGTATTCACGTTGGCTGATGGATCCCTGTATTCACGTTGGCTGATGGATCCCTGTATTCACGTTGGCTGATGGATCCCTGTGTTCATGTTGGCTGATGGATCCCTGTGTTCATGTTGGCTGATGGATCCTGTATTCACGTTAACTGATGGATAACTGTGTTCATGATGGCTGATGGATCCCTGTATTCACGTTGGCTAATGGATCCCTACATTCATCGGTCCCAGTACTCATCTGTGTTCATGATGGCTGATGGATCCCTGTACTCACGTTGGCTGATGGATCCCTGTCTTCATGTTGGCTGATGGATCTCTGTGTTCATGTTGGCTGATGGATCCCTGTATTCACATTGACTGATGGATCCCTGTATTCACATTGGCTGATGGATCTCTGTATTCACATTGGCTGATGGATCCCTGTATTCACGTTGGCTGATGTATCCTTACATTCATCTTTCCCAGTACCCTTCTGTGTTCACATTTGCTGAGGGCTCTTATCTAACTAGGTTACTGGGTCACGAAATAACACACATTTTGATCTGCGCTGTCAACATTAATGCTGCAACTCTATTTTTCACAACTTTAAAAAAAACTTGAAATCTTGTTCTAAGAAATGACAAAATGTGTTATCTGAGATTTATTGAAGCATCTTCCATAGGACGACCTTTGCCTTATATTTTGTTGCTTTCTCTAACATCATTTAGTGATGACGATTATTGTAGTAGAATTAAGTATTTATCGTTTCTTGTATTCAAACCCATGACTGTCTCAACTAAAATCTGAGTGTGCTGTCCTATATAGTCTTTTTTTTTTTATGGGACTTTAAAATAGTTGTGATGGTCATTTGGCAACATAAAATAGTTGTGATAGTCATTTGGCTACATTAAATAGTTGTGATGGTCATTTGGCTACATTAAATAGTTGTGATGGTCATTTGGCTACATAAAATAGTTGTGATGGTCATTTGGCTACATTAAATAGTTGTGATGGTCATTGGGCTACATTAAATAGTTGTGATGGTCATTTGGCTACATAAAATAGTTGGGATGGTTATTTGGCTACATAAAATAGTTGTGATGGTCATTTGGCTACATAAAGTAGTTGTGATGGTCATTTGGCTACATAAAATAGTTGTGATGGTCATTTGGCAACATAAAATAGTTGTGATGGTCATTTGGCTACATTAAATAGTTGTGATGGTCATTTGGCTACATTAAATAGTTGTGATGGTCATTTGGCTACATAAAATAGTTGTGATGGTCATTTGGCTACATTAAATTGTTGTGATGGTCATTGGGCTACATTAAATAATTGTGATGGTCATTTGGCTACATAAAATAGTTGGGATGGTTATTTGGCTACATAAAATAGTTGTGATGGTCATTTGGCTACATAAAGTAGTTGTGATGGTCATTTGGCTACATAAAATAGTTGTGATGGTCATTTGGCTACATTAAATAGTTGTGATGGTCATTTGGCTACATTAAATAGTTGTGATGGTCATTTGGCTACATAAAATAGTTGTGATGGTCATTTGGCTACATTAAATAGTTGTGATGGTCATTGGGCTACATTAAATAGTTGTGATGGTCATTTGGCTACATAAAATAGTTGGGATGGTTATTTGGCTACATAAAATAGTTGTGATGGTCATTTGGCTACATAAAGTAGTTGTGATGGTCATTTGGCTACATAAAATAGTTGTGATGGTCATTGGGCTACATTAAATAGTTGTGATGGTCATTTGGCTACATAAAATAGTTGTGATGGTCATTTGGCTACATAAAATAGTTGTGATGGTCATTTGGCTACATAAAATAGTTGTGATGGTTATTTGGCTACATAAAATAGCTAGTAGTTTTGTAACCTGCTATAATCTGTAAAGTAAAGTATCCCATAGCATTACTGCCGTAGGGGTGTGAGGTGTTAGCGATCTCACATTTCAAAGGCTCGGCTATATGAGGGCGGTAGCCATCTCCTCTCCCTCGCCGCTTTTACTTCCCAGACTGAACCGGTACCCATTTAAGGCTGGGTCGACCCGGGAGCCATTGCGGTCTGAAAAAAACATTCCCGCCTCAACTGGGGAATGAACCCAGGACCACTCAGATGCGAAGCCAGCGCGCTAACCACTGCACTACATGGCTCCACTAGTCTGTACATTTGACTAAATCCACAGTTAATTGCTGTTATTTCTAGAAATGTTTATGTTCTATCATTTCAATTATAATTCTTCTTCTTTGTCATTTGTTCTCAAACAATCTGGTGTCTAGGCTTTCTTCTGATTAAGTTGATAATTATAGTTATAAGACAGATTAAAAGGAGATGCACTGTTAAAATACAACTTGAAATAGTCTATGATAAAAGTGTCCTTTTCTTTGGCGATACCTGATGTAACAATTACTGAATGTCGAGAAAATGTTTTGTTACTTGCAGCTGTTTAAAATCCAGTAATGTATCATTCAAAAATTTTTAACTTGTGTCAGTAATTATGGTCATCACTTAGCGACAAATATTTCAGGGGTCTATCACGAGAAATATAATTTATATTTAAATAAACTTTGTCAATCTTGTATTGTCTGTCAATATGGTTATAAGCACCACTTGGGACTTAAAGGCCTGGCTCTAATTTCTGTATAAGCAGTTTTAACCAGCTGTGACTTAATGGCAATGACCAGTGTTTGTGATTTAATTTGATTACGAACAACAGTAGAGTATTGAGGAGTATAGTCAAAATCCAGAAATATGACTTTTTGGAAATAACTAAAATATGTAATCTTGTCAACATGGAAGAAGAACTGACCATGGTAGTGTGGTTACAAGTGCTCCAGTTGATCGAAGCTTGTGAACAGGTAATGTCAGCTTATCCCAGAATGCTGAGACAATGGTTGTTCAGTTTATAGACTTGTACAGACAAGTATACAATATGTACCACAGAACAAAGATTTGTTAGGGTAGTCACTTAATAGATTAGCAGTCTGATTTGAAGCTACTACTTCTATAAGAGGTGATCTTTAAACATGTTAGAAGACATTTAGAATACAGAATATCTTGATGTCATTGGTAATGGTGTATCTGTTTTAATTCACATACCCATGAAAAAGTAGAACAGAAATGATAAACAATGGAGATGAAACATATTTCTGGAAATATTTCACAAAAAATGTTTGAAGAAAACATTGAAGGTTGGGTAACCATGGAGTTACTGTGATACACTTGATGAAGAAGAAGTCTCACACGGTCAGAAACTGTAGCCTGGCTGTTATATCACTAAGATCTGATCTTTACCAAAGAACTGTTAATTTGTCTTGAAATAATATGGTGAAATCAATGCAAATATGTATCGGGTGGATTTGGTAAAAGGAATATATTTTGTATCTTTGTGTAAATAGTGCCTTGATATTTTCCATTTGTTTTGTGTGTACACATAATTAGAGCCACAGCTATTGTGAATATAAGAAGGACACACTGGCAAATAGACAGTTTTATTTGTAGTGCATACTTTCCTAACAATCACTTTGAATTATGTGTCGTGACACATTTTTATCTGACAGGACTTTGGTGAACCATTTGATGCACTTGAGGGAGCTACAGGGGGCACTGACTACAACAGCAGCTATGAAGATACCAGTAACCACTTCCTGAAAGTGTCCCGCCTCTCAGAATCATCCAATGATTCAGGGTTTGTCAATCAGGGTGCATTTTCATCATCTCCGTCTTCGACTCCATCTTACGCGGGCAGCCCAGCAGGCTCTCACAATGGGATCAATAGCTCAACTTCCAGCAATGACACAGACCATGATCCACATGGCACCCGTGCTGTGGCACACCATCACATAGCTCACAACCACACCTACAACACTCCGCCAGGCCAGGTTCCCAGAGAGGTTAGTTATAACGACTCTTGTCCTTTAATCCACATATAGATTAATTATTCTGTGGTCTTTAGTGTTTTTTTATTTCAGTTTTGTCACCTTTTTAACATAGAGTATTGACCAATCCTCTTCAAACAGATCTCATATTGTCCTATTTTCTCCATTTCTTTCCATTTGACTTTGTTCAACTTCTAGGTCTCTCTCCGTGTGCTCTTTCACTTTACTTTGCCTCCTCTTTTTTCTCTGGGAGTTCCATGACTGAGATTGCTTGGTGATACTAGTTTGGGACTTTCACAATGTATTGTAACACTTCTTCCTAATCTGACGAAGACAGATATGTCTGACCGAAAGGTGCAAATATCACAGTCAAGATGTAAACTAGTGACATTATGCATTCTTTTCTCTAGACTACATCCTGCTACTTGCTAAGCTCTGTTCGAGGCTTGGTAATGGGAGATTGAGAGCAAATGCAAAAGAAGAAGCTCTTCCTATTCCACCTCTCTTCCATGAACTTCTGTTTTAACCTTCTGAACCACTACAGACCAAGATCCTTCTCTGGAATTTGTTGCTAAAGCCATGTAATAGCTTTTAGTATTGAGTTTGGTCATCTGCTATGTTTCTATTCTACGTAGAAGGACCGATCACATTAAGAATCCATAGCTTGATTATCATTTTAGAGTTTCAACATGACAAAGGCAACTCTTGTTTTCTGGATCCTGTTTTCTACATCCTCATCTGCACCATCTGTCTTGTTTAAGATGTGATGTTCCATAGGTATTTGAAGTTCTCTCATTCAATGGTGTTACTCTCAGTGTGATAGGAACTGAATTTTTACCGCATTTAATCTTGCAATGTTTGCCTTTTCAACATGAGTCTTTAGACCTTCTTGCTGATAGATTCTGTCTAGTGCGTATGTCTTCTACATTTGGAGTTTGTTGTGAGATAGGATGGCTATGTCGTCTGCAAAGTCCAGAGCTTCTAGGTCTACTGGATTCCAGAATGGTGATGGAAGACAGTCCTGACAAACCGTAGAAACTTAAGAGTATGGTTCATTATATTGTAAGACCATGTGACCAACTTTATAGATGGCCTTCTCTTGCAGTTAGAACATCAAAGCCCTTGAATGTTTAGAGTAAAAACTCCTTGTAGTATTTAAGGGACAGATATTGATATTTCTTGAGCTGATATTTAACAAGAATTCACTATTAATTAGGGGACAGATATTGATATTCCTTGAACTGATGTTTAACTATTAAATGTTGTGTGGTAATATATTGCATGCATGATAAAAGAACTGCTATACGGGCTCAAGTGTTAAGAGACAAGTATGCTAGGTCTTCACCATTGTGACCAGATCTAAAGAGACTGGAATATACTAGGTCTTCACCTTTTTTAGTAGTTTTAAAGAGACTGGAAGAATATACTAGGTCTTCATCATTGTGACCAGATCTAAAGAGACTGGAATATACTAGGTCTTCACCTTTTTGAACAGTTCTAAAGAGACTGGAGCATACTAGGTCTTCACAATTGTGAATATAACTATAGACTGGAGTATACTAGGTCTTCATCATTGTGAATAGGTTGTTGTTGTTTGCGAATGCCCACAATGAGTAAGTTACTCTTGTGTGTGCCCTGAAAAGGACGTTAAGTGGCGAGTTGCAGTAGTTTTCCTCAGATCTTGAGCATGCTGATGAAGTTGGACCGGGGTCCTCCAGGCAGTTGTGCTATGCTTGGCTTCATCTGTGTGTCACTCATTACTACAGAGATCACAATCCCTCTCCTCGTTAGCCAGGCTGCCATGAAAACAGTGGGTTTCCATGGAGGGCTGCTAGGAAGCCGAGGTGAGAGTCTTGACCAGTATGTTTTGCCTGACCCTGACTAACATGTCTGATCAGTATATTTTTCCTGACCAGACATTAGTCTTCCTCCCCTTGTGAATAGATGAATAGATCTAAAGAGACTTCAGTCTACTAGGTCTTCACCATTGTGAATAGATCTAAAGGGACTACAGTATACTAGGTCTTAACCATTGTGAACATTGGTGAGGTCTTCCCTGTTATGATCATAGCTAAGCACTGATGAGTCACTGAAATTTGACTTGCAGGGATCACAAATACAGTCTCAGCTCAGTTAATCATGCTCTCTCTCAGTAATATAGGTAGTTTAGGGTGCATGTTTCTTTGTTCATATTATGAATTGTTAACAGATTTATGAGTAGAAGTGTAGTGGATTGTTGAATTATAATTCCTCACATTTAGGTCAAGAAATATGCCCAGAAAGAGCCATCTCGTAAAGGTCCACACAGTAGAGATCAACGTCGTGCAGAGGAGCTGAAGGTGCCATTTACTATTGATGACATCATTGACTCACCAGTGGAGACATTCAATGAGATGCTGACAAAACACAAGCTGAATGAAGCTCAGGTAGGTCTTTCTCAACTCATTGCCTGCATCATTTTTTTGTTCCCAACCTTAAATTACCATACAATATCACTCGCTTGCAACCAATTTATATTCAGTGATGTTTCATTAGCATGTCCCATATTATATATTACACTAATCATATTTGAATGACCAACAGCCAATGGAAGACCACTGAGACTGAAGAATCCTACAGCAAGCAGAAAAATTCAAAAGAATCATGGACCACCCAATGCATCACAGACTAAATGGGTTGGGACGCAAGAGGCTAAAAAGGAAAAGTTTTACTGTCCAAGCAAAAGAAAAGATTAAAAACAATGCTGCACTCTTAAACGAAAAAATAAAGCCAATACCAGCATGCTCCATCCGCTCCCTTTGGAAAGGAAGACCCTTCCCTGATATTATATGCAATATCCCCAACATCGAAGACAAAAAGACATATAGTTACAAACTGCATCAACAAAAAATTTCCAACAACAGCCTGGACACACCTATACGGATGGCTCAGCCGAAGATGCCATTGGAAACAAAGGAGGAGGCATCACTATAAAACTAAAAAGCAAAGTATACTCAGCAGCATTTGCCACTGGGAGACACTGCAGCAACTTCAGTGCCGAAGCCAGTGCCCTGAGACAGGCAGCTGAAACCCTTATAGACCATAAGGAGCAGGCAGAAAAGCAATTGGTCATTTTTTCACAGATGTCCTCTCAGTGTTAATGGCGCTCAAAAACCAGCACAAAAATGAACTCTGTGCTCTGGCAGACTCACTCAAACGTCTGTCCCAGTGCTTCAAAAAAAGCACAGTCCAGCGGATACCAGCCCACTGCAACGAGGAGGCAGACAGACTCGCCAGAGAGGGAGGAATGCTGCAGTAGAGTGATACAGAAATCACATACAATGAGACAAAAGCATTCATCAGGGCAACGTACAGTGCAAAATGGAAAAAAGACCACCCTGGCCACATAGAAAATGATGCCTACCATCAACTCTCCAGGCGAGACTAGGTGATAATTCTCCGGCTACGCACAGGTCACAACAGACTTAGATGCCATCTGTACAACAAGTTCAAGATTGGCACTACAGACCTTTGTGCCTGCGGCACAGCCCCCATGAAGGCAGAACATATTTTGCAGTCCTGTCCACTGTATACTGACAAAAGAAGTTGCATTTGGCAACAGCCAGTGTCCTTTCACGAGAAACTGTACGGAAACGTACAGAGCCTTGAGTCGATTGCTGCCTTCGTTAGAGTCATTGAAGTTGAGGTCTGAAGATGAACGAGGAAGAAGAAGAAGAATGACCAACAGAATTGAATAAATAAATAGTATATGTGACACAATATGGAGATGCCACGAAAGAAATTTCTACTAGAATTGCTTTGGCCTCGTGTGCCTTTAATCAGCTCACCAACATCTGGAAATCAATGACACTGAGCAAACATACCAAGCTCAGACTATTCAACTCAATCTTAATATCAGTCCTGACATATGGATGTGTAAGCTGGAAGACAACAAAAGCGCTGGAAAATAAACTAAATATCTTTGAAAATAAATGTTTAAGAAAATTATTGAATATACACTGGGACCAGTTCATAACTAATTACTCGATAAGAACAGAGACAAACCAAATATATATGTTGACTATCATTCGGGAAAATCGATGGACATACATTGGACATGTCCTTAGAATGAACAACGACCGTCTTACATTGCAAGCACTCAAATGGACACTAAGGGACGTTTGGAAAAGAGGATACCCAAGGAAACACTCAGAAGAACAATCATCTGAGAGGGCTCAACACCATACGAGATCTGAAAACAGTGGCTTCACAACGTTCCAACTAGAGATCATTTGTTTCTGCCTTATGCGCCGTATTTGGCACACAAAGAACATAGATAGAGATATACGTGTGGAGGATACAGATTAGTGTAAAAGAGATTTCAGTGGACATAATTTAATTTTCAACCCCAAAAAAGAACATTTACTTACAGTTCCAATACTTCTGCTATTTACTCAAACCTGAACAAGACGATCATTTATAATGTAAGATAATCCATGTTAAAGTATGTTCCTAAAGTTTCACCTCATTAGCTCTAATAATGTTCACATTTTACTAAGGCACATGAAGTTGAAAATTTCAATTATTTTCAACAAAATCACCAAACACTTTGATATATTTGAACAAAGAACTGGCTTCAAAAGTGCTGGAAATGTCTTCACTGCATAACAAAATATCAGCACTTCTGGGATAAACAACATTCTAAAGTTTTTAAAAAATATGAAATTGACAAATAGGTGTCTAAACCCTTAGCACGCGCTACCGACCGTCTCATGCAGCCAAACTTGACTCATTTTTTTAATTCATGAATGACCAAGCACGGAGAGCCTACTAATAGCCATTTTTTACTGCTGAATATGTCACAACTATCTGTACAGGCGTTTTGCCGATAAACGTATTGTATATTAGATTTCAAATGGATTTTTAACGATTTATCTTTTTATTACGTTGATTGGAGCGGGCCGATTTTTTGCGAAAGGTGAAGTAGGAGGTTGCTGTGGAAGGTCTTTATTGGGTAGATCTGTTTATTTTGATGTAGTAACTATGTTTAAATTGGAAAGTAGCAGTTGTGCTGATATTATAAACACAATACTTTGTTGTGGTTTCAATGCATTTCTACTTGAGCAACTAGGCCTAGCGGGAAAGTCCAAATATTTTTTTTAAAAATTTTCACCATCATCTTCTTTTATCTCAGAAACTAAAAAAACACAACAAAGTGTTATTCACCAACAAGTTCTTTATTTATTTATGTCTCTAGACACAAGAAAATCATATTTATTGACCAACAAGCAGAAAAGTTACAAGCTTTGAAAGTCAATTACAATAGCGAAATAAACAGTTTTCAAAACATTTGAGCAGCGTCGTAAAGGTTAAGTACACAAAAATGTCAGTGGGATCAGGAATAATTTTTCAGGAACTGGTACATCTGCTCATCGAAGTATAATATGTATATCATTAGCTCTTTCCATCTTGTCAGACGATGGTAATTGTGCTTTCAAAAAAAAAAGGTATGCAACTACAGTCCGTGATGGTAATGTCTTTAGCCTATCAGCAGTCATTTTCTCCTTTATCTGTAGTCCATGCTTAATCCTGCCCCTCCATTTAACAAGATCCATGGCGTCCTGTCCCCATAATTCCAAATCGATGCCTGTATCATTCATATCCTGCTTGCATACATCCTTGTACCGAAGTAGTGGCCAGCCCCGAGACCTTTTCCCCAACTGTAATTCCCCATAGAGAAGATATTTTGGTATTTTGCCATCATCCATCCTCCGAATGTGTCCCAGCCATCAGAGCCTTCGAAGTCTAATCATGGAAAAGATTGTGCCTGTTCTCTCCAACACCTCTGCGTTGGTGATCTCATCTTGCTACCCAAGCCCCAGGATTCTGCGCAGGCATCTCATGTGATAGCTGTTTAGCCGCCTCTCCTGGTGCATGTAGGTAGACCATATATATATTTGTGAGTCATGTTCAAATGAAACCGGACCAAACTGCAACAAGTGAACATGCGTACGAGGCGCATGACGACATCACTTCTTATGTGAACAACACATACCAACTGTCAAATTTGCAAAACTTCATTATCCCCCGACTTATAGTTTCCTCAGCAGGCCGTTGAAAACATGGCAAGTGTGATACGGTATCTGTCCAGGGTTGGTCAGCGAGCATTAATTCGGTTTCTAACAGCTGAAGGATGTCGACCAGTTGACATTCATGGCAGAATGTAGTGGGGTGTGGGGACAAAAGTGTATCGAAGATAACAGCGAAGAACTGGACAACGATGTTTAAAGGCCTTAGTTGGCGAAAGACCCTTCGAGACCAGGTCAGGCGCATATTATTGTGTCAGAAGGTGCCATCGCCAAATTTATGCAGCAATTTGGGTGGACTGTCGCCGGAGCTTACGTTTGCTGGTAGAGAAATTTGCTGTGTCGCTAGGGACAGTTCAAATGGTGGTTAGCAAGAAACTGAAGTATCAGAAGGTGTGTTCACAATGGGTACAATCACAACATATAGATGGGTTCTTTTTTTTCCACTAACATTGAATTTTGCAGTTTTAATTGTGTTTCTGTTTCTTAGTCCTTTAACATTGCTAGTTCGTAATCCATTGAGATCAATCCATTTTAGCTCCTTTAATGATTTCATAGCAATAGTATACTGGGGATCAAGATGCTGAGCAGCGCATGAGCTGCAGTGGTCAGCGACCTATAGCTGACTGCTAGTGTTAGGGCCAGCGAACCATAGCTGCTAAGACCCTTCTACACCTCCACACGGTGATCCTGGATAACAGGCTGCAGTAGGGCAGACTGGCTAAGGAGAAGGGATCGAAGAAAGAATGCTAACCCGGTACTCAAAAAATGCTTGCTAAAGTCGGATGTGTTGGACCGAAAGGTGCAAATATCACAGCCAAGCTGTAAACTACAACACAACGCATTCCGTTCTCTGGACTATATTTTGCTACTTACCCTTTCAGGGTTTGGTAGCGGGAGATTGAGAACGAACAAAGAAGAAGAAGTATACTGCAGTCACAGCAGTGCCATATCACCATTTTCCTGCAGCTTTTCAGGAAAATCTCTACTTCGCTCTGTTTCTACCTACTACGAAATGTACATGGGGTTAAACTTTATAAGGCATTCACCGTATCTAAGAGTGAATATTCTGTTCTCACATTCATCAACCAATTTAAGAAGTTCCTGGAAGTATTCTTTCCATCTCGTTTTTTTTCTTTAGTGATTAGTAACTCGTGGGTTACCATTCTTAGTTCTTAGTCAACCTGTACTTGAACAGGGGAAGATGCCTCTGTGCAGGTCCCAACTCTGGTATGAGCTGGATGTAGCCGGGAGAAGGGTTTCCTGCCTAGCGGACTTGGTTTGAACAGCTTAATACTCTGCTGAGTTGGGACAAGCACTTAAGGAGGGTGGTTAACCGAAGTGTGAATCCATCTTAATAGACTCAAACATTGGAGCAAAGTAGACTCGCAGTCTGTTAGGTGCCATCTATGCTGCTCTAAACAAACCACCTAACCATGACCGATGTTATGCCGTGTCACAGTTAGTCACCTCTTACGACATGCTCTCTGTGAGGCAGTGGTGCTATTCTTGTCATTGTGATACACAAAGACCCCGGCAGACAATTCACGTTACCATTTCCAGCATTTATAATTGTTGGAATGAAACATCAGTCTCTTCTTGGCAATTTTTTTGTAATGCTTGCAAGGTTTTCACTATAATGCTTCAATGATTCTTTCTTTGTCTTCTAGACCATTATCCTGGTTTATCCTTGTGCTATTTTATATTGCATAGCATCTTATGTCTTTGTTTCCATTCAAATTTTGAATGTTTGTTTATTTTAAATATCCTTATTCTACCAACCTGTTTTGTTTTTCTTATGTGGCCTTTAATTGATTTCAATTTTATGTACTTTCTAGTGTGACATAATAGCAGGCGAGTGATAAATGTCAATGTTTAGACTAGCTCTCAAGACTATGGAGTGTTTTTTTAATCTGTTTCTGGTTGAGATGAAGTTATTCTGTGATGCTTGAGCATTGTTCCATATATGCCAAGTTCTTATCTGATTTAAATGGTGTTGGAACGTACTGTTCAATGATTACACTTAGAGCAATAATCACCATTTGCACATATTAAGTAAATAATTCTTTTTTTCCCTCCCCTCTTTTCCAGTTAGCATTGATCAGAGATATACGCAGAAGGGGTAAAAACAAAGTTGCTGCTCAGAATTGCAGGAAGCGCAAGGTCGGTGTCATTTTTAGTCTGAATGATGAGATGTCAGATCTGCAGAAAATGAGGGATAGGCTGGTGGCGGAGCGTGCGTCAATGGACCGTGAGAGACGTCAAATGAAGGAGAAGTTTGCTCACCTGTACACACACATTTTCCAGTCGCTGAGAGATGAAGATGGCGAGCCATATGACCCAAGTCTCTACTCTCTGCAGCAGTCTAGTGATGGTAATGTGTTCCTCGTGCCGCGAAACATCACTATCAACAGGAGCAGCAACTCCTCATCACCATCATCCAATGATTCTACTGGTTCTAAGAAACGCAAATCATTTGATCATTAAAATTTACATTTTTAACCAGAAATCTGCAGTAATTTTTTTTAATAGCTGAAATATGGATGGATTTTTTGTAATTTTCAGAATTAACAATTATAATTGATTGTGCTGACAATGAATAGAAAATTTGAAGTAAATCGTTTATCTCTGAAAGAAATTGTGAATATCAGTTTGCTTCCATTCTGGTGTTATTACATCATATTTCACTATTAACTCCAGTTGAAGCGTACGGCCAGCAAACGTTTCTGCAGGTATTTGCTACCAAATATTTATGTAGTCTTGCAGTGGTCGTTTATGTACCAAATTCTTTTACATGATGAAGTTGTCAGCACCATGCACAACCCTCCTTTTACTAAATATATAGGAGGGTGTAGGGAGGTCCTTTTTCCCAATATGTGTCTGGTGTTCCTCAGATTCTGTTATACACACCTCTCTGTTATACATTCATCTTCTGTTACAACTAGCATAGTACTAACACATTTCCTTAGTCCATTTTCATTCCAGACACTATCTTCTCATATCATTTTATACATTTCTTTGTCAGACAAAAAAAAAAGGCTTGCTGCATATATTTTACATGTTTTCAATGTGTATGCCTTAAGGAGACAACATGCTAAATTGGACAAGAGCATCTTAGACATATCCTTGATATATGTTTAACAAATGGAAATGAAAGCTTGATATTTTTAAGTGTCTCTAGGAAAAAGTACAATTACTCTTGTTGTTTTTAAGAATACATGTCACATTAAGGTGGTGTAGTTTTACAGAAGTCACATTAAGACTTTTATTGTAACAGTCAAACCAAGAACAACAAATACTATTGAAGTAAATCATCATATAATTTGTCTCTCTTGTATCACTAACATTACAAATAAGGAGATTCGTTTATGAAGTCATTTTTATTGGCAGCATCCTTCTATACTGCAGCTTCACTTTCAGAGTGTGTATTGTTCCCTCCTTCAGTCCCACAATTTGAAAGTGGTTGATTTTTAAAAATTAATATTGTTTGCAGAGATGTTAGACCAATATTTGGAAGATGTAATGGCTTGAATCATGTTTAGATGCTGGAAGGTTTAGTTTTGCAAACGTACTGCACAATGTCAATCAACACAGTTGTTGATGAGAATTGCATTTTTGCAGACATGACCAATTTCTTTGAAATAATTTGTCTTTTACAAAAACATTTTTCTTTAACTGAAAAAAACACAACTAATTTTCAGGTCATGGTCAAACATCTTATTTAAAGTGTTGATTAATTGTGTACTTTTCCCATTTGTGTACAAATCGTGAACTCTATCCACACATTAGATATAACTGAAGTATTTGTGTGTTGATATTCCCAACACAGCTTAATTATTATAGTACTCATCAGCCTTATGTTAAGATGTACTGTCTTGCAAAGTTTTGTTGAATCCTTCTTGCTTCATTTCTCCTCAATTAACATGGCTTAAATCTGTACTGACATGTTATGTCTCTGGCTTTATGCCCCTACTTTGACCCCCCCCCCCCCCCCCCCCCCCACCCCAAATATATAATATCACATACAGTTTTCAAGATCCTGGAAAACCATTGTTTGACGAATCCTAGTGTTTGAGTGAGAGCTAATGAATAATTGAAATATATATTATGTCAAGTTGATATCATTTGGATTCTTCACAGCGTTAAGTAAATCCTGTGTTTTTAATATATGTTTGTATGCTTATATGCAGACTGCAGCTAACAAAAATCTATGTAACTAAACATATGCTGATCAGTAAGACAGGATATGTAATGAGTGTTAGCCATGTCACTTGTGTGAGGACCTATCTTACCTCAGAGAAGTCGTATTGGTTCCCCATGTCTCCTATGTTGTAATATTATTTACATTTGGATCTCTACCTGTGATGTATTGTCAATGCCTTAGTATGTGTGAGTGCATATGCATGTATACCTTTACAACAATTCTCAGATCAGTCTTTAGAAAATGAAATGTATCCATTGTATGTCTAGTTACCAAAAACAGATGTAGGTAGTTTCTGTAGAAAATCTTCATTGTTTGTTTTTGGATGGGTTTTAATGACAGAAAAACTAACATGGACATATTTCATAACAGAAAGTGACATCTTCATGTATTACCCTCTAGTATTTGCAAGTGTAAAGTATGTAGATAATTAGTTGTCTATTTTTTCTGCATTTTGTTCTACGTAAAATTAATAATTGTTTATTATGATGTCCCTGGCAGTGGTTTTTCTTATAATATCTGGTCTACAAATAGCAACATTTACCTATGTAGTCGGTAAACTTTGTTTCACTAATATTTGTGTATGAAATTTGCAAAATAAATGTCTGACAAGGGTTTCAGTGTTTGTTTCCTGTTACACACTTAATGTGAACATAATATATTGAATAAGACATGTGATTTTCAGAATATAAGTGTTTTGTTATTGTCTGTGATCATACTTATACCATTTTTATCACGGATTAAACATCTGTCACTGCAGAGACATACCCACATTGTCTTATATAATTGCATTATATATACTGTTGTGATATTTTCTCGTAGAAATGCAGAATGATGGTTTAACACTTAATGATTTACCTTGATGGCAATATATTCTAGCCCTCTCCTGACAACAGTTGCTTTGAACTGTGAATTTATTGGGGGGACAGTATATCAGCACATCTGGGATGAAATAGTGTATTTCAGTGCTGTTTTTTGGCAGTAAAAATATTCCCAATTGTGGGGCTCTTGGAAACTGTCAAGCCAATAACATGTGAAGTCAGTGTTCATGTAACGGCTTTTAAACACCGTTTCTGGAATAAGTTGGCATCATTAAACAATGGACTACTGTAATTTAACCCGAGATTCAAAACTTAGCAAATCAGGAGCATTTTTGTTCCTAAGCTTTCTGCCTTGGCTCAATGTGTGAGCTAGTGTATGTTAGGTTAATGCGCTCTGTCTCTACTTTTGCTGTGTGTGGCTAGGTTACTTGATCACAGACCTTGGGTGTCCAGCTCTAGGATTTCAGAACATTTCATACCTTGGTTTTTGTTGAGTGTTCATTGAAATGGCACACTGTTAGCTTGCGGTCTTCTAACATCATGGCATGTTAATGTGATTAAGTACACCACTGGTCAGTTCTTGTATTGCATTTGACCAAGGAGGTGGATTTATTAAAAGTACTTGTTATGTTTGATGTGATATCTATACTTTTGTAGTTTAATGTAACTATCATCAAATAAGTTGTTTTGAGGGATGCCTGACTGTACAATGTATGTTCATGTGTACTTCCTATTTTAACATTTCTCTGATTTTCATTGCAGATGTTGATGATGACTGCCATGTACTTTAGTTTATTCAGAAAAAAATTATAGCATTTACCAGTAGATAATATTTTAAGATTGAATATACAGCTTCTGAATCATTAGTGTAGCCTGTGATATCAAGGGATCATCTTTGAGTGTATTTGCCCATGTGTAATATGATGTAAGAATGTCACTTTGCTTTGATTGTTGAGAGTTTTATTTTCTTTACTTATTAAAAAAAAATGTTAAAACACAATACAATATGTACACTGTATTAGTTGTTTGAGAAGGATGCGAGTGAACGCATATCAGAATGTTAAAGGCCTTTGATTTTGAACTAAATTGTCTCAAGCAGTTACTCCAATTCAAGCATGTCAGTTCTTTTGCTTCTTGTCGCTAAGAGGGTATGCTGACTCGTGTCATAAACCACTAGTGTAATCATATTGTTGCCAGTTTTACACTTTCTCTAAGAGGGTATGCTGACTCATGTCATAAACCACTAGTGTAATCATATTGTTGCCAGTTTTACACTTTCACTAAGAGGGTATGCTGACTTGTCATAAACCATTAGTGTAATCATATTGTTGCCAGTTTTACACTTTCACTAAGAGAGTATGCTGACTTGAGTCATGAACCACTAGTGTAATCATAATGTTGCCAGTTTTGTCCTCCACTAAGAGAGTATGCTGACTTGAGTCATGACACACAAATGTCTCATATTCTCTAGTTAGTTGTCTTTCCCCTTGTGTGCTGAGTGTCGTGGGGAGCTTGAGTTGTTTATCCTGCACCAAGTGCATTGTGTCGGTCAATGTGAGCCTGTGTCTTTGCACAATCACTCTGTCAACTATCCACCTGTCCCATGGTCGCCCCTCTTGCCTTGTAGTCAGATCTACCAGCGTTGTAAGCCATCTGTGTAAGTTGATGAGCGTGCATTCTCATGAGATCACCAAACCAACTTATTTTCTGCACAAGATGTAGTGCCGATCATACTTTGAATGTCATCGTTCCACATTCTGACTCTCCTGGTAACATCGATGACCTTCCTCAAACACTTCATTTCACACATCAAAATTCTGCTCTCACGTGCCTTGAACATGTATTATATTCTCTTCTCTGTGTATTTTGAAGTCTACTCCTCTTTCTCTTCTATTGAGGATTATATGTGAGAACCTGTTTGGCTATATTGGATGGTGCCTTCATCAGCATATTTCCTATCCACCACATTGTATTCTCTTAATTTATTGTGCCAGGAGCTGTTGTCTCCATTCCTCACCGTGTTTTGCTACATTATCATTTGTAGGCACCTGTTAACAAAGCACTAGAATATTGTATTGCCTGGATCATTCTCCATATCTTACAACAGCACCTACTTGTCACATACGTTGAATATTCTAACTTTAGTGTAGATCTTGATGTAGCAACCTGGAGGCAGTAACAACAACAAAAAATAAGCTGGATAGCAGTTACGCTCCATTTTAGATAATTGACATTTGAACCTATGCACATTATACCTGGTACTGTCCCAGAGTTATCCATTCCGGACTATTCAAAATTTGAAAAAGTCAACCACATACAAGAGGCCTTGCAAACAATCTTGTTCAATCAATCACTTTCAGATGTCAACCTAATTATATCAGTCTGAGGTTAGTATCTTCATTGTGCTTGCCCAGAAACGGAACTGTGATGGCTATATTTGATTTCTCCGTTCATCCTATGGTGGACTCCATAGCAGATATTCAGCAATCATTTTGTCAGTGCTGCAGACATGTTCATCTGTATCACCTAATCTTTAGTTTATTGAACAGATGATATCTTAATCTGTTGTGGCCTGTGAGCTGTCTACATTATCACCTTTTCACTTATTGATGAGATGATGTATCATTTGGTTGTTGTTGATTAACAAGGTCTGTCAAGCTGTTCACTTTTTCGCAGTCAATGCCAAGCTGTAGAATTTGCAAGTGTTTTGTAGTTGGTGGAGTGAAGCTGTATAAGGTGTTGGTGATTGTTGGGGTGCTTGACAATAACTTTTTTTGTCTGTGGCGAGTTCAGAGCAAGCGAGCAGCACATGTTGCACTGTCTCATATGTGTGTCTAACTTATTTAAATATTTGTTAAGCCTGATGTGTTCTGTCCTAAGTTGGAAGATTATTCTCTGCAGTGAAGTTTGTTGATGTCATTTGTTTGGATGTGTCATTTCTTTATACATGGTACACCCAGTAGACCCTTTTGTCCATCGGTTCAGCCATTCCTCTTTGAAGAGTAGCTGGCTGTCATTTCCAAGGTTGATGTCTTTAGTATTATTGAGTTATTTCTCTTGTCATTGTACTTTTCAAAAAGTAGGGTTCTTACTATAGGTAGTTTTAACTCTTACTGGCTGAGGGATTTGACATTTTTATGTTATTTCTGATATTCATGGGAGATGATTTTGTTCTGCTAAGGTTATTGCATTTTAATCTGTTAATTGATTTCCAGTTTTCAACAAGTTTTCTTCTGTGCTCGTTCTCAGTCTCCCACTACCAAGCCCTGAACAGGGCTTTGCAAGTCGCAGGATGTAGTCCATAGAACGGAATGCGTTGTGTCGCTAGTTTACAGCTTGACTGAGATATTTGCACCTTTCTGTCGGACACATCAGTCTTCGGCAGTGACCAGCTGTCTATTTGGGTGTTATTGTCTCAATCTTATGTATCATTCTGTAGCCTCAAGTACTGCACATTTACTCTTACTCCATATGTTCTATGCGAGGGGACGGCACGGCTCACAATCCATCACAGCACCGGCCGTTAACCAGAGGAAGCAGATCCTTACATAAAATGCATGCTAAGTCGGATGCACTTGGCCGACAAGCGCAAAATAAAAACACAGTGCAACGCTTCGGAATTAGAAAAATTAGGCGAACGCAAAAAAAAAAAAAAAAAATATGTTCTATGCTTGGTTTTGGATTCGGTCAAATTTATTCTGAGTTGTTTTGTTCTCTATGGTAGGTTGTAGTCCATAACCGAGCGGACATAGCCCAGGTACAGCTGCCTTTTTCTTATTAGGTGGTTCTTTCAAGGTGTTTGATCAAGTTCAGATGTCTGCTGGCCTTCTGTCATTTTGTGATCAAAAGGGATAAGCAGTACTTGTCTGTCAAGTTCGACACCCATGTATGACAGACCTTCATTTCTGGCCAGTACTTGCACGAGTTGGTACGCTTATGGTGAAGACTATACAATTATGTGTGTTTATTTGTAGTTTCCAAAGCCTGCAGTACACAGCTATTGTGGCTAGGGCTCTATTTAACTTTGCTTAGGCTAGTTTTTTAAATATTTTTCTATTGTCCAGATGAGTAGGTCATCTGCATACAGCATTCTTTGGACCTCCTCCTCTTCTGCATTTGTTCTCAATCTCCTGCTACCAACCCCTGAACAGGGCTTTGCAAAGTAGCAGGATGTAGTCCAGAGAACGGAATGCGTTGTCACTAGTTTACAGCTTGACTGCGGTATTTGCACCTTTCGGTCAAACACATCCGTCTTCTGCAGCTTTGTACCTTCAAGAGGTCAGATCCTTGTGGTAATCCCTCTAGTAGTATTTTTTTTTGGGTTGATGTGTCATCTATTGTTTATATTGTTCAAGAAGACTAGTCAAAACAAAAATTGTTATGTTTGTCTGGATTGGAGTTGTTTGTTTTCTTCTCACAAAAACTAGCTGCCTGGAATTGTTTGCACCTGACTCCTAGTTTGGGGATCTCATTGAACTTAGCCAATGAGGCTCCGCTTGAATTGGCTTCTACTGCCACTATTTTTGCCAGTACACTTCTCCCACTCAACTCTTCCATTATGTTTTCTGTACTAGGAGCATCTCATGCACATTTCACCCATAAGAGGAGGGAGCAGTCTTCAAGTGTAGGATAACTTTTAGCATTGTTTTTGTTGTTTAATGCCAACAATAAGTAAGTTTACTCTTTTGTGCGCCCTGAAAAATACGCCAAGTGGCAGGTTATAGTAGATTTCCTCACATCCTGATGAAGGTGGACCGTGATCCTCCAGGCGGTTGCACTATGCTTGGCTTTATTTGCGTGGTGATCACTGCTACGGGGATCACAATGATCCACATCTTGTCATCCAGGCTGCCTTGAAACCAGCCTTTTCCCATTGGTCAGTGTATTGTGCCTGACCCTGACATGATGTCATATCAGTGTGTAGTGCCTGACTGGACTAGCGTTTAAGTTCCCCAACTTCAAGCATAAGGTATAACATGATACCAGGAAAATACGTGTTTGTGAATGGATACAGAATATCATAAATTCAGGGAAGTGGCCCATAATAATCTGGCATAAAATAGACTTTAGTTTCTTCAAATTCAGTTTTATTGTATTGGTTTTAACCAAAGAAAATACAATGTCTTCAAATATCGCACAATTTTTCACATCAAATCATTTCACAATTATTTTTCTCTGTTAATAAATACATCAAAATCTTGAAGAGAAATGCAGCTATTTATAAATATAACAAGGAGAAAATGTAAATGCGTGTGTCTACCTAGGCCAGGAAATCATAAATGCGTATGTCTACCTAGGCCAGGAAATCAATAACATCATTAATCAGGATTCAAACATACTTATCAAACAGACATTCTCATAACTGACAATGTTTGAACCAAAAATAGCTTTTAGCTATTTCAGTATTTGTTTAATCAACTTTACAGAGATATCTGGTTTATAAATAAATCAATCTTGCGTCGAACAGCTGTACTGTGATGTTCAGGTCATGTCATCCCTGTAACCAGTGAGATCGTTGGGGCACACGTGAAGACATCCTCACAATCCCACGCCACCCTTCTGTCAGCGACCACTGCCTGTGCCTCTTCTGACTGGAGATTGCTCCATTCTTTTATGTTGTCCTCCCACATTTTTTTTGAGATGGCCTCTTCGTCACCTGCCTTGCACCTTTCCGTGTAGAATCGTATTTGCAAAACCATTTGATCTCGATATGTGACCGTACAAAACAAGTTTCCTTCTTTTGACAGTTGCCAAGAGGTCTTCAAAAAGCCGTACTGTTGTAATTTTATGTCGTATTTCCTCATTTGTAACTCGATCTTTGTACGTGACGTTTAAAAGTCTTCGGAAACATCTCATCTCCAAGACCTGTATACTTGGATACAGTTAAAACTAGGAGGTTACACACTGAATAATGAATAATCTGCCTGGGCAATAAGTGTCAGTAAACAGATGGACATGGTTTTAAGGAATAATGTTAATACATCAAACATATGCACATATATGTTTATCAGTAAAGTAAAATATTTTGGAATGCTCAAGTACCAGATGATCAAAATCTTACACACACAAAAAATCACTTGATTTATGTATTTCACTGCTCAGTCAAATAATGAGTTGTATGCAAAGTTTTAGATTGGTATTGAATGTGACATAAAATTTTATAAAACGGGAACTGCCACCATACTTTAGTATCAGTTGTTAGGGATGTAGATAATTGTAAGGGATTTGCAATATATGGGCCAGCAAGGTACTTCTACCTTATTGCGCACATACACACCCCCACCCATGCTGATTTGGAGGAAAGCATAGTCACTTCACCCTTATAATAAATGTAATAATCTAGGAAAGGTGTATGTGAATGGAGCTGTCATCATTACAAGAGCCCATGAAAGGTGTGTGTGTGTGAATGGAGCTGTCATCATTACAAGAGCCCATGAAAGGTGTGTGAATGGAGCTGTCATCATTACAAGAGCCCATGAAAGGTGTGTGTATGTATGAATGGAGCTGTCATCATTACAAGAGCCCATGAAAGGTGTGTGTGGATGGAGCTGTCATCATTACAAGAGCCCATGAAAGGTGTGTGTGGATGGAGATATTTAAATCAAATTACTACACAAACCATCAGTGCAAGAGTACACAACTGCTTTGAAGCAGGTTTTTGACTAGAAGGCCAACTGTAATAGCAGGCCCATATTCCAACTGTAATAGTGATCCAGTGCTTCTACTGAAGCAAAGATAATAGCTTCCAAGCTCACAGCATCAACAATTCACATTTTATTGTGTAGTTTTGTAGACCATTACCTTCACAAAAACAAGATTTTATTTGCTGCCATCAAAACCTTTAGAATGAAATGTGTTAGCTGTGTTGTATTTACGTAACAGTCAATGTTTCAACAATTTCAAGTCAGACATTATTTCTTAACACTTTTGCACAAATCTAAATGGTCTCTCAGGGTGTCAGTACATATAACGCACTTTTTCATTGACCACAGCACTGATAATCCAAATCAAAAGAATACAGGTACAGTACAGCCCTCCTGCCGCTGTTCCCTTGGCATAAGCTCCATATTGAGACGCCTTCAGGTACTGACATTTAGCATAGTAAATCTTGGACTGCTCTGCAACAAGAAACAACTCGTCAAGTGTTCAGCAAAGTGATTGTCATGGAATATAAGAAATACTCAACAAGATAGAAACAATACGAGAAAATACTCTACAAGAAAGAAACAATATGAGAATATACTCAACATGAAAGAAACAATAATACAAGAATATACTCAACATGAAAGAAACAATAATACGAGCAAATACTCAACAAGAAAGAAACATACGAGAAATTACTCAACAAGAAAGAAACAATACGAGAAAATAATCAACAAGAAAAAAACCAATAGGAGAAAATACTCTACAAGAAAGAAACAATACAAGAAAATAATCAACAAGAAAAAAACCAATAGGAGAAAATACTCTACAAGAAAGAAACAATAATACGAGAATATACTCAACATGAAAGAAACAATAATATGAGAAAATACTCAACTAGAAAGAAACCTAATATGAGAAAATACTCGACAAGAAAGATACAATTCGAGAAAATACTCAACAAGAAAGAAACAATATGAGAAAATACTCAACAAGAAAGAAACAACATAAATAACATAACTTTGATGAGGGTAGAGGATCACTGTTAGAAATATAATAATCGTTTGTCAAACAATATCCATATTTGCTGCTATATGCAATAGGACCAAGTGGTGCAAGATAGAATATGTGCACTCTGATTTGTTGATGACTGTGTTCTGAACTGTAACTCAGAATAGAATATACTGCTTGTGACAACTTTGGTTTAAGCATTGGCATAAAGAATCCTGGGGCCATGTACCAACCAGCACCAGGTAAACAAAATAAACAACCAGAGATTACAGTGAGGGGACAGAAATTAAGAGGCGGTGGCTAATAAAATAGCAAAGGCCAGCACAGCTTTGGGTTGAATGCGCTCAACAGTGTGAGAACATTGAGAAATCAGTCTAACGACTAAGCTGAACGTCTACCATGCCGTCATTCTCTTCATCCTGCTCTACATGTGTGAGAGAGCTGGACTGTCTGTGCTGAAGACGCCACATGACTTGTCTGCATATTCACTGGTAGGTAGGACCACATTGCAAGTAAAGTCCTATTCACAGCCAGCATTTATGTACTTTTGCAGAAAGTCTAACCGAGGTGGACTGGTCACCTTGCCCGAATGCCAAGTGAAAAGATCTCAAATTGGCTTCTTATGAGTGAAAGAAAACGATTACAGCGACAGGAAATTCAAATAAGTGATTCAAGGAAAGTTTGAAGAAGTCTCTTAAGTGCTGTCATATAATTACCACCTGGGAAAACCTGGCTTAAAATCGTTCAGCCTGGAAAAATGCAGTCAAAAAGGGTGTTGTAATCAGCAAAGCCCACATGTATCGACAGCACGAGATAGTTATGTGATTAAATACACTAAAAGCAGAGAAAATACCAGTAGCAGCTGCAAACCATGCTTGTCAGTCATAGCATAAGCTCGTATTTGCTTGAACAATCATGAGCGCACTGCACCCACAGAATCAAGGATGTAGTAATGACACAAAATGGGATGATGCTATTGGCTGTCCTCATTTACAATTATTATTATGTAATAATTTACAGACCAATAGATGGGGAATGCATGGGCTAGTGGTTAAGTGACACGGTTCACAATCCGAAGATGCTGGATTCACTCCCCAATCACAGCACCGACCGTTACCCCGGGGAAGTAAACCCTTAGAAAATGCAGAAGGAAGCAGACCCTTACATAAAATGCATGCCAAAGTCAGATGCACCGGGACGAAAGGCGCAAAATAAAAACAGTGCAACGCACACCGCCTATGGGAATAGAGAAATATGGCTAATGAAGAAAAGAAAAAAAAGCAATAGACCAGTCATTGTAATGAAATGAAGAGAGGAGGTTCACACAATTATACACTGCTATAAAATGGAGTAATGTATTGACTAGTTGTTACAATGATATAACGAGGTTCACATAATCCTTATTTTCCATACAGCTGCCTTTGAAGCATTGACTTTCAACTAAATCAATCCAAACCTTCCTGTCCAAATACAAACAAGTGAATCCAGTAAAACTCACCATTGATAATGGCCAATAAAAAAAATGTTAAGGCTGTTTTTTTAATGAAAACTGTAACAAATGGACTTCTTCAGATTGTCCATATCATTCTAATGAGTTACATTTCCACTTTACATTATTTTATCCACATACTTATTTGGTTTTCTTCACTTTCATCTACCATTTACAAGGACTGATTCAGGTCAAGAGCTTCTTCTATGTATGTATTCTGTTATTTATCTCAATTTATTTTCAACTACTCACGTTTCAATTCAAACTTGCCCTTTTGTTCATGTTATACTACAATATTACACGGTCATTTTAACCAAAGCTGGCACATATCTATGAATATATGTAGCTACTTGGCTAAGTTCTTTCCCTCCATGATTGTAAGGTTGTCTTATTTGAACAATTGTTTAGAGACTATCAGCATGAAATCAAAACATGACCTTAATGTGTCAGATAATAGAATAGTTTTGTAACTCTGATCAATGATTAGATAATTTAAAATGCAGTATTATCAGTGTTGGAAAATATACACGGAGGAAGAAAAATAGATTAAGATAAGGAACCACCAAGGAAATGCTGTACAATTACAAATATCAAACATTCACCTGGGAAAGGCAACATACCCAATACAGTTGGTGAATATGCTGAGAAAGTTTGGATAGTTATGTCTTAAAGTAAGTAAGTAGCATGTCCTTTGCAGAACGCCGCTTTTTACAACCGCCAACCTATTCGGCGGGTATAAGTTTCTTGGCAGGTATGCTGTATGGTAGGTTGCCCATTACATTCCGTAAGTGAAGGAGCGTTCACACCAACAACAAAAAATCTTGTGTTTGCCAAACTGGACACAGTGGGATTAAAACTCTGTGTGTTGGGATTGTGAAACCGAGCGAGTTTCACCCCTAGGTCATGATGACTCTGAGTTATGTCATACTATTAGGAAAAGCTTAACACAATTACAAAATATGTGGCTGAATGAAAACCACAGAGGCAGTATACAGTTGCTGAAGTAGAAAATAAGTAGTAATTAGAAATTTGGAGACACAAAGAACAGTAGTAGAGGAAGTCCCAGGTCTCATTGCTCAAACTAAACTAACGAAGATGGAACAAATAAGGAATAGGTGATGTGTGACTGTTGCAGTCCTATATATTGAAATAGTAGAAGGAACAATGTACATGTCAATATATGAATCTAAGTTTGTGTTATAAAATGATAGCCTTCATTAGCAAGAGACCTGTTGTGTTAGCACAAGTTTCATGTGATTTCTATGCAGCTAGAATATTATAGTCCAGTCCACAATACATACCAGCCAGCAAAATAGCAAACACCCCAAAAATTGGGTTAATGAAAACTGACAGAAATGCGATTGGCCAGTTGTCAGCAGGACGCCGCAATGGATCTGGTTGCTTGGCTACGACAGGCAGCACATAGGACATGCCTGACATGGTGTACGTGGAGTACAAACTTCTTCTGCTGCCATACAGCAACGATCTGAAAATGCACATCACAGGGAAGAAAAGTTTAGAATTGACTAAACAGCTCAAACAAAGTCATTGATAAAAGCTGTGTTCATAATGCAAACTCACATCCAGCGGATGAAATAGCTAAGTGAATGTATCTGGCTAATGGTAGCTTCATGTTACTATTTGAGCCACAAATTTGGGATAACAACATACACCAGTTTCATATAATTGTCCATGTAGTTTCAGAGATATAAGTGGACTTTTACAATGCATAGTTTCCATGTTCCAGTATTGAAGACCAGGACACTGTGTCATTATCAAACCTGTAAAAGGGGACTAAGAGTTGTCATAACACAGCCATTGTAACATCACATAGTTTGATTTGCACAGGCTTCCTGCATTGGTTGTGGACTACTACAGTTCTAGTCCCATGCCCCTTACAGATTGGCTGACAGTCATTAGAAAACCAGGTTGACATTGCCTATGATAAAAAAAAATATATATTTAGAAAGATTGTCTGTGCAATAAAACAAGTCTACAATTCCACTGATGTTTATTACTGCATGTATGTAGATCATATATACGTGCTGAACCTCGCAATTTTTTTATCAACTTCACTGTTCTAGGTATTGCAGACGATGGATGTGTCGGACCAAAGGGTGCCAATATTGCAGTCAAACTGTAAGCTAGCGACAACGCATTCTGTTCTCTGAATTACATCCTGCTACTAAAGCCTTGTTCAGGACTTGGTAGCGGGAGATTGAGAACGAACGCAGAAGAACTGTTCTAGGTTAAGCAAAAAAAATATTGTTCTTGGTTAAGTAAATGCAGATTAAAATTTGTTGAGAGGGAGAGGAGACTAACACCTGGTCCGGCAAAACATACTGATCTGACATGTTAGTTAGGGCCAGGCAAAACATACTGATCAGACATGTTAGTTAGGGTCAGGCAAAACATACTGATCAGACATGTTAGTTAGGGTCAGGCAAAACATACTGATCAGACATGTTAGTTAGGGTCAGGCAAAACATACTGATCAGACATGTTAGTTAGGGCCAGGCAAAACATACTGATCAGACATGTTAGTCAGGGTCAGGCAAAACATACTGATCAGACATGTTAGTTAGGGCCAGGCAAAACATACTGATCAGACATGTTAGTCAGGGTCAGGCAAAACATACTGATCAGACATGTTAGTTAGGGCCAGGCAAAACATACTGATCAGACATGTTAGTCAGGGCCAGGCAAAACATACTGATCAGACATGTTAGTTAGGGCCAGGCAAAACATACTGATCAGACATGTTAGTCAGGGCCAGGCAAAACATACTGATCAGACATGTTAGGGCCAGGCAAAACATACTGATCAGACATGTTAGTCAGGGCCAGGCAAAACATACTGATCAGACATGTTAGTCAGGGCCAGGCAAAACATACTGATCAGACATGTTAGTCAGGGCCAGGCAAAACATACTGATCAGACATGTTAGTCAGGGCCAGGCAAAACATACTGATCAGACATGTTAGTTAGGGCCAGGCAAAACATACTGATCAGACATGTTAGTCAGGGCCAGGCAAAACATACTGATCAGACATGTTAGTCAGGGCCAGGCAAAACATACTGATCAGACATGTTAGTCAGGGCCAGGCAAAACATACTGATCAGACGTGTTAGTCAGGGCCAGGCAAAACATACTGATCAGACATGTTAGTTAGGGCCAGGCAAAACATACTGATCAGACATGTTAGTCAGGGCCAGGCAAAACATACTGATCAGACATGTTAGTCAGGGCCAGGCAAAACATACTGATCAGACATGTTAGTCAGGGCCAGGCAAAACATACTGATCAGACATGTTAGTTAGGGCCAGGCAAAACATACTGATCAGACATGTTAGTTAGGGCCAGGCAAAACATACTGATCAGACATGTTAGTCAGGGCCAGGCAAAACATACTGATCAGACATGTTAGTCAGGGCCAGGCAAAACATACTGATCAGACATGTTAGTCAGGGCCAGGCAAAACATACTGATCAGACATGTTAGTCAGGGCCAGGCAAAACATACTGATCAGACATGTTAGTCAGGGCCAGGCAAAACATACTGATCAGACATGTTAGTTAGGGCCAGGCAAAACATACTGATCAGACATGTTAGTTAGGGCCAGGCAAAACATACTGATCAGACATGTTAGTTAGGGCCAGGCAAAACATACTGATCAGACATGTTAGTTAGGGCCAGGCAAAACATACTGATCAGACATGTTAGTTAGGGCCAGGCAAAACATACTGATCAGACATGCTAGTTAGGGCCAGGCAAAACATACTGATCAGACATGTTAGTTAGGGCCAGGCAAAACATACTGATCAGACATGTTAGGTGGGCTGTTTTCATGGCAGCCTGGCAAATGAGGTGGAGGATCGACATCCCAGTAGCAAGTGACACACAGATGAAGCCAAGCACAGCACATCCGTTTGGAAAACTCTGATCTACCTTCATTAGCACGCTCAGAATGTGAGGAAAGTCATTAGTTAGTTATTCATCGGATCATCTTCATCACACTCGGGACAAGTCCATACACGATCTCATCCTCAGTACATGATGGCCAACCAATCCGGTCCTGTGATGACTGACCCTTTTGGTCCTGTGATGTTTAAGCAGACGTCTTTGTATCACCATATGGTGTTCCTTCTTTGCCACCCCTTGTTTTACACGCAATTCAACCAGTCGCGCCAAGGACGTAGAGTCTGGATTAACTGCTGAATCTTCTTTCCAGCTGATTTCCCTTACGGCGTTTAGGATATCGGCTCGGTCCATTGATCTCCCACTCGCCACTATAGCTGTACTAGCCAACCTATCAGCTCTCTCGTACCCTTTGATATCTGCATGTCCTGGAACGAGTATGTAACCTAAACCGCCCTACCGACTCCACCACTGGCGCTGCATGCAACCTGATTCCACCTTCCTGAGCATCCTCATTGAATCACTGAAGATACACACACGTGTGCCACTCATTGTTTCAAGCCATAACCATTCGTTAAAGCCATGATCTCCATGGTCAGACTGCTTGTGGTCACCGCAAAAGCCCCACACTCCTCTTTGATCATTTTCCCACCCCTCTGAGCCGTGAATGCCCATGCGCTTCTCAACCCACGGATGACAGATCCATCTGTGTAGATTTTTGGTGGAAGTTTCACTGATCAAAACGTTAACCTCAGAAACCACATAACCTCAGAAACCACATCAACGGAGTTCAACAAAACACTCTGTCAAGTGGGACAATCACACGGAAAATCTGCAGGAAATCCTCAGATAATTTCATCCATTCTTCGCCATGCATTACATCTCCCAATGCACAGGTTCTTTGCACAACAGCCTCTTGCCTGACCCATCCATGAGTGTCCCCTTACAAGTCTACACCTTTCGTCTTCTGTAACCCCTCATGCAACGGATGCTCTTCGTTTGGGCTGATGTGGAGGTAAGCTCGAGCCTGACACATCTGCCGTCTGAACCCCATAGTTGGCAGATCCAACAGAAACCTCATGGCAGTTATGGCCGTGTCTCTTGTACAACCGAGAATGATTCTCATTGCCTTATTCGGAATCTTTTTCAGTCTTTCCAGCTGCGTCTTGCAGAACGTGACAATTGCCAGTGCATATTCTATTACGGAAAAGACCAACCCCGGAAATAACATCAATAAGAGTCTCTATTCACAGTGAACCATAGCCATCAGGGTTGCAAAGAGTGGTCTTACTCAGTGGGTATTCAACAGCAACAAGTCCTCTGTTTTATATTGTGTCCCAATTATCTTCTTCTTTTTCATCGATCAACTGATGTATGCTTCTAGCCCGGTGAGGTTCACGAAGGAGACTGTGCATTTCAGGTCTTCTCCGGTACCCCACAGCTTTTTGAGCATGGTCACTCTCACCAGGCCAGATTGCCTCTCTTTGGTCTGTATAGGTAAGGCATTCTTGCAGAATATGTTCTGGTGTTTGCTTGGGTGCCCCACAATCACACGTGGCAGTGTCTCTGAGACCCATTCTGTGTAGGTGGGCCTTGAGTCTACAATGTCCCGTTCTGAGCCTGAAGATCTTTGTCTGCCCATCTCTGCCAAGTTTGTCTATGCTGTCATTTTCTGGCTTGTATTCCTGGTGCTGATTTCTCCATTCTGTCCTCGTGGATAGTTTGATGAGTGTCTTTGCTTCTTTATAGCTCTGTAGATGGGGAGTCTACTTTCCGCCACTTCCGGCTTTTGCGAGCTCATCTGCTTTCTCGTTTCCAGGGATCCCACAGTGGGCCGGAATCCATTGTAGGACTAGATGTGCCCCAATAATATGGTAGGTAGTAGAAATGTTACATAACATTCGACAACAGCCATCCATAGAACACAAATTATATCTACGATTCTCTGGTACTTTGAGACTTGCAGTATAACTATAACTAATATACTGGGGGAAAGAAGACTAACGTCTGGTCAGACAAAATATACTGATCAGGCATGTTAGTCAGGGTCAGGCAAAATATACTGGCCAAGACCCTAGCCTCGGATTCCTCGTTGTCCTCCTGGAAATGGGATGTTAGCAAGATGAGGGATTGAAGTGATCCCCATAGTAGTGAATGACACGCAGATGAAGCCAAGCATAGCACAACCGCATGGAGGACCCCACTCCACATTCATCAGCATGCTCAGGACGTGAGGAAAGCTACTGCAACCTTCTCAACACCTGGCTGAAAAATATCGCCTCCACTCCATCTTCCCTTCAATACTACATGGAATTCTGCCATCAGCCATGATCATAGACATATGTTGGTTGATATTTTTGTAGCATTTCTGTGGGTTGTGGGGACTGACCCAGCACCTAATGAGGGCTTTGGGACCTGTGTTGACAACACACATAACGAAGGCTTTGAAAGCAGTCATGACAAACCCACATCTAACGACGGCTTTGAAAGCAGTCACGACAAACCCACATCTAATGAGGACTTTAGGACCAGTCATAACAACCCCACACCTAATGACGGTTTAAAAACCAGCTCAGACAACCCCACACCGGATGCGGACTTTGGGACCAGTCACGATAAAGTAGAACATAGAACAGAGAAGGAAAAAATCCTATCAGAGACATTAACACATACAAGCTAATGCAGGTAAGAACATAACAAAATATACCCGCCACATACGACTTTTCTTTTTTTGCAACAGCGTAACCTTTCAGGAAACACTTAAGTTTTGCCTTATTTCGTGTAGTCTGTACCATAGCATTCTCGTACTCCTGCAGAAGTGCTTTCTGTGGAACTCTAATTAACGTGAGACTTTCTGCACCTTGCTCAAATCTTCCCTAGTCGCACGATAAGGTACTGTGTCCCTATTCTTTGCTCTCTAGTAAGTGGCCAAGGAAACTACACAAGGGGACCGCTACACAAGCGGGAAGCTATACAAGGGGACCGCTACACAAGCGGGAAGCCATACAAAGGGGAGCATTACAAGGGGGGGGGGGGGGCTCTACAATGGGGGAGCTTTACAGTGGGGGGTTGCTATACAATGAGGGAGCTTTACAATGGGGGGGGGGGGGGGCTTTGTAACAGGTCTATACGTTACTTGTTATTATTCTATCTTCCTTATTTTAGGTCACGGCATCATTTAATATAATATGTAACAGCCCTAACGATATTTTTATATCCTAAGTCACGGAATCAGTTAATAAAATATATATAACAGGCTTAACGTATTCTCCATTCTATCTTCATTACCACTATCACTCCTTAACTCTCTAAATTAAATATCAACAATTATTTTAACACAGGTAAAACACAGCATGTATTTACGACAGTGGTTGTCTTACTGTGGTTGTCAGGACGAGGAAACCCACAAATCACAACGGTCCTCTTAGGACGACAACTTCGTGTTGCAGCAACACGTCTCCGTCTGACGAGAATGAAGTCAGGTCACTCGAGCAAGATGTTAGCGACGACGACTTGAACAGAACATCACACACAGACAGATTCTTACATGTGTATGGTCTCTCGTTGCCTTTCCGTGTTGGTCTGCTTTGGTGGCTTCTAACTCTATGCCTCTACTATTGTCACTCACTGGCTAAGTTTCTGTAGCTTTTAACTATCTACTTGTTCTAGACTAAGTGCTACTCACTATACTGTCTGGTAGGACACCCTTAGTCTCTGATCTTCCCCTATTCTGTCTCACCCCAGTTTATATGCTAAGTTTCCCCCGCTTTAGATAATGACTTCTACTTTCTTGAGTTCTTCTTCGTACGCTGTCAGACGTCAACCTGCATTTTTTCGAAAAAAGCAGCGGTCATCCTGAGGCTGTCGACACTGCCATAGAGCTTGTCTAGTGTTGCCACTGGTGATGGCCACATCTGCTTTCTCTGATCCTCGTATGTCGGCAGTTTTGCAGAAAATGTCCAGCGGTCATTTTCCCGGTGCCACACGAGCATTTGTCAGTGCCACCTATCTTCAATTTGTTGAATAGGTGGTACCTCAGTCTATTGTGGCCAGTGCGAAGTCTGAAGACCACGACCTGCTCTCTTCTGTTCAACTGGTAATAGGCATCGTTTTTTGTGTAGCCAGTATGTTCTGTTTCCCATTTGGTCACGTATCTAGCTCTAAAAAGCCTTTTTGACTCTTCGTATGTCACACTAGTATCTGGTTGTGGTAGTCTTGCACCTTCTTTTGCCAGTCTGTCTGCCTCCTCGTTGCCTTGGATGTTACAGTGGGATGGAACCCACTGTACCACTACTCTTTTTGGTGCGGACTGTTGGCATAGTTTACAGAGTACTGCTCTTAAATCATTAAGTTCAGCATTTTTCTGGCTTTTTAGTGCTGTGACTACGGCCAGAGCATCTGTAAGCAGGACTATATGGCTTTCATTCCTTTTACCTGTCACCATTTCTTCTACTGCCGCCCTCAGTGCCTCTGCTCTGAATTTGCTTGTGTATTTTTCAGTTGCCAATGACAGTGTTTTTTTCTGCCATTTGGTAGGCTCAGGAATGCCCCTGCCCCTCCTTTCTGTGTTGTGTTTGTTACAGAACCGTCGGTGTATGCATGGGTCCAGTCCATGCTTGGGTAGTTTTTCGTTATGTACCTCAGGGTTGTATCTCTTCTTTCTTTTTCAGTCTGGCTGTTTTTGTTTCCAATACCTGGTATATTTTCTACCACCTCTGGAAATATATGCTGCCTCCAGGTAGGTTTCCGTACAGTAAGGATGGGCTTTGGTGTTGTTAGTGCGTTCATAGAGTTTCTCTGCTTGCTGCTGGGCTCTGCAGTCTCTTCTGTCGGTCATGGATTGTAGTTTTGTAATCTTTTCAAGTTCTACAATTGGCGTTGACTTCATGCCTCCTGTTATAACTCTCTTGGCTTGGTTTTGGAGTTTGCTAATTTTATCGAAGTTTGCCTTTGCTGCTGTTGTCCATGCCGCAATGCCATACTCGAGAACTGGTCTCACGCTTCCAGTGTACAGTTTCTTTAGTATACTTTCGTCTGCTCCCCATCTTGTGCCAGCAAGTTTCCTCATGATTGCCATTCTTTCTCTGGCTCTCATTCGGTTTCTCTAGATCTGACTTTTCTAGGTCATGCGCCAATCAAATGTAACTCCCAGATAGTTTGGGTTGTCGTTTGGCCGCAGATATTTGCCGTTAAGACTTATTTTGGTCTTTCTTGAGTTCATTTCCCACCAAATTTATTTCAACTCGCGTGTCCCAAAGAAAGGCTGCCTTATTTTCCAAACACCGACTGACCGCTTGTTGGCGGGGATTCCCAGTTCAAACAATGAGAACAGAATGGTCGGCCAGCCCCAACTTGCATTGTTTGATAGTTGAGGACCATGCCTCGTTCAATGAACTGAAACTCTCGGGCCGGATTCTCAAGTTATGTTTGGGTACCCCGAATGGTATTTTCAGGGCTTCCCTGGATTTGGCTCGTTGTACCCCTGTAATAGCTTTGCAATGGCGAGGGGGGAAGGGGGGGGGTCTATACAAGGTGGGGGAGGTGGAAGAGCTATACAAGGGAGAACTACACATGTGTACATCCATAATCTTCAAAAAGGCAGCAAGCATGGCTATAGGACTAAATATGGTGTAGATGAACCACCATGTGAACAAAACCACCATGTAAACAAGTAAATCACCATGGGAACCACCATGTGAACAAGTGACCCACCATGTGAACAACCATATGAACAAGGGAACCACCATATGAACAAGGGAACCACCATGTGAACAAGTGAACCACCATGTGAACAAAAACCACCATGTGAACAAAAACCACCATGTGAACAAGTAAACCACCATGTGAACAAAACTCACCATGTGAACAAGTAAACCACCATTTGAACAAGTAAACCACCGGGTGAACAAGTAAACCACCATGTGAACAAGTAAACCACCATGTGAACAAGTAAACCACCATGTGAACAAGTAAACCACCATGTGAACAAGTAAACCACTATGTGAACAAGTAAACCACCACGTGAACAAAAACCACCGGGTGAACAAAAACCACCATGTGAACAAGTAAATCACCACGTGAACAAAAACCACCACGTGAACAAAAACCACCATGTGAACAAGTAAACCACCATGTGAACAAGTAAACCACCATGTGAACAAGTAAACCACCATGTGAACAAGTAAACCACCATGTGAACAAGTAAACCACCATGTGAACAAGTAAACCACCATGTGAACAAGTAAACCACAATGTAAATAAGTGAACCACCATGTTAAGAACTTTAAACTGTTTTGTTATTGACAATTTACAATATACAAATGACTGACAATATCAAATAGTACATTCAATGCATGTTCATTCTCTCCTATGTTTAAACCACAATACATAAATGGAAGAACTTGATAACTTGCCTGGATCCCGTAAGACTTTGGCCACCAGCGATGCTGGACTTGGATGCATATCGTTTCATGCCTCCTTCGCTCAGGTTGGAAACACTACCAGTCTGTGAGTCCCCATAGTAGTATGCTGGATAGCCTGGGGTTGACATTGTGTTGCTTCTGTGGGTTCTACTATTAACAGACGCGTTGCGTTTCACCTTTAGTGATTAAAAATAATTAATTTAATAAAGCATAGCTGCGGTGGTACTGTAGATTAAAATTAAGTGCCAAAAAAAACAAAAAACGCATAGGGTATGAGCAGATACCTCACTATGTATAGGGTATGAGCAGATACCTCACTATATATATATATATATATAGGGTATGAGCAGATACCTTACTATGTATAGGGTATGAGCAGATACCTCACCATGTATAGGGTATGAGCAGATACCTCACTATCAACTATGTGATTGTCAAAAACAGAAACGAAACATTTGTATAATGTGTGTTGTCTTTTGTCCCTGGAATGCCTTTAACTTTAAGTCATAATTTGAGTTTTGTTTCTGTTTTCGTCATAGCATGGTATCTGATAATTTCTATATTTAAAGGTTCTTTTTTTTTGTACATTGTACAATGTACACCTTTGCTTATGTCAAGTTATGTTGATCTAAAACAAACAATTTCAATTTATTTTGAGAAATTATTTAGAAAATTTCACACAAGACTGACAAGACTCTATAGTCTATTATTGTGTATTGTCAAACTTAAGTTACTAATTTTTACTTAGTAACTAAAAGAACTGTAAATCATTATGACATTCGTTACGATATCCAATCAAATTTTAATGAATCATAATAATATCGTTTTGAGTACACAGTACTACTATTGAAAAAATGACATGAATATCGATATTCATCATTAGAGCATCATTAGACCTTTGTGTCGTTGTGTGTTTTTCTTTTTGTGTGTGTTAGTGACACTAGTAGTAGTAGTAGACTTGTACTACTACTACTACTAGTACTACTACTAGTAGTAGTAGTAGTACTAGACAGCGTGATGAGTGTCTGAGTGTGGACCTATCATATGACTGAACACAGAAGAGACACGAAGAAAACAAATTAATGTCAAATCTTACAAATTTTTGTCAACACAACTATAAATACCCAACGCAGGTATGTGTTACTCGTTATCCAGACTATTTAAAAAAAAATATCTCACCTGTCGCAAACTCTCAGAACGTTGATAGTTCCTTATCGGAAGTATTGTTGATAAACTTGAATTGCGCATGCGCGCAGGTAAAAATTGTACAAACAGTTCACAATGTTAACGATTATCCACAGTGGTGAGCGACACGCAGATTAAGCCAAGCATATCAAAACAGCCAGAAGGATCCAGGCCCACCTTCATCAGCACGGTCGGGTTGTGAGTATAGTTACTGCAACTCGCCATTTAACGCGGCGCACAAACGTGTAGACTAACTCATTGTAGACATTCGACAACAAAATATTAAGTAGTAAATGTTGCAAATGTTAGTGACACAATTACAAATATTTTTGAAACAACATTTTTAATTAAATATAATTTTTAAATTTCAACAACACTTGGACTAAGAAAGCACAAATAATAAACAAGAAAAGATAAAAACCACAACCACTCGACCTTTCTTATTGTTTAATAATTTTAAAATATAAACAAAAGCTAGACACGATAACATCTAAGCATCATGTATAAAACGCCCTAAAATATCAGAGACAAACCAACAGACAAATAAGAGACACCTTAATCATGCATACACCCCCCCCCCCCCCACAATCTTAATTGATTCTTAAGCAGAACATGACAACTGACTGTTTGTTTAAATGATTGCTTTCAGTAGGTAGGTTGGTAGTCTGCTAGGCGTCAAGGACCCGCCGCGCCAGCAACACATGATCCCCAAAGAGTGTCGGAATCTCAGGCCGAATACAATGAGGATTATGTTTTTCTTCTTCTTCTTCTTCGTACGCAGTCAGACAGTAACCATTATTTTTTCGAAAAAAGCGGCGGTCATCCTGAGGCTGTCGCCACTGCCGATTATGTTTTTTCAAAATTTGCCAAAGTTTCGGCTCCTTACTTTAAAAAAAAAAATCGTTGCTTTTTAAACCATGTTCATTGTGTTTTTCATCGAGATGTCTTTGTCATTGTGACGGTTGCATGGTCACATTGGACAATGTATTGTAACACACACTCACTGAGGTACATCATTATCTTCTAGGATTATCCACGTGAAGCCAATCGACATATATTTCTTGATATAACGACGGCGCTTTTTAAGATGACTGACAACAATTTTATTTTGTATTGAGCTGGATGCACTCTAATCATCATTATCAGTATCTTTAAGTTTCAAATTCAGTCAGCAAGTCATACTGAGGCTCAGTCAAAATGTATTTAAGTGAAATTCAAAGGGATGTTAGAGGGGACGGCGTGGGCTAGTGGTTAAGTGACACAGCTCACAACCATAAGGTGCTGGGTTCGATCCCCATCACAGCACCGGCCGTTACCCCGGGGAAGCAAACCCTTAGAAAATGCAGGAGGAAGCAGACCCTTACATAAATGCATGCTGAAGTCGGATGCATTGGGCCGACAGGCGCAAAATAAAAACCACAGTGCAACGCACACAGCCTTGGAAATTTGAGAAGTAAGGAGAACGCAAAAAAAAAATGCTATTTATCCTATCTTTCCCAAGATCGGCTAAACCAATTGTCTTACCGAGTTTCTTTCTTATGGCGATCTAGCACACGATTGACCACGCCACTGGCTCCAGTTTCTCCGACTACGGGAAACTGTTATCTATCTTTCGGTCAAGTATTTGACTCTATCTGGTCCGCATCCTTTGATATGTGGCTCAGTCGCAGTGTTCAACAGAGGTTGGATGCGAGAGAGAAGTATGTGGGCAAAGACGTTTCCGGTGACACGCATTAATGTGACGTATCATGCAGCTACTTCATTCAGAGCGAGGTCCTTTTCTGTTGTCCTTCCATGCTGCAAGAACCTGTCCGGTGAACCAAACTGTTGTGAACGTGCGTATTTCAATAGCTGGAGAGTAATGCCATCGGGATATGCGGTTCGACTTTCATTCAACTTTTCTAGGGCTTTGCGTACTTCTGCAATGGTAGGGGTGCCGAAGTGTATTCAACGTACGAGAAACAGAAAAAGCACACTTAACCACCATTAATGCCATTCCTGAACAAGTCATATGGAGATACAACTAAAACTTGTAGCACGAATCAGCTCCTAATTTTCGTAAACAAAATGCGTTTTTAGCCAATAAACATGTTAAAAATGTTCATTACTTTTGAACACACGTGGACATTTTCTCGTTTTATTGGTGACGCCGCAGGCAGATTTGTTTCTCCGTCTCTTACTGCACCATAAGGATTTTGCATACACTTGTTAGAGACTTTGAGGCGAGCCAAATGGCTTTTATGTCTTGCCCTTCTCCTGTCTACAGTATGCGTACTTACTGGAATCGATAGCACAATCTGCAGTGCTATCACCGCCCTCATTGCTAAAACAAGGATTATGTTATAAGGCCAGCGGGATCAACATTCTGATGCAGTTTGCGTGATTTATATATTATTATTCTGCAGTACTGCTATTTTCCCACTTGTGCCGCTGAGCAGCGTTGGGTGATTAAGTCACGTGTCCTGCGCCAAGTGGGTCGTGTCGGTCGTCGTTGTGAGCCCGTGTCTTCACACGATCTACAAAGTGATCTACCTACCTGCTTCGCGACCGCCCTATTGTGATGTATGCAGATAGGAGTGACATTTGATCGCAGTCTCTCCTATATTTGCCATGCTGGCCCTATCGTACGCGAGGGTTAGGAGCACTCAATACCATGGCTGCTGCCAACTTGGAACAACGCCTCCTGTTCATCCTATTTCGTAGTGCTGTCTGTTATCCATTACAGACTGGACATCCTCGCACTATCAAGAACACCGTGTGAAAGGTTGGAACGCATCCAGAATGAAGGTATACGACTGGTTCTGGGCTGCACCAGAGATACCCCGATTGTGATGATGTGGTATATGTTGGGATTGTTATAAGTGACAACCACGCATAAAATGGCACGTCAAAGCCTATATGCGTGTCACCACAGACACGTGGCACTCTCTGTACAGTAGTATCTAAGACTTCAATAATAAAGAGAGAGGCGTCATGGACGGAACAGGCAGACACAACAATCGCACATGTTACCCCAACTGAGACGATAGCCAAGGGGGAAGAAGGGGTCCACACTGGTGATAGAATGATAGAGTACCAAAGAGTCATCATAACCTTTGCAAAGGAATGCAGAGAATGGAGCAACGGGAGAGCAGAGCACGATGTGATAACTGAGAACACGTAGGACAGTGATGCCGGCATATGTGTTGCGCAGTAGGACATCAGGCTGGGGCTTCTCGGCTCGAGTGAGAGTACAGGTCGTTGCTGACCGCAGTCGGACATACATGTCAACAACCTCCAGTTTGAGAATGAAGACGGATGCAGTGACCTCATCACATAAATGGACATCTGAGACTTCTATAACAAAGGCAGTCATCGTGACAGACGCGCAAGCCATACTTCAGAAGGCACTGAAAGGATGGCTTGGGTACGAGTTGATAGCAACTGTTGAGGCTTTAAACCTCCAGGGGTTGACATGGATCTACTGGCCTGCTCGTGCTGGCGTTCAGAGCAATGAAAGAGCTGACATCGTAGCTTCAAAAGCTCACATCATGAGCACATTAGTGATAGATATGTGACATTTGTAAATCAATCAATGACCGCCTTCTAGATAAGGACACCGCAATAGACGAAGCAGCAATCCACAGGCTGCAAAGTTTCGACATTAAACGAGGTTCGAGTGGAGTATGACGCATGACAGGACGGAGCAGGAGAGTGTACAACCAGCGAGCTACAAGGACCATCAGCATCCATACCCTGCGCCATTTTCTGAGAGATACTGATCACCTATAGGTATGCCCGAAGTGCAGTGACGTCGATTGACAGAAACATATATGCAGATCTACCAACGCTGTAAGCCATCAGTGAAAGTTGATGAATGTACATTCTCATGAGATGATTGAACCAGGGTATTTGTATGTCTGGAAATGTAATCTGAACAGGACGTAGCGCCGACCATACTTCGAATGTTCTCATTTCGCAGTCTATCTTTCCTGGTAACCTTCCCCAAACACTTCATCTCCCACGTCGAAATTCTACTGTCACGCGCCATGGACACATTTTGAATCGGGATATATATATATACACACACACACACATGTTTATTAGCTATTACTTTATTGTTGCCAAACTATCGCTCATGTGCCTAAAAAGTGGGGACAGCTGATAGGTCACAGCAGATGCTTTCTGGCACAGTGTCTCGATTTCCCGCCGAGCCTATCGTCTGCCAAAAAGTTATTGCCCCAAATCCTGATCTCCTGGGACTGCCGAAAAACAATATCATTTACACCTAAGTTGAGTGACCAGGTGCTCTGCTGATCCGTCAGTTTTTCTTTCTTCGTCTCGTTAATACGTATGTTCTAATCACCAAAGGTTGTCACAAGCGCATTCTTGGGATTAAGCAATTTATTTTAATCATTCCCTGATCATCTGCAAAGAGCAATTCGTGTAATGAATAGCAGCGGGGTAAGCGCACACACCCCTGTCTCGGGCCCGTAGTGATTTCAAAAGCATCTGTGACACTATCAGTCGTTCTTACTGCGCTTTTACTCGAACGATAGAGTGCGATACATGGCTCTGCAGAGTCTGGTCCCAGCGACAAATTATACCCGGAGAACAGCCTTCGTATTTACTCTTCCTGCATTGTCTCCATTCTCCTATACGGATCCGAGTCCTGGCCACTACTACAGTAGGACCGGCAGCGTCTTGAGGCCTTCCACCTGCGCATCCTCGGGATCGTCTCGTATGACATGATTTACATCCAACAGAAGTAGTTCGACGTACTCGACTTGCAGGCATTGTCTCAGTGATTGATCGCCGTCGTCTCTCCCTCTTGTCACGTTGCTCGCCTTTCCCGGGAAGTCCCAACCAACGAGATGCTCCGGCAGGCTGTGGGGGCGAGTTACGGGAAGAAGGCGTGCTCATCCCGGAGTCGCTCTCGGTACATCTGGCTAAAACAGATCGCCACCTCCCCAACAGAACTGCTGGGACGTGGTCATTCGACGCGACAGGCTCTGGTCGTTTAAGCGTACTGTTGCTACTGACTGATACAGTGCCACTTACGGTATCAACTAGCTGGCCGTGCACAACATAATCTTCCAGTATTGTTCTAAGTTTAATCATGTCTAACCTATCAAAAGGGGAACTGAGACGCTAGTCCAGCAAGGCACAGCATACTGACCAGGTAGGCGCGACAGGCACAATACGACCATGACCTCAATCTCTTCCATGTAGCGTTCCCTGGAAACAGGCTGTTTTCAAGACAGTCTGGCTGACGAGATGTGGATCGACTTGATCCCTGTAGTAGTGAGCGTCACGAGGATTAGTTAAGTATAGCACAATCGCCTGGATGACCGAAGTCCACCTTCATCAGTACGCTCGGGATGTGAGGAAAGCTACAACCCATAACTGAATACCCTTTTCAGGGGGCACAACTGAGTACATTTACTCACTGTGAGCATTCAGTAACAACATATTTTTTTAGCGGGGGACGGAGTGGTCTAGTGACGCGGCTCACAATCCGAAGGTGCTGGGTTCGCTTTCCAATCACAGCACAGGCAGATACCCAGAAGAAGCAGACCCATACATAAAATGCAGGCTGAAGTGGGATGCACACAATAAAAACATAGTGCAACGCAAACTGCCTTGGTGAATTGTGAAATACGGCGAACGCAACAGAAAAAAATAATTTTCGGGATCAATGAAAAAAATATGACAGTAGCTTGTTATTATTTCATTGTCCTTTCACTTAATTGCCGTAAGAAGAATAATGTGTCTGTGCTGACCATCTTCTTATCACCTAAAGGTGAAATGGTCATCAATGAATTCTCAAAGGAGATCTGTCCTGTGCTATTTTCTCGAATTCTTGCCAGCTTCACCCTGTTCTCTTTGTATCAGCCTCTAGGTATCTTCTCCACGTGCTGTGACCGTCCTTTGCTTCTCTTTCCCTGTAGGTTACATGGCAAGGATTGCATAAGAATACTGACCTTGCAATGGATCCATGGACATAGTGGGCTACTAGGGAATGAGATGGCCGACAGATCGGCAAAAACAGGAGCTTCGAAACAATTGGATAGACCCTGCAGTAACCATACAGTAAAATGAATTATTAAGAACAATACTCGGGAAATCTGGATGAACATGTGGGTACAATAGGTCGCAGTGTATTTAGCAAAATGTCACAGCCAAAAAGTAACTGACATAAATAAACTACATAGAAGAGATCCAAGTATCATCTTTCAGTTTCGAACAGGACATAACAGTCAATAGCCACACCAATCCCCAGCAGCCCTTGTGCAGACATTGCCCTCATCCTGAGGAAACAGTTCGACACCTACTCATTGAGCGCAATGCGCTTGCAAGACAATGGAAAAGATTCTTACAAGCACTGCCGACAATTGCCAACACACTGTCCGGAGCAGTGAAACAACTGAAGAAGACCTGTATCTATATAAGAATGGCATTGAGCTGCCAAGAGCAGGCTTGCTCAGCAGCTATGGGATAAAAAAAAGAATACTGACTTGGGGCTTTCGCGAGCGACCTATCTAGCACAATCTTCTTCTCAAGAATTCTTGTTTCACCTGTCAATGTCCTGTTTTCTCCAAAAGGCTTTCATTCGTAACTCTGTCGAACCATCACAGGCCCAGAATCTTTCTCAGAAATTTGTTGACAAAGTCTTGCAATCTCTTAATATTGAATTTAGTCCATATCTCTGAGACATTCACTAATGCTGTTATGATAAGCAAAACAAGATTATGTAAAATTGATACCTGGTATAGTTTAATAACTGAAAAATATCTATACTTTTCTTTCACCGCCCACTTTTATTGTCATATGATTATTTGAAGACAGAGTGCCAATCATATTCAAGTTCAGCTGTACAAATAACCTTCTCCTTCGTTCTAAAAGTGGCTTTATGTTACTCAGTGATGTAGTTTACATCAAGACTGCGATACATATGCTTTTCGCTCCGACACATCCAGGCAGCAATTTTTTCATGGATGCCACTTGAGTAGGATAGCTCTGGTTTGCTGACCCTAACGAAATCAACCAACTATGAGTTATTGCGTCTTCTGCCCCAGATATATTCAAGATGATGCCTAAAAAAAACAAACATCCAAGATGAATAATCACATCCATTTCTTTCAAGACGCAGCAGTCTATATCATTCTCTCCTCCACTAGTGCTATTTAGTATGGAGAAGAGAGAGAGAGAACTGTTTTGTTATTTGCGACGGATAGGAGGACAGCAAATAGAATCCCGGTAATGCATTTTTTTCTGTTGGGGGTGAAATAAACAAACATAACCAGCACACAACGTGATGACAGCAGCAGAGAAACAGCCTGTAGTCCACAGCCTTTAAAACTCCTTGACTAACCCAGCGATAGGAAGTTTGACAGAAGAAATGAGCGCCATAATTATTTCTCACTCCTTCCTTGCTTTGAAAGGTACAAAAAAGGCTGACTTTGGCATGAGTAGATAGCGGATATTGAAGCCTCGAACCTTTGGAATCTCGTGTGGACTACCGTCCTGATCGCTCGGAATTCCAAAAAATAATAAACACATACAGCAGCCCTAGTCTTCAGCTTACAACAAACATATCGAGTCTGGAGAAAATGTCTCTTGATGTGTAAGTTGCATTATGTTATTATTTTGCACCTGTCAGCCCAGTGCATCGAACTTCGGCATGCATTTTATGTAAGGGACTACTTCCTCCAGCATTTTCTAAGGGGTTGCTTCCCCGGGATAACGGCTGATGCTGTGATTTGGGAGCGAACCCAGCACCTTTGGCCTGTGAGCTGTATCACTTAACAACGCTGTCCCCTCTGAAGATGATTGATGTGAGGATTAGCGAAAGGTGTACAACTGGATAAAGTACTTCTTCCTGACTGAATAATCCAGACAAAAATGAACGATGCAGACTTATAAAGAAGTTTTACAGGAAATCTTACCACAGGGCTTTGCTTTGAGCTACACTCTTTTTCTCATCTACATCAATGACCTGGTCAAGGACATCAAAGTTGAAAAAGCCATGTTTTCTGATGATCGGGCAATATGACAGAGCCATGAAGATGTAGTAAGTGCGGCACAAAGACTAAATGGAGACCTGAGTATTGCCAAATGTGGAAACTGAAGATAAACTGTAAAAAAGAATGTTTACACTAACTTTACCAAGGGCCACAAATTAGCCAAGCAAAATATCAGTATGAGATTCAGTAAACAGAAATCGCCCAGAGACAAAGAGTCTATGTATCTTTAGAGTCACTCTCGACCAACAGCTCAGCCTCAAGAAACACATTTAAAATAAAGCACTGAGGCGACTATAGTTATTGAAGAGGTTCACTGGCACAGCATGGGGATCAGACAAGAAAACTCTGCTTTAGAATACTGCAGTGCACTACTGACAACATGCTCACAGACTAATGTAGAATCCCTGGATGCAGCGTATTAGTGGAGCAATGAGGTCAACACCCACTGCTGCATGTGAAAGTTGAACCCCTTAAGATGTGAAGGGACATGGCTACTATGGAAGCTTATGAGAGTAGCTAAATAATGGCAAAAAAACCACCTCAGTGGAAAGAACAGCAGAGATTAAAACAAAAGTAAGTCCTCCACCACGTCAGTGAGATTAAAGACAGATATCACGTCACAGTTAAAAGATAAGAAACTCAGAGTAAAAAGAAATTTACCGTCACATACATGTCTAAAAATGCCAGAAATTCAAACAAAACAGATAATACAACAAGTTCTGATCTAGTAAGTCTTATGTGAGCATCAAAGAGAACGATTGACAAATACCCAGAAGAATGGATACATGTCTATACTGATGGTCTGCTTTTGAAACCACCATTAAATCAGGATATGGGGTCTAGTTTCCAAAAGAACATCTGATGAGCTGTTTGATGCTGGTGGGAGATGTGTTCAAACTATGATGGAGAAATAGCTATGTACCACTTGAGGACTAGTTGATGCCTTCGCATCAAAAGTTCAAAGCAATGTAATCTTTACAGACTCATTATCTGCCTTCATGCTCTGGAAGATAGTGGCCATTGTAAGTCTGAATGTACCAAGATATCCCTAGATGCCAATCAATTTATCCACATCCCATGAAGTCAGAATAGTTATGCAATGGATCCCTGGTCACTCAAATACACTTGGCAACAGCAAGGCAGACAGAAGGGATCAAATCAAGAACAACAATACACAACAACCTTACAGACTGTCAAACAACTACTGAAGACTGCAAACAAAGAGACTTGACTGAATAAATGGGCAATGGAGAATACTGGGAGAGAAATCTACAAAAAAATGGTCATCCTAAATCCCAAAAGACAACATCAACTTCCTGAAAAGGAGAGATCAAAGCACCATTTTCCAACTTCGCACTCAATACATACAATTTAAGTCACTTGAAAAGAATCCAACCAGAACATACTCCAGAGTGCTGGCTGTGCACACATCCCTATGAAACTGTTGAGCACCATCTTTTTGAATGTCTGGTGCTAGGAAAGAGCTTCTTCCTCCGAGGCCAGAAAAATGGAACACTTTATATGACACTAAACAGCTTACAAACACTTGCAGATACCACTATATGACATTGGGCCAAAGGGCAGGAGCCAACATGCTGCTGAATCAATAACTGACCAACCAACCATTGTATTGGGGAACTTATTGATATCATTTTTTTAAGTCCAACAAAAAAATCTTCAGTTTCAATGTAAAGTTTGTTTAATTGTATGCATCTCTAGCACTGAGAAAAACAACGAAAATGGTATTTTCATAAATAGATGACAGCACAGAATAGAGAGACTGAAATCGTATGATAAAATAACTAATGTGGAAAGAATCAGACATATAGAGAAACATGACACGAGAAGGTGTTGGTATTGAGAAGAACACACATTAACGAAACCAGCTGAGAGCATTACAAGACAGTATATGTTGTGGAATCCCAAAAGCAAAATATGGGAAAGAGAACTCAGACAAACATAAAGGAAACAGGGAAGAAGTAGACAGAGCTGAAACTGATGTCCTAGGACAGAAGGTCTCCATGTATTTGTTGAAGACATGTGCTCCACAAGAAAATGTCAGGTTTTGATGATGAATGTTTAACAAAACAATATGAATAATAATATCAGAAACTTTTAATTCATGAAACTCACAAACATGAAACAGAATATGTCACAATCAGATTCTTAATATTTCCTCTAAACCTAAAACTTGACACAATACAATCTTTCATTTTAAAATAACATAGCAGCACTTACAGATAATGACTTCATATACTCAAAACATAATATATAACCTATATTTTTAAAAGATACAATTTAGCCCTTGAACAGGAAATATATCCCGGCCCCACCAGCACAGTGAGATTAACTCATTTTCACCGGCACATAAACCCCCAAAAAAGATTTTGTAATTTAGTGTCATTGAAATTATAAATGAATAATTGAATTAAAAAGGGAAATGGCTAAAGCTTCATGAAGTGTCAATTTATATCAGATTCCAATATATTATTAACGAGAACAAAATATTAAATAGAACAGTTGCCTTTGATGAAGATTTTAATATAGTATTTGTAAAAAGCAATTCAAATTTTTTTTTTCTGTTCCTGAAATGTGAAGTGTAATTGTTCCATACACAAATGACAATTTATTAACAGTTTCTATGGACAGAAAGTCTAGAGAGCTTAACTAATCAAATGGTAACTATGTATCACGGTCATTTGCTGATGTAAAAGGTACACATTTTTATTTCAGCAACTGTCTGCTCCGTTGTCAGATTTCTTCCAAATTGTCTTAGTTTTCACAAAAACACGTGATTCGGTTTCAATTTCTCCATCAATACTGTCCTTCCGATAATTATTGAGCACATCTGTCCTATCCTGAAATGGCCACAGAGCATGGTAAATGGCAAGATTTTTGTTTCCATACCACTGCCCAATTTTAGAAAAATGTCCTCATAAGCATGGTAGAATCCATGTTTTGGCATAAATTTAAACTACAGCATGTAACATGATTTTAAAAATCTTATTTCTGTGGCAGAATCTGACTGCTGGGGAGCAAAGGGTTAAACAGAATGAACATACATCAAGATGTCATTCAGCTTACTGTAAGTGCAATCTCACCGATACAGTGCCATATTTATTTTGAAATAAAGCGATGACAATTGACATATTTTCAGCTAAAAAGTTGGTATAATGTTTACACTTAAATTGAAGTCAATCATGTGTTCCAGTCATACAATTCTAATATAATTAAAAAATGATTTTCATCATTTCCTGTTGACAATATGAGCTAAAGAAAATGTGATAAGAATGCAAATTTTATTAAATCAAAAACAATGATGATAAAGATGAACAAGAGCTACTACAGGACATCATGTCTTCATTGGTTCACTTCCATCTGGATTCTTTCCTTGTTTTTCAAGTTCAGCTCTATTTTAAAAAAAAGATTTAAAAAAATATTTCAATCAGACAAAAAACAATAGCTCATATTAAATGAATCAAAATGTAAATTATAAAAAAATTTCTACAAAATAATCTAAGAAACAAATCACGACACCAAAAGTGACAAAATAAGGCCAGAAAACGTCATTCTGTCATACGCCAGATTTAGCGTACGAAGATACGAAGAAGAAGAAGATACACCAGATTTTGTGATACAAAGACTGGAGGAGTTTTACATAAAATGTAGGCAGATGTGTGCTGAGAGGACAGAGTAGAGCTGGTACAACTCACGATCTAGTAGAATCACCAGTAACCTATCAATCAGCCAGAAGTGCAGTGATGTAAACTCTGAATAATACAACATAACATGGCGCCTTTTATACTAATATACTGGAGCAAAGAGTAATCAGGATCAGGTGAAACATACTGATCCAAGACCCCTAACGTACCTGATATCCAATTTTGTGCTCCTGGAAACAGACTGTCATATCAGTCTGGTCAATGAGGTGTGGATCAACACTGAAATCTTAATTAGTGACGAGCTTCATGAGGTGCTCCCTATATTGCAATATGGGGGCTGAAGATGCAGCACAGTGAATGAGCTGACAGCAGTCCATAGCTGACTGCTTGTATGTTGGATAGCTCTGGTATGCTGACCCTGATGCAAGCAGTCAGCTGTGAGTTGCTGACTGCTGTCATACTGCATCTGCAGTCCAAAACAACAACATACAAATATACACTAAATTTTGTCCTATCTTATTGTTCTTCGATCATTGCTCATTTAAACTGGGACTGGATTCTTCAATAAATTCTGCTGTCTTTTTCAGGGTCTAAATATCGCCACACAGTTTCCTCCCGAAGGGAGTTGACGTGGGCCATATCATTCTCCTCAGATCTGTGTGCTGAGGGCAGTCTTGAAGCACATGTGCTGCTGTCATGTTTGACAGGACACAGTAACATATGCTGATGGTACCTAGCTTGAATTTGGTGTACAGGTGGTGTATCATTCTTTTGTGACCAGCTCCGGAGAAGTAGTATGATAACTTAGTCTTTTCTGGACAGTCGGTAGTATTCGTCATCTTCGTGGTATTTAGAATGTTCTTCCTCCCACTTTACCCTGTATTGCCCCATTATTATGGTTTTTCTTCTTCATAGCTGACCAGGTATTCTTCCTGTATCAGTTTCGCTCCCTCTTTGGATAGACTGTCAGCCTCCTCATTTCTTTTGATATTACAGTGCGATGGTATCCACTGCATCACTGCTTTCTACCCATCGTTGGCTGCTAGCGTCAGGGCCATCAACCCAGAGCTGCCAAGACCCTTTTCCACCTCCACATCGTGATCCTTGATAACAGGCTGCAACAGAGCAGACTGGCAAAGGAGAAGGGACTGAAGAGGGAAAGCTAATCCGGTACCCAAAAATGTCATGCTGAAGTCGGATGTGTCAGACCAAAAGGTGCAGGTATCGCAGCCAAGCTGTAAACTACGACACAAAGCAAGGCCATTTTCAGGGCTTGGTGGATGGAGTTCTAGAAAGAATGATGAAGAAGAGATTCAATTCTGGCTCTAAAGATGCTTGAGAACTGTGGCTGTAGACTTGAATTACTTTCTCCCCATTCATTTGTCCTGGGTCACATTTGTAGCTGAGCCATCAGTGTCCACCTTTTTCTTTCACCCCTTCTATTTTCCATTTTAGCTCTGGAGTGCACATACCCAGAGGATAGTAGTGCTAACTGACTGTGTGGATCTTGGCTTTGTTTGTGACAGGACTTGGTCATTTAGTGTCAATTCCTTTGACACAATGTTATTCTCTTTAAGTCTACCCTTTCCTTGGCTGTTCATTCTTTGGTGCATTGGGTGATTCAGGAATCTCTTGTATTTCTCTGTTGGCTGCATTACTATTATGTCCTGTCTATCCTCCACTGATCTGAGGTATGTCATTGTTTCTAGTGCCTCCATGGGTAATTTCTAGCTGCTTAGCCGATACCATTCTATCATCCAGGGTAATTCCCAGGTATGTTGGATTTTGTTCTGGTGAGAGCATGTAGCCAATTATCTTTAGTGTCACTGTCCGTTTCTTGTTAGATAGACTGAAAATTGCTTGTGTGGTTTTATTTCTCATTAATAGTAAGTCAGCAGCCACAATTTTGCCCAGTTTTCTAGTTTTACCAGTGTGTTTTGCAATTGTAACTACTATTGATCCTTCTCTTGCCCACAGTGCCAAGCTGTGTCTGTGTACATTGCAGTATGTACTCTAGGGTGGAAATCTTCCGTTATGATTTTATAAAGAGAAAAAATTAAGGTGACCATACTCCTCCAACACCCCCTTTCTAATATTATCTTCCTGCTGTGTTTCCCCTGTATCTTCTATTCTTCAGGTTTGTGATACTTATAACTCATATAGATTAATTTTGCACGTAAACCAATTTATTCATCAGTTAAGTTCGTCGTAACAAACCCAAAACAAAACTCTCCTATATTCAATAGACACTAATTAATTATTCGGTTTCTTTGGACATCATCATGTAGCATGTCCCTTGTAGAACGTCGCTCCCATCACAGTCTGTCTGAAAGAAACTCGTTCCCTTGCCAAAACTCCAGCTTCCGCCACTGTCATACTCAGGCACTCCTGGATATCTTGGTGCCATCGTCTTCTTGGTCTACCCCTTCCTCTTTTGCCTGGCACCATACCTTCCATCACCGTCCTCTCAAGACCGTTGTGTCTCTTGATGTGACCAAAGTATTTGCATTTTCTAGCCAAAATGGAATTGATAAACCAGTTCTCCTCTATGCTCAACTCTTGCCGAATGTCTACATTTGTTCTTTTCTCTGTCCAGGGTATTCTGAGGATCTTTCTGTAACATTTTGACTCGAAGGATTCGATTCTTTGTCTAGAAGTTTTGGTAATCGTCCATGCTTCACAGCCATAAGCTGCCACAGGAAAAACACAGGCTCTCAAGACTTTTACTTTTATCGTTTTGTTTTCTTTGGACAGTAACCTGCAAATCATTAACAATCAGCACAATTTTTGAACAGACACAGATAGCAGAACATACTTACCGGAGCTGTTTGGAAAAATCATCATCTATATTGTCATCATCCCAGTTATCTTCCCACACATTGATGTCTTCAGGAGCCTCTTCCTCCCCTGTCCAATCTGCAACATCATATGACACTGTCACACTGACTAATTACCATATACCATTACTATTAAGTAATACACAGCTTGATCATTCTTTCTATACCTGATTACAAAAACTGAAATTGTTTATTTTTGGAAGAATTGTGGGAAGATTTCATGGCACTTTTAGGTACAGCTATTAAAAATTGCTAACAAATGTATTAACGTTAAATGTACTGCAGATCGTTCAAATAAATAAATAAATTACACTTTTTTAATGAGTGTGATTCATCCAGAGCACTCTGCACATACCACAGACAGACAGCTAAAATATTAAATTAAAAATCCCGCACCAACTGGTAACCGAACCTTGATCGCTCGGCTGAGGGAGGCAGTGCACTAACTACCTCTGCTTTTTAACAATCTCATAATTTGTATTATTTGTTGGCCACAGAATCATGTCTGTTTGTCGCCATCTGTCTGTCTCAGTGATCCTCAGCATTTACTCATATCATCAATACCCATAATTGTCACTGTGGACAATTTAGAAATCCTTAGGTTACTGGTTTGAATTCAGCTTGCAGGATTGTTTGTTGTTTCAAAGTTGCACAATAAAAACTTTTCAAATTTTATTTTTAAAATCACAAGTGAAGACAATTGTGAAGACAATCACTATTTCAGAACGTAATTTTTATGCAATGAATATTTTGTGCAGAAATATGTTTTCATATTTTTAAGTCTGTCAATACACAAAGTGAGTGAAAGTGATATATGAATATAATAATTGAGTGCTAATATCACCAAATTTATACTGCTACTATACAAGGTCACCTCTATGTCTCCTTCCACCTGTGGAACAAAACATTAATTTAACACTCTTAAAACATAAGTACAGCAAATTCATAAATATTTCTATGACCCGTGATAGCTCAGTTGGTAGTGTGAAATTTTGAATTCCTTATGTCACTGGTTCAGCTCCCGGCTCACGTGGATTTTTCCTGATTAAAGTTGTATGATAAAAAGCTTTTTCTAAATTTTGACTGACATCTAAAAAAAAAACCTCTGCTGTTATTGACGGGTTATTGCTAGTTTTGTTCATTATTAAACAACCTGAAAACCACACATGACATTCTACAGACCTACCTATATTAAAGCATGACAAAACAAACATAATACTGAATATTAATCAGTTTGTGAAATGCCGTACAGATAAGAATGCAGTGTTGTTGAATTGTCCCTTTTCAAGAACTATCTAGTTCTTGTATTTTGTTTTATCAGACACTCCAAAAGTTCCCTGAAAAGCACCTATTTTGGTATGTGGTTGTTTTCCCTTCTTCTCACATGTCCCAGTCACCTCAGTCTTCTACTACTGAGTGTCCCAATGATGGACTTTGTCCTATGACTTGATTTTCATAATTTTGTGTAGGCAACATAGATGAGAAATGTTGAGTCTTCTCTCTTGTTTCAAGTAGGTGGTCCACGCTTCAGAACTATACAATAAAGTGCTAAGCACACAGGTCAAATATCTCAGTTTTGATTTGGGCGAGAGGAATTTGACACGTGAACACAAACGAAGATTGATTGCTGTGGCCAGTTGCCTAAAATGTGTCGGTTGAAAAACATGTTCCCGACCATAGTGACAGTAGGTGAGACTTGGGTTCACCATCATGACCCAGAATCCAAACTTTCCAGCATACAGTGGAAAACCCCGGGGTCAAAAACACATGTCAAGCCAAGAGCACAGAAATTTGCAAGAACAGTGATGCTGACTGTTTTTTGGGAAGTCAAAGGTGTCATATTGAAAGATTACCTGCCTCATGGCAACACGGTTAATGAGCAATATTAGACAGATCTCCTTACCAAACTAAGAAAGACTGACCAGAAAATGAGGGATATCATGCACTAAAATTCTGCCTTTGCTTCAAGACAACACACCCACCCATTAAGCAAGGCTTGTGCTGCGAACAGCCAATGATTTGAATATTGAAATTCTTCCACACCCACCATATGCTCTGGATTTAGCTGCATCAGACTTTTGTCTTTTCCCAAAACTTAAAAAACAGCTGAAAGGAAATCATTTTGACAGTGACGAAGATGTCACACTGGCTTGTGATAACTGGTTTAGTTAATTCAGGTGGTTGCTACAATGAGAAGGAATAAGCACTGTGCCAAATTTAAACTTTCTCCTCCTACTCCATGGTCAGGGTAAACACTTATGACCTTGTATGAAATGCTTTTTTAATGAAAACATGCTTTCCTCCTTAAAAAAATAACAATGTAAGGCTATCAATGTGTAGGTAGAAATTACGACAATATCAATCTCCAATATATTTATCTACATCGCACTGGGACACTAAGTAATTGCATGGCATTATATTTTATACATAATACATTTAGGTCTAGATTATTTCTTTGGCAAATCTCAATCAAAATGAATTTCCTTGAAAAAAGTAGACTATAACTAGTTTTCCCTAATTGATGCACATTAATGGAATTTTTACAGATGCCCATTGCAAGCAATAATGGTGACATTAACATCAGATGGTTTTTGTCTTGATGTAACTTGTGTTTTATTTAGATTATTGTGATGAAGAAACTGTGCTGGTCATCAACCTCACTCTCTGGTCCCAAGCTATCTTGGACCAGTGGCAAGACATAAGTCGAGATGACTGGGGGTAACTCAGGATGAATGCACTCTGGTTCCACCTCCCTTTAGATCAGGGGTAGCTTGAAACTTGCAGGATTTGATCGTCCACCGTTTCCATTCATTGTTTTGAGAGGCAAGTGTCCTTAAGTCTCGACCCCAATAACAATACCTATAACACAACAATTAACATGATTATGATGATATTTTGCTGCTGAAGATGGATGTGTCAGGCCGAAAGGTGTATATCACAGTCAAGCTGTAAACTAGCAACACAGCGCATTCTGTTCTCCTGACTACATCCTGCTACTAGCAAAACCCTGTTCAGGGCTTGGTAGCGGGTGATTGAGAACAAACACAGAAGAAGAATGATGATACTTTGAATTTTGATAAGTTAGACCTATATAATATTATCAACTAAGTAACACTACTGTTAGGGAATGAAGTTGTTTGTGACTTCAGCCCGAGCCACAGCTTATAAAAAGTGTAGGATATAGGGCCCGTATCGTGACCAGCTACTTTCCTCGTCACCTTTTACTTCACTTGTCATTGTCATATGTCAGGTACCCATTTACACTTACAGCCAGGTCGATTGGAGCGTGCTGATGATAGTGATAGCGGGAGCCGTACGGTACCTTTGCTATGAAAAGCGAGTGCTCTATCCCTTGACTTAAGCGACAGTCGTACGTTTTAAATATATTTAGATCTACATTTACATCTATTCATTCTTTTTTAAAACTTTCTAGTATTTATATTATAATTATTTTACTTCAATTATTAATATTAATAATAACATTTTTCGAGTACAAATTTTTATTATACTGTTTTGGTCATAATAATAATTAGAAATCAATAATTTGTTATATATCTTCTTATCAACAGTAGCAAAATAATGTATAAGATATACAACGAGCACAACCTTCAGCAGGAAACTCTTCAAATTCGTCATCTTCTTCAAGAAGACCGAGGTCTGGCTTTGGATTGTCAGCCATGATGTTGCTTTTTTCGGATATTTCACGAACAAGAAACAAGAGTTACGTCCCGCAGCTTCAGAGGTAAATTACAAATTTCGAATCATGAATCGACACGGAAAGCAAACAATTCCTGTATGTTAGTTGTATTTTTTTTTTTTAAATAAATAAAAACCCACGAAATTAAAAAAAACAAAAAAAACATATGATAGTTGCTAGTACAACGACTATTATTAGATCTAAAGACATTCATGATTTAACCTTCCTTTTGGTTTTTTTTCGATTCGGATTCATTGTTGTTCTCAAGGCGAAGGCGGAGTGCTTTGAACAGTTTTGCGCTTTGCGAGCCAGGACATCCGACTTCAGTCCCGATTTTTTAAAGATGGTTATAAAGATGACCACCGCCATTCCCCCCCCCCCCCGCCAGCCGCCCCCCCCCCCAAAAAAAAGACTACAAACTATTACATTTACTGAATAGTTAGTTTTCATTCCAGTTATGCCGTTGAGCGACGTGTAGAGCTTAAAAGTCGTCTATCCTGCGCCAAGTGAGTTGCGTCGGTCAATGTGAGCTCTGCACAACCACTCTAATGTCTTGCTGAAGTCGGATGTGTTGGAACGAAAAGTGCAAATATTACAGTCAAGCTGTAAACTACGACACATCGCATTACGTTCTCTGGACTACATTCTGCTACTTAAGCCCTTTTCAGAGTTTGGTATCGGGAGATTGAGAACGAACGAAGCCAAGCCACTCTAATATCATCTATCCACCGGCTCCGTGACCGCCCCTTACCCTGTAACCAGATTTACCAGCGTTACCAGCCATCAATGGAAGTTGATGAGAGTGCATGCTTAAGAGATGACCAAACCAACTTATTTTCTTCAAATGTCGTCTTTGATCCTTTTGTCTCTCCTGGTAACACCGATGACCTTCCTCAAACACTTCATTTCACACGTCGAAATTCTGCTCTTACGTGCACTGGACAGAGCCCATGTTTGGCACGCAGTCGGCAAAAATGTATTGTTTATCAGCTGTTGCTTTGTTGCCAAAATAAGGCTCGATGTCTAAGCAGTGGCGACAGCTGATGTCTTTCTGACACATAGTTTCAATTTCCTTGTTGATCCTATCGTCTGTCACAAAAATACTGCCCAAATACTTGAATTCATGGGCCTGTTGAAGAGCAATATCGTTTTGACTTATCTTGAGGGACACATGTGTTCTCCTGATCACCATAGTGTCTGTTTTGTTCTCGCTAATTCGCATATTGTATTTATGACAGATAGTATTTTTTTAGTCAGAGAGTGGCGTCTGCTTGGAATGCATTGCCAGGGGAGGTAGTGGAGGCAGAGACAGTTAATGCATTTAAGACTAAATTGGATGCGCATATCTTTTAGAGCAAGGTGATGTAAATTAAACTGGTTGTATACAGACTCTGCAGGGTCTTCTAAACCAGTTAAGTAGCAAGCGTATTCAAGTGGTTTTGCCGTTTATTTTCATCATCGTACAGCAAACATTGATCATCCGCAAAGAGTAATTCGTGTATTGAGTTCTATTCTGCTTCAGATGACCAGTCTCTGATGCGATTGAATATTAATTAATTAATATCCCGACCAGAACTTTCGGTAAACATTCACACACATTGTGACCGATGGAACACTGAGTGACAGACACATCTCTGGCGGCGGCGACAGTCACAGTAATGTAGGTACTTGTGAATGTGATATTATTTTGTTATGTCATAATGGAAATAAATGCATATGTGTATATGTATATTGCAACTTATTACTCATTTGTTTCGTTCTGAATACGACCTTGAACGCGTAAGGTTGTAATGAGAGAGGTGTCAACTAGTCGTTACGAGAATACCTGGTCAATTATACACGATTCATAACGCTGGATTTAGCTATAATAAGACCACGACATAACGCGACAGAAGGACAGACTGAGCGAGTGAGAAAAATGAGTGGGCGGTGCTGCTGTAGAAGACAAAACTGAACGACAGTTGGAAGTGTAAAAATGTAGATGGTAGTGTTTCAGGATGTAGCTGAGGTCTGGCTCAGCGCTCTCAAATCAATGCCCCAGCTATTGATTTCTCTGTCTCCGTTCCCCATATTCCAAGCAGCCCTGCTCGTTTTGAAATAGTAATGATCGCAGAGCAGTGCGCGTAGGTGGGCGTTAGTGGTTTCTGTTCTTGTACGTGTAGCTGAAACTTGCTGGTGTCTGCCTGAGCGACCTCTGGTGAGTATTTATTAGTGTCGCATCTTAAACATCAGTACTACCTTTTACTTTATACTTGTGGTGCATAACGAATCTACAAATTTCCCCCGGTTGATCAGTCTCTTAATTCGAACACTTCATTGCGTGTTTACCCTCATCAGGTTGCCCTCTCTCTCTCCGTCCTCCCTTCCCCCATTGATGTCCTTTTTGCTGTAGAGTTATCTATCCCCTTGCGCTTATTCCGCAGATTCTCATGTCAGTGTCAAACGAATATATCTATTTGTCCGCAGTCTCAATATGAGTAATGTTTACCCCCGCCCAGCCCGTGTCCAAGTCTATCACAATTGTTTTTTGTTGACTTCTGTACTTTCCGTTTTCTAGCATCGAATTGATCTTAATCTTTCTTTTAGTTGTTGTTTCCGTCGGGTCTGAATGACAATAATGTTTCCTGTCTACGATTCTAGTCATGATGACATTGGCGATATTGTTTATTTTGTATGTGTTATGTCACTTTCCAAATATCCTTATCCTTTACTTCCTCATTACCTTCCTATCAACATCTTTAGCCTCTCTTTGAGTTCTCGGCATTATAATTCACATTCATTAGCGTATATTAATGAAATATGGTGTTATTTCAAATGTTACTCAATGTGTCAGTCACTTGTTATTGTTAACCTGCTTGCATCTTTTCCGTTTACACAAGTCAGCAAGTGTTCCTGTCACCTAATCTAGGTTAACAGCATGGCAATGAACTTGATTTGTTATTAAGATACCTCCATAAGTGTGAGCTTACTGAGGGACCTCGTATTGTACGACAGCAAGGAGGGTCCACCTTCTCAAGTATGCCTCGGGATGTGTGAGAAGTGCCACTGTAACCAGTCACCGAAGAACGTCTTCAAGATACATAACTAAAGTATGGCTTGGCTTGGCTTCGTTCATTCTCAATCTCCCACTACCAAACACTAAAAGGGCTTAAGTAGTAGAATGTAGTCCAGAGAACGGAATGCCTTGTGTCGTAGTTTACAGCCTGACTGCGATATTTGCACCTTTCGGTCCAAGACATCCAACTTCAGCAAGCATTTTTTAAGTACCGGGTTAGCATTCCCTCTTCGATCCCTTCTCCTTAGCCAGTCTGCCCTGCTGCAGCCTGTTATACAGGATCACCGCGTGGAGGTGTAGAAGGGTCTTGGCAGCTCTGGTACGCTGGCCCTGACGCTAGCAGTCAGCTATGGGTCGATGACCACTGAAGCTCATGCACTGCTCAGCATCTTGATCCCTAACAAAAGTATAAGTGATATTGTAAACAACCACATGACTTGTCAAGTATACAATTTGCTCGAGTGGTTTAGTTGAGACGGAACTGAGAATAGGACTGACCTATGCCCCCGCAAAGAACATGTCCTAAAAGACATCTGCCATTGTAGTGTAACTCAGGTAGAAAACTCGCCAACTCAGGACGTCTTTTTGCATTTTTTTTCCTGCTTGTACGTATATCTCTGCATCAGGTTATGAAGAGGTTTCTTGATCTGGCCCCAGAATGTGCTTCGTACACAGAGAGATTTTACTGCTTCTGTTATTTCTGCTATCCATCTTTTGCGTGGTCGACCCATGGCTGTATATCCATTGTATCCATATAGAAGTGCTTTCTGAGGGATGCTAACCGCCGTTTGATGTGTCACGTGACCGAACCATTTGGTTTGCTGTCTCTTGATGAGGTCTAGCACTGGTGTTGTACCTACTTGCCTCCTAATATGTTCGTTTCTGATACTATCCATTCTTGTTACTCCAAGCGTTCTGCACGGGAGTTTCATCTCTGTTGTTACGCGTTTCTTTAGTCTTTGTTAGTTAATGTCAAATTCCAGGAATATTGTGTTGTATAGTGTTCTTTTTGTATCCATCGCCACATGCTTACATAATAATATCGGGGACATGTGCTCAACGATTTGGCTTTGTTTCAGCTCAGTTCAAGTGCCATCTCCGCACTGAAGGTCGGCTACAATGGATCTCCAATGTACTCTATCTGTTGCTGTAATGGTGCAATGTGACAGGGTTTTTTTCCAGTCCATCTCCTGATATTATCCCCCCACATAAAACATTGTCCGCCTCTTGAACGACTGCCTTCCATCCTATCCTTTAATATGGTCTTCAACAAGGTGGCTAATAAACTTTTGAGGGTCTCTGTGGCGAAGTGGTCAAGCCGTTTGCCGTGTTCAGACGGTCGAGGTTCGATTTCGAGCTGCGACGGTCGGTCCATGATGTCAATTTTTTTCCGGAGATCCCTGGGTTCATCGCTGGAGCTACGGAGTTCGTGCTTTGTACGATGCTCTCGACAGATGGGGTACCCGAGATGAGAGAGACCGAGCTAAAATGGGCAAAAAACTCGAGGCAAAGGTATTTTTAAATTTTTTTTGTTATTTATTATTTTACCCACGTACGATAAATGTTTCACCTGCTTTACTTGTTGTCTCTATTTCTTTTCTTGCAATCGTCAAAACTTCTGTTTTCTCAATGTTGATTTTCATACTATGATCCGTACAGACATTATCATTTCATTTTTCGTTGCTAGACGTGTCACTTGCTCACTTATCATTTCTAATTCGTCTGTGTTTGGCACCACCACAAGATACGGTAAAGATGGCTTCTTTTAAAATTCCTTCTCCGGGTTTTCATGAGCTTTCCCATTGATTTCCTCCCATGTATACTCCAAGCAACAACATGTCAGGTCATGTGCTGACTCCTGTGGTGTGTGCTACCAATTGCCACTGTCTATGATTTCAGGCGCATTATGTGTCGTGTTGGTTTGCTACACGTTTGTGTTTGCTATCACTTCTGGCCATTTGATAAGAAATGTGTGATGGAGACACGTGTTTGTGGTGAGAAGTATGTGATAGAGACATGTGTTTGTGGTGAGAAGTATGTGATTGACACATGTGTTTGTGAAAAGAAGTTACTTACTTACTTAGTTGCTCCTCTTCTACCGTGAGGTGTAGAGGTTTGCCAGAGAGAACGCCACACTGCTCTATCCGCCGTCTTTTTCCTGGCCTCTTTCCAATCCAGCCCTCTATCACTTAGGGACTGTCGTATGTTGTCTTCTCAACGTACTTTGGGACGTCCTGGGGATCTTGACTTTTTATCTCCCATGACCGCTTTGGTATCCGATCTTCTTTCATTCTACATACATGGCCAAACCACTGTAGTTGGGACTGCTCCACTCGCGTCTGCAGGGGTTGAACTTCAAGATTGCTACGTATTATCTGGTTACAGATCTTGTCCCTTTTCGTCACCTGAACCGCCTTTCTTAGGTACCTCATTTCTGAAGTGTGTAATTGCGTGAAAAGAAGTATGTGATTGAAACATGTGCTTGTGATGGTAAAAGTAATAGTTGCCCATCGCAATGAAAAATGGTGACAGTGTCAGACTTTTGTTGTGAAATGTGTTCTCTTGTGACTGTAAAGACCAATTCTGGAGCGGCATATTATGGCACACTCAGGACACACACGTCGGAAGCCGGTTGTGGAATTATCGTGCGTTTTGTGTGTGTTGGGCAGCACGCTTTCGCTGAGCCTCCTGGATCTGAGCACCTTCGACGATACTAGCACGCCAGGTGGTACGGTTGTGTGCAAGCATCTCCCAGTAGGTGACATCATTATTGAAACTTTTCAGATACACTTTCTCTGTAGTGTGACTTCTACCCCCCTCCCCCCCCCCCTCACCCCCTCCCTAACAAAAACAAAAACAAAAACAAAAAAACAAAAAAAAAACAATTGGTCGTCTGCCTCTCGTGAGCTCGCCGTATAACAGCTGCTTGATGATGTGCTCATCTGGCGCACGAACAACATGTTCCGTCCATCTTAGCTGAGCTATTTGCGGAAGTGTATGGATGCCCAGCGTGTTAGTCTTGTTAAGAATTTAAGTTAGACACTTTGTCAGAGCCATGAATGACGAAACCCCGTCAAACAAACAAATTACCATCAAGCAGGGCGAAAACTTGCTCACTGGTAAAAAAAGCTGCAAACGCTTTTGTCGATCACTATGCCAGAGCAAACCACATCGAGGTCCCTGCAGATAGGCATACAGACATTAGTGAAGAGCAAAAAGGGCACGACAACATCAGTACGGCACCTGCAGAGCATATGATGGCCAAATTAACAATGAGCGAAATGGAAGAGGCCATGAGAACATTAAAGAAAAGGAAATCTCCCGGAAAAGATGGGATAACAAACGAAATGCTGATGGGGCTGGGCCAAACAGCGAAGAGGAAGCTGCTATCGGTCCTGAACCAAAGCTGGAAAAGGGGAATTGTACCACAGGCATGGAAAGACGCAGTACTGGTACCAGTACCAAAAAAAGGAAACGACAAAACAGATCCAAATGGATACAGGCCTATCAGCCTACTGAGCTGTGTCGGCAAACTGATGGAACGTATGATAAACACCAGAATGATGTGGCATCTGGAAGAAAAACGAATACTAATTCCACAGCACGCCGGCTTTAGACAGCACAGATCCATTGAGGACCAGGTCATCCTCATAGCCATGGAAATAAAAGATGCCTACCAGGCACAGAAGCACACAGTAGCGGTTTGGGTGGACCTGGAAAAGGCATTTGACAAAGTCTGGAAAGTCAAGCTAAGAAGAAGTGATGTCTGTGGGAAAATGTACAAGTGGATCAACCACTACCTCAAAAACAGAACGGCCAGAGTCCAAGTACAAGGGCAGATGAGCAGAAAGGTGACACTCGAGCAGGGAGTACCCCAAGGGGGAGTACTGTCACCCACACTCTTCCTGGTGTATATAAACGACATTACAGAGAATATACCAAGAAGAGTCCATAGCTAAATGTTTGCAGACGATCTGGCTATGTGGACCTCTGAAAAGAATCTCACCATAGCAAGAAATCGGATGCAGCAGGCCCTAACATCGCTGGAAGATTGGGCGAACTCATGGCTGGTCAAAATAAACGAGGAGAAAACCACATGCACAATATTCTCGCTTTCAATCAAACCCCAAAATACCAAGTTAAGTTTAAATGGCAAATTCCTGCAGCCAAACGACAACCCAAACTATCTGGGAGTCACATTTGATCGGCGCATGACATGGAAAAGTCAGATCGAGAGAAACCGAATGAGAGCCAGAGAAAGAATGGCAATCATGAGGAAACTTGCTGGCACAAGCTGGGGAGCAGACGAAAGCATACTAAAGAAACTGTACACTGGAAGAGTGACACCAGTTCTCGAGTATGGCATCGCGGCATGGACAACAGCAGCAAAGGCGAACTTCGATAAAGTTAGCAAACTTCAAAACCAAGCCTTGAGAGTTATAAAAGGAGGCATGAAGTCAACGCCAATTGTAGAACTTGAAAAGATTACAAAACTGCAATCCATCACCGATAGAAGAGACTGCAGAGCCCAGCTGCAGTCAGAGAAACTCCGAAGACTGACCGACCATCCAATGCACCAGAGACTTAACAATTTGGGAAATGGGAAACTAAAGCGGAGAAACTTTGCAGAAATAGCCAAAGCAAAGATGCACGAAGTTTCCATAAACGCACTAACAACACCAAAACCCCTCACTACTGTACGAAAACCTACCTGGAGGCAGGATATATTTCCAGAGGTGGTAGAAAATATACCAGGTATTGGAAACAAAAACGGCCAGACTGAAAAAGAAAGGAGAGATACTACCCTAAGCTTTATATCGGAAAACTACCCAAGCATGGACTGGACCCATGCATATACCGACGGTTCTGTAACAAACACTACACAGAACGGAGGGGCAGGAGCATTCCTGAACCTTCCAAATGGCAGAAAAATAACACTGTCATTCGCTACTGGTAAGTACACAAGCAATTTCAGAGCGGAGGCAGAGGCACTGAGGGCGGCAGTGGAAGAAATTGTGACACACAGTGAAAATGAAAGCCATATAGTCCTGCTTACAGATGCTCTCGCTGTAGTCACAGCGCTAAAAAACCAGAAAAACACTGAGCTTAATGACTTAAGAGCAGCACTCTGCAAACTGTGCCAGCAGTCCGCACAAAAAAGGGTAGTGGTACAGTGGGTCCCATCACACTGCAACATCCAAGGCAACAAGGAGGCAGACAGACTGGCAAAAGAAGGTGCAAGACTACCACAAACAGATACTAGTATGACGTACGAAGAGTCAAAACGGCTTATCAAAGCCAGATACATGACCAAATGGGAAACCGAACATACTGGTTACACCAAAAACTATGCCTATTACCAGTTGAACCGAAGAGAGCAGGTCGTTGTCTTCAGACTTCGCACTGGCCACAATAGACTGAGGTACCACCTATTCTACAAATTGAAGATAGGTGGTACCGACGAATGCCCGTGCGGTACCGGTAAAATGACCGCTGAACATCTGCTGCAGAACTGCCCGACATACGAGGATCAGAGAGAGCAGATGTGGCCATCACCAGTGGAACTGCAAGACAAGCTCCATGGCAGTAGCGACAGCCTCAGGATGACCGCCGCTTTTTTCGAAAAAATAATGGTTACTGTCTGACTGCGTACGAAGAAGAAGAAGAAGAAGAAGACACTTTGTCGTGCCATCTGATCTTGAGCAGCCTACACATATAGCTCAAGTGAAAACGATTTAGCTGTTTGGTATGTCTGCTATACACTGTCTATGTCTCACAGACATGCAGCAGAGTGGATAACATTACAGCACTATACACTTTTACCTTGGTGACGGGGGAGGAAGACTAAAGTCTGGTCAGGCAAAATATACTGATCAGACATGTTATTCAAGGTCAGGCAAATCATACTGGCCAAGGTCCTTACCTCGGCTTCGTAGTAGCCCTCCCTAGAAACGGGCTGTTTTCATGGCAGCCTGACTAACGAGGCGAGGGATCGACGTAATCATCGTAGTAGTGAGTGAAACGCAGATGAAGCAAAGCGTAGCACAACCGCCTGGAGGACCCCGGTCCACCTTCATCAGCACGCTCGGGATGTGTGGAAAGCTACTGCAACCCGCTACTTAACATCCTTTTCAGTGCGCACAAAAGAGTAACCTACTCATTGTGGACATTCGCAAACAACAACAACCTTGGTGGCAACACTGATGCTTTGTCGGTTCCAGACGTTTGTTTGCAGCCTCCCAAACGCAGAGCTCGCCTTAGCAATCCTGTTATGGGCCTGACAGTCGATATTGGCCTCTCTAGTGAGGGTACTGGAAAGGTTGGTGAAACTAACGACTGCCTGTCGACGTTGGTTCTGTACAGTAATGTTTGGTTCTATGTACGACTTCCCATGGACAGACTGGAAAAGTACCTCCGATTTTCTAGTGTTGATCGTGAGACCAAAGTTACAAAGTTACTGCATGCCGCTGAACTCCGTTAAGGTGGACTGCATATCGTTTTTCTGAGCAAGTGTTGAGAGCCCAATCGTCCGCGAATAGGGAATCTAAGATCGTGCCCTCATTCCCTCAACCTGGTGTAGGATTTCAGGTGCCTCTGGATGAACAACTGTCAAAGGCTTTGGCCGGATCGACACAAACTGTGTACAGGTCACAATTCTGTTCTTTCTATTTCTCTTGCAATGGACGTGCTGCATATTTCATGCTAACCCTCCGCACGAAAACCACACTGACTCTCAGGGAGTAAACCATGCTCAAGGTAACCGGTTAGGCGGTTGAGCAGAGCTAGCCAGAATTTTGTATGTGACTGATTCTCCTGGGATTGTCGAATGCATTTTTGCTTGTGCAAGTGTACAGTTGTGGCATCCTTCTTGTCACTTGGATTTTTTTCGGATTCCCAAATACAACGGAACAGAGTGTAGTCAGTTCCTGATGTAGCCCATGCCACTCGCTTTGAAAATCTCTACGCCTTTATGTCCCATCACTCTTCTCTTGTTCTTAGTTTCAGTAATATTAAAAAGTTGATGTTTCTTGTGAAGGTATGATATGTGAAGGTGATCATGTTTGCAACACGCCAGTTGTCTGGATCATAAAGTAGGATATATTGTATATTTGCTGGTGAACAACATACCCGCGGCGTCTTTGGACAAAGCTACGGAGTCTCAGTTTAGGCGAAGACATTAAAGGGGAGAGGTTTGAAGTCAAATATGGATTTAACTACCGTAGCAATGGTGTGTTGCTTGTTTCTACTTCGTTGCCATAGAATAAAGGTGTGCATAATTGATCTTCAATTAATCGTATTGTCTATCATTCCTTCTTATATTTTCAATTTTGTTCACATTTGTGTGAACATCTCTTTATGTTTAAGCTGGTCTGATAAGATCTCAGTGTTTTTCTGCATGTTTTATCGATATGTTGCAGAAGACACAGATCATCCCCATAAAGGTAAAATGTTCGATGGTTTATCAAATATTCTACTCTATTCTTGTTCTCCTACCTTTTTGTTCCTTACCGACATCACCCAGTTAGTAACTAACCTACGAGGAATGAATGTCGCCTGAGATAGCAGACATTTTATTATACACGTGTTTGTGTTTTAGCACGTTTAAGACCTTGTCTTTGCGGGCTGTTCATTGTATGTTCTTTCCACAGAATCCCGCATAAATCAAAACGTTTCTCGGATATTCGTTATTGTTCCATAGGATAATGTGGCCTATGCTATCAAACAGTTTGTTCTTGTTGTAAGTCCTTATGCCGATGATAGATGTGTCGGACCGAAAGGTGTAAATATCACAATCAATCTGTAAACTAGGGACACAACGCATTCCGTTCTACATCCTGATACTTGCAAAGATCCGTTCAGGACGTGGTAGCTAGAGATTGAGAACGAACGCGGAAGAAGAAGAGAAAGTTGTAAGTCCACTAAGATCAAATACAGATGGTACTTGCAGTTCATACGGTTATTCTTGAACATTCTTAAATGTTTCTCTCCTGCTAATCGGTCTTCCTAATCACATTTTCTTTTTGCTACTATTTCTATTATACATTTATTTTTGTTGTTGTTATCAGTCATGCCACTAATCCTATTTTCTTGCAGTCACTTCACTTGCTGCTATTCTCCATCAACTGCTGCATCCGATGACGATGTCATTCCGTAATGATTAGTCTTCTTTTAACGAATGCACGACGTTTTCAGCCACAGAGTCCATTTGGGTGAAACAGGACGTATGGCTTGCATAACAAAAAGTATATGAGTAACAAAATACTTTTGTGGACGATCTCCATAGAATCACATTTTGGGTAGTCTTCTTGAAGGTACACATAATATTTTCGCGAACCTGACTTCTTCTACTGCGCTTTGTCCATTAGAGCTTATAAACAATTTAATTAATAGTCGGTCTACAGGCCGGAACACTTGAACAGCACAGAAAAGCATCCAGCTCTGAAAAATAACTGAACAATCAGCAAACCACACCGATTTCTTACTTTGATAGGTGACATGCGCACAGCATTCTTGCCTTGGTTGTGTCTATATTATCACATATTCTTCTTAAAAAGTGTTGTAACATCTCAGTTATTTATTTGAACATATGGTTGCACGGTTTCTAGTAGTACCAGGGAAGGTTATGGGCGGGGGAGGGGGGGGGTGATATAGAAAGAAAGAAAGGCACAGAGAACGAACGCGTGTGTGTGTGTGTGAGAGAGAGAGAGAGAGAGAGAGAGAGAGAGAGAGAGAGACAGACGCCAGGATCACAGCCTGTTCGTCAGGTTAGTTTGTTCATTCTACTTGACGTTCAATGCCTGGTGGATCGATTGTGTGTATTTACATTACATGTTCTTGTTCTGTTTTATTTTGTATAGAATGACAGCTGTTTAGTATTTTGTCATCACATATTCCAAAACTCTGACAACAAATAAAAACCATGCCTGTTTCTCCAGTATTCCAACGACCCCCGCATAACCCACTCAATCAATAATCACTAGCATGTAATTTGTTAGGACTGCAAACATCATCGCCGTTTTCTTCTCCTCTACACAAACACAAAAGCTATTTTTAAACATGTATGATTATTTTTTTACAGAATAACATAATCGATAGACTACAAACCGGCCCGGCCTCAAATGAATGATTATATACCATTATTATCAAGTTCTGTGTTGATTGTTTTAGGCAATCATGTTTTCCAGAATTTCTCATCCCGTTGGGCACTGCTATCAGCTCTATTGTTGACTGTCTCCCGTGGCTTGCAAATATTATGAGTGGACACCATTAAAAATAGCAACAGGAGTATATATATATATTGGCGGAACGTCGATCTCATCACAGCCCTTCGAAAGGAATCTCATTCAGTAGTTAGTCTACTCGCCTGTTCCATATTCATGTTTAGGTTGTCCTTGATATCGTGTGTCCATCTACACCTTGGTCGGCCACTGCCTCGTCTTCCTGGAACAATGCCCTCTAGAACTATTTTTCCAGTCCGTTATGGCGCTTGCTGTGACTGAAAAAACTTCAGTTTCCGGGACATAACATGGTTTATAACTAGGCTGACCATATTTCCTTGAGATAAAAAATGGGAAATTTGGATGACAAAAAAACGGGACAAAACATGAAAGGGAAAAGGGGGGGGGGGGGGGGATATGTTAAATGTAATATTCTGTGTCAATGAAAAAGCAAGACAATAAAATAGTGTTATTACATAAAGCGTATACTGTACATATTCTTCAGTGACCGAATCTCACACACAAATTTAGGCAGACGTAGAGGGGGGACTGTATTTCACCACAATGATACCATGAATATTTCTTTGATGAAGTAATCTTGCGTAACAAATTATGGTCTTTCAAGACCTGATCATACAAACTTCCCACATTTCATGGAACAATTTTACCTTACAACCAACATATCTCTCATTGTTTCAACACTGAATTCTGTCTTCCTTTCCTTGTCTTATACAAAGTGCACGTTGAATCTCATTCTCCTTGCGCTCTATGCTGGGTGCTATATTAGTTTGAGCGGCAAGATCCTCAGCAACATGTGGTGGTCTGATGATACGTCTGCATCACACTTTACTCTTTCATTCTGTAATGTACTTCTGAATGCTTGACTGGCACAGATTTTTGGCAATCTGATTTTCCGTTACGTGGTCTGCAGATCTCCATGCGGCCCTATGTACATTCTTGTATGGAAACATGCTTCCTCCAATTATCATTTTGTGAACCTCTGCAAACATTTCTCAATTGTCGTTCATCTGTCCCATTCCTTATCTTCTCATAATCTGTCCCATTCCTTATCTTCTCATAATCTGCGCGTAACCTAGGTTGTCTGCTCCTTCTTTATCATTGAAGTCTCCCTTTAAAAATAAAAAAAATCATTGATTTTATTTTGGGGCGAGAAAGACCACTTCCAGCTAGTTGTAAAACGCCAGTTTCTGATCATCTTCGGCCTCAGTTAAAACATATTACTCGATGATGTCGATATTGATGATTTTGTTCCTAGTTCTAAAGTTTGCGCTCATATATCTACTGGTAAAAGCGCCCCCCCCCCCCTATGTGCGCGCTCTGTGCCACTCTAGAAAGCATTAGTGCCACTCCCTTTGTGTGTTGAACATCAGTTCTCTTGTTTCAAGAATAAATGATCAATTCCGCAGTTGTCAGTCTCATATTATCTGATTGTATCATCCTGTTTCGCACAGAACTGCCAAGTAGTCATTTCTCATCTCTTTAGCTATCTGTGCTGTTTTCAATGTCTCGTACATTCCAAGTCGCTATATTTGTTTTTTTCTCGTGGTATTCATAATGACAGTCAGCCGTGGAACTTCCTTGCAGCTTTCACTCCACTGCGTCATTCTTCTCGTTTCCAAAAGCCCTTCCTTCCAAAGGCCTTTTGTTTTATTGTCAATGTTTTTATAAAACCTCTGTGTTTATGGATTTAGGTGGTCGGTCCTACATTTTACACTAGGTGAGTTGTCCAGGTTTAGTATATTACCTCCTCATGGACATATCCAGCTTGGGTGACCCTTCTGGAAGCATTCGCCTTCCTCCATGACATATCCAGCTTGGGTGACCTTTCTGGAAGCATTCGCTTCCGCTGACTTAGCTCCTGGGATAATTGAAACATGCAAGCTCCCTCGCCATTTCAAGGTAACGGAGTAGAGGGATACATAATTTAACTTAAATTAACGTCTTTATACTGGTTTGGAAGACTTCTGCACAGTTAGTATACAACCATTATTTTGGAGGGTGGTTAACCGATGTGCGAGTACATCTTAATAGACTCAAACACCAGAGCCCAAAGTAGACCCGCAGCTTGTTAGGCGTCATCTATGCTGCTCCATCTAACAATGGCCGGTGTTATGTCTATATACATTGCCGAATGGATTAAAAGTTGGTTAACGGGAAGAAGGCAGAAAGTGGGCATAAATAAGGAGTACTTTTATTGGTGTGAAGTAAAAAGTGGAGTGTCAAAGAGCTCAGTTTCAGGACTAATATTGTTCTTGATATATATAAACAATTTGGACATTGATATGGGATCCATGATTGAAAAATTATGTAGGAGTGTCTTTTATCTATAGCAGAAGTGGATATATTGAGGTCGGATTTAGATAAAATTCTAGACTGGCCTGTGAGCTGGCAAATGGAGTTTAATATAGATAAATGTACAGTCATCCACATGAGTAAATCCAGTATGGAACATAATTACAGAATCGGCGAAAACAATATTAGAATGATAGGTAAGGAAAGGGACTTAGGAGTTATAATAGATCTTACAGGTCAAGTGAGTGAGCAAGTCCGGGTAGCAGTGAAAAAGGCAAATGCAATGTTTGGTATGATAATAAGAAATGTTAAACAAGGAAGTGATTGTCAAATTGTATAAAGAATTGGTTGGACCTAAACTGGAGTACTGTGTACAGGTGTGGAGTCCTTATCGTAGAGGAGATATAAACATGCTGGAAAGGATACAAAGTAGAGCGACAAAACTGATAGTGGGATTCCAGAATTACAGTTACGAGGAAAGAGAAAAACACGCATACAGTGTCTAGAAAAGAGAATAATTCGAGATGACAATACAGATTTATAAGATAATTATAGAATAGGTTACATTAGAATGTAACAAGTTTTTCAAAATACAACCAACAACGAGAACAAGGGGGCACAGCTAAAAATTAACTAAAGAAAGGTTCAAATTAGATATAAGGACATATTTTTTTAGTCAGAGAGTGGTGAATGCTTGGAATGCATTGCCCCAGGAGGTAGTGGAGGCAGGCACAGTTAATGTATTTAAAAATAGATTGGATGCGCTTAGCTATTAGAGCAGAGTAATGCAAATGTAACTGGTTGTATACAGATTCTGAAGAGTCTTATAAACTAGTATAAAAACGTTAAGTTTTATATATATATATATATATATATATATATATATATATATATATATATATATATATATACATATGCACATATATAATCATAAAATGATTATTAGTTGACGAAGTTTAATCAAAATTCGTACAGTGGTGGTACATGATTCAACTAACAAAGATACTGGCAATTTGTTTTCAAAATATTCCATTTTTGCTGAAACACAATTCCTCAGACAGATTAACTATTGGACGATTATTTAGTCGATTGTGGTTTGATGGAGTTAATTTCAAACGTCCAAAATTCTTTGTTTGAAATCAGTGATATCTTTTTTCTTAGAGCGGTACACTTTCGAACCATAAGGTTCAAAATTGCATAGTCAACATGATTTAGGTCGGCCTCTTCGGTGGTCAAAGTGTAGGAGGTATAAACACGGGAATCTCACGTTCAAGAAATCGAATGGTTTCTCTTTCATGATGAGCTGGGGCAGCATTTTATTGAAAGATAAATACATAATCGAATATCAGGTAGAAGATGTTGCATCAGTATGTAGGCACTGTTTATTTCCATGCCTAAACTTAAGTTTGTCCCAGGTCGGACTTGCCGACAGAGACAATAATCGATTTGTGAAAGTTGGCTGCAATTCTAGCAATCCTTTCCCATCATTGTCATGTTTGTAAGTTATGATTTTGGTGTATAAGCTGTCAGTTTTAACGTAAAACACGTAGAACAGACGGATGACGTTTTTAAAAAAAATAACAACTGAAACGTCGACAATTAAAGAAAAAAGGTAAAACAGTTACTGTTTGAATTGCCATTATATTTCGTTAACTAATAACAATTTTATGACGAGTTTGTGTTGGCTCCTCTTTTCTCTACAGCACCACGTGGTGCCGCCATTGAATAGGTAATAATTTTTTTTTTAAATGTAACCTTAACCCCTTATACATATTACATTTATAATGCCATACTACAGGCGTTTTCAAAGTTAGTGTTTCGACTCGTTCATTGGCATGAATACGAGCACGACCATGACAATAGATTCAGACAGGCTCTTGGAGGATTGATGACCTTTCGCCACACTCGCATGCTGCATTAATAAAACCAATGATTTATAGTTTGACATAATGGTACCACTGATTTTGGTGGTCTCAGATGGTCACCTCACCGATGACATCGTTTTCACAATCTCCGTTTTCATACTGGAGGTTGTTGTATGTCACTTTCTTTTCCGCAACAGCTTATCCTATCTCTCAAGTTGAGAAACTCTGTCCTGGTTTCTGGCCACACAGAACAGCTCCATCTGTGCGGTATATACATCTTCATCATCATGATTTTTACTATTTAACTAGCATATACCTTTCCCATCACATCACTCTGCATTACCTGTCAAGTACTCTAACAATTTAATGTTACACAACCATTTCATCGCTCATAAATGGTGTATCCATTCTTTCTCTTTGTTTATAATCTCAATTAGAATGGCACTATCTGCCTGATTCATCCACCTGTCGGTACCCCATCCCGTAATGCCTGTTCCTGTACATTAGGTGCCTTAAATCTCGCATTTAGTCGTCGATCTGCGTCACTTCCTATCCAGATTTTACCAGCTGAAGTACTAGTGTGTCTCTTGTCTTCACAATGAAGTTATCGCTAGTGCGACACAGGACAAGTCACATTTCGTCATTTTGGTTACGTTCTAACCGTTGATGCTGACGCGTTGTGAATATGCTCAGTCCACAATCGATAAATGAGAGAACTGAGTGTATAGGACAGTGGTTCCCAAACGTTTTCGGTCCACCGCACCTTTAGTATCCCAGAATTTGTGCTCGGCACCGCAAATAAGAAAATAAGTCTACTTTAACAGTTGCAATGCGCAGTTGATGCGGTTTGGTTGGTCAAATATGAAACAATTTAATGAAATACCTTTTTCAAATTCACAAAAAGTTTATGTAAAACATAAATAAGTACATACCTTGAACGATCATATCATTGAATAATCGTAATTAGTGGGACAAGTGAGCTTGTTGTTCACTGCACATCTTCTCAAATATTGGAATCAAACTGGACACAGCCACCCTCATGTCCTGTTCCACATCGATTTTCGCACGATACTTGCTTTTTATCACAGCGACCGCCAAAAACCCAGCTTCGCACAAATATGACATCGCAAATGGATCTAAGATTCGCAAAGCTTTACCACTTAGCATGGGATATTAATCTTTTACTGATATGCAAAAGCCAATTAGTTCATTGCTGGCAAATTTTCTCTTCAGTATACTGTGGCGCGACAGTTCAATAAGATTTACTTCTTCTATAGAAGTAAATTCAGATGGAGATTTGGCGCTGAAAGGATCTTGATTCTATGAAAAGTTGTTGAGACTATCTTCTTGAAAGTAATTTTGAAACCAGTTAATTAGCTCGGACAGGTGCTCTTCGAAAACATATTTTATGTTGCGAGAGAAATAAACTTCTTCGGAGACGACAAACTGCTGCAACAAGGGGAAACAATCATTGCCACCTTCTTCAAACATTTTTCTTCCCCATAGCTGTCATTTATTTCTTAAAGCTAAAACATTCTCGACCAATATCAAAATGTGCAAGTTGCATCCCTTCAATGAGAGATTCGTACCGGTAGCATTTAGCTTTTCAAAGATGGCACACAAGTATGCTAGATTTACCAAAAACATATGTTCTACGAAGTGTTTTGTATAATTGTGTTGCTTCTCTTCACAAGAAAAATGTACATTTCCTGTCGTAATTCAAACGTACAAGGGACTTGTTTTATGTCTTTACCCTGACCATGAAGGAATAGGAGGAGAAAGTTTAAATTTGGCACAGTGCTTGTCCCTTCTCAATGTAGCCACCACATGAATTTATACATTTCTACCATCTCAGCGTGACCTTGAAAAGACCTTCAGAATAAAGTAACATATTTTTCGAACTAAACCAGTTATCACAAGCCAGTATGACATCTTCGTCACTGTGAAAATGATTTCTTTTCAGCTGTTTTTTTTCAGATTTGGGAAAAAAACAAAAGTCTGATGGAGTTAAATCCAGAGCATATGGTGGGCGTGGAAGAATTTCAATATTCAAATCGTTGGCTGTTTGCAGCACAAGCCTTGCTTTATGGGAGTGTACGTTGTCTTTGAAGCAAAGGCAGAATTTGAGTGCACGCTATCTCTCGTTTTCTGGTCACAGTTTTTCTTAGTTTGGTAAGGAGATCTGCCTAATATTGCTCATTAATCGTTTTGCCATGAGGCAGTTAATCTTTCAATATGACACCTTTGACGTCCCAAAAAAAACAGCATCACGTTTCTTGCAGGTTTCTGTGCTCTTGGCTTGACATGTTTTGGTGAGCCCAGGGTTTTCCACTGCATGCTGGGAATTTTGTATTCTATGTCATAATGGCGATCCCAAGTCTCATCTACTGTCACCATGGTCGACACATTTTGAGCAACTCGCCACATCAACCAACCCTTGTTTGTGTACACATGTCAGCAGACGCGGGACCCAGCGGGCACACACTATTCTCATGTTCAGTCTATTGTGTAAAATTCTAAAAACTGTACTTTCATTCAGTTTTGCTGACCTAGATATCTCTGCAATTGTCATTTTCCTATCCTGGTCAATGATTTTCTTCACTCTTGCAGCATTTTCATCGCTGCACTCTGAGGATGGTCTTCATGATCTTGGAAGATCAGCAAAATGGGAACGGCCACATTTATACTGCCTACACCAGTTTTTTTACAGAAGCATACGAAGGACAGAATTCCTCAAACACTGGTTCCATCTCCCTGTTTATTTCTGTAGGTGTTTTTCCCAGCAACATCAAGAATTTTATCACAGTTCTGGCCTCTGATATCTCCGTTGTTGTGACAAACCGTTAGAGTAGCAGATCTGGTCAATAGGGTGTGTTGCGCCATGCACTATACCGGGTAAACCCATGGAGGAGGGACATTCATACTTCTAAAGTCCAGTACAAATTGAATGGGCTACATATGTGCCAAATAAGGGCAATATGTGCAAGGTAAGGACTTATGACAAGCCTCTTGTATGGGACAATACATTGCTACGAGAGAGCCATCCTGAAAGGCAGTGGTACAACAAAGACATGTATTCTGCTACCATTTCCTCACACAATTTTTTCAAAAACGTAGCTTTTATTGGCCGAGTTTTTTATAAAGTTTACCACATTCACCACACATTGTAAAACCAGATTCAGTGGAGGGCTCAGATATTTTGATGCGAGTGCTTCTATGGGAATGATTCACAGTGACTCTTTAGCTTTACTTCGAATGAGTACCTGCTACCCTACATAGCGACCGGACATCGAAAGAATATCATCAGAACAGACACTAACAAACTTTGTCCACTCCACATTATTTTCAGCCATAAATGTGTCAAGGGTCTCAAACAAATCTTGAGCATCTGTACTTGCAGTGATACGTTTACTAAAGATAAAATCTTCCACAATGTCATTACCATCTATGAACTGTTCATAGAAAATCAAATGTGCTTCCTTATTACTGTCCGTGACCTCATTCAGCTGCAACCCACAATTTATTTCCTTTAATTGTTTTCAGTTAATTGATCATTGATATCCTCCTCCATGTGCTGGATTCTGCGACTGATAGTATTGTTAGACAAAGACACCTTTGGCAGCAGTTTCCCAACAGGCTAACCGATCATAACGTTCAGCAAATCTTCAGCAACCGGTAGAATTAGTTGTTTTGCGATGCTGTGGAGCTTTTTACACTTGGCAACTATAAACAACCTTAAATTGTGCTAGCAAAACATTGTTTGGTATTGACACCTGCTGAGAAAAGTAGCTTTGTGCTGTTTTAATTCTTTTAACTTTCTGGTAAATCAGTCACGAAGTTTACTAACCATGTTTCCATGACTGGTTTCTAAGTGGCGTTTTAGTTTACTCGGAGTCATGCACTCTGGTGTCAAAGTTTTCATACACAGTACACACTATGATCCCTCTTCATCGTCCGCATGTGTCGATGTAAAGCCAAAATACAAATAACCGTTGTTATATTTATAACATTTCTGCTTCTTCACACCACGTCACTAGTTTGTGGTGCGTCCTCTTTATTTTCACGCATACAATTATTTTTATAAATGTTCAATAAAAACTTGTCCATTTTTAGAAAGATAAACAACTTTTACAAGTTTACTTGACACAATTCAGTTGGTTCCACCTCCAATTAATGAGGATCGCAGAGACATATATTTATATACAAACACCAAGAACCGAGAAAGTGATAAATAACTAGCTATAATTAGAACAACCCAGTCACTATACTCACATTGATGCACTTAACTGTTTGCCAATTTCAGGCCCGGCCGTCCTTATTAAAATGTACAGACCACCCCCCTCCATGATCCCTCCCCCTTACCGTTGTTTTCTCATTTACATGAACATAAATTGCTGTGTTATTTCCACCTTTACTCATTGTCTCTGTTTTTGTACGTGTTGATATTCATGTTGCACTTTTTACAGTTTAAGTATAGTGAGTCAATATGTTCATTGGGGTGGATCATAGATTAGTCATCTGCAAAGAGCAATTAATTGGTACTTTCCTGTTCTGTATTTCCTTCCAAGGAGATGTTATTAATATAAGTGACACAGAGGAGTGGTGAGTGAACACAACCATATCTGACGCCTGATGAGAGGAGTGGTGAGTGAACACAACCATATCTGACGCCTGATGAGAGGAGTGGTGAGTGAACACAACCATATCTGACGCCTGATGAGAGGAGTGGTGAGTGAACACAACCATATCTGACGCCTGATGAGAGGAGTGGTGAGTGAACACAACCATATCTGACGCCTGATGAGAGGAGTGGTGAGTGAACACAACCATATCTGACGCCTGATGAGAGGAGTGGTGAGTGAACACAACCATATCTGACGCCTGATGAGAGGAGTGGTGAGTGAACACAACCATATCTGACGCCAGATGAGAGGAGTGGTGAGTGAACACAACCATATCTGACGCCAGATGAGAGGAGTGGTGAGTGAACACAACCATATCTGACGCCTGATGAGAGGAGTGGTGAGTGAACACAACCATATCTGACGCCTGATTAAATGGGAAAACAACTTCAACATTCCTTCTGTTGTTCTTACTGCACTCTGGCTGTCCTGATAAAGATCCTTGATATTACTAATGAGATTATCTTGTAGTGCATAATCAGTTAGGATCTTCTGTAAATCTCCGGTTGACTATCGAACGCCTTTTCTTGATCTATGAATATAAGACTGCTGTACCATGTATTCTATAGATCGTTCACATATCTTGATCTATGAATATAAGACTGTTGTTACCGTGTATTCTATAGATCGTTCACATATCTTGATCTATGAATATAAGACTGCTGTTACCATGTATTCTATAGATCGTTCACATACTTGTCTCAATATAAATTTTGAGTGGATGCAGCTCTTCCCTTTCCAGAACCTCAATTGATTATTTTCTAGCTGGGGTTCCAGTGTCAATCTTGATCTTCTTTCTAGTATCTCTGCATAAATTTTTCTATGTGGCTTAGAAGAGAGATTCCCCTATTTGTTTTGCATGCTCACTTGTCGGCTTTATTTTTCCAGATAAGAACGATGATCGCTTGCTGTTAATCTGTCGGTACCTCTTCATACATCCAAACCACATTAAATATTCTGGTCAGCCACCTCCTGCAGTTGTCCTTCAGGCTAGTAGCATTTCCGTTGTAATACCATATATGCCCACTGTCTTACCTTGCTATCCCGCAGGACTGCTTCATCTTATGATTTCAATATTTTTAAGCCGTGCTGTGTTTCATTCTTTATCTGGTCCTGTGCTGGTTCAAACTGTGCTAGGTTTAGCAGCTCGCTCAAGTATTCTTTCCATCAGTTTCTTATATCTTGACTATTGGTGAGTGGTTCTTGGAACTTACTGTTGATAATTATCGATGAATTGAATTTTTCCTTTCTCACTCTCATTGCTTTGATTATTCGGTAACAATTTATAGGTGATGCAGTATATAAGTTTTCTACTTGCTCTCCATATTTTGTCCACAAATCATATTTTGCAATTTTCAATTTATTTTTATGTTGCTTTTCGATTTCTGTCATTTGTGAAAACATTTTTTTCTTTTCTTGAATGGAACTTTCTACTTCTCCATTCCACCATTTCGTGTGTCTCTTTTCCTTTCTTGTTAGTACGAAGTCTATTTGAGATGCCTGGTTTGTGTTGTTCCATCTATACCACATGAGTATTTGTTGATAGAAAGTGTTACTGAAAATTAAGTTTTGTTCTGCATATATGTTAAAAATCTTCCAGGAATATGTTCTTGTTAGCTTCCGAGCCATACATTTCCTAATTTGGGTCACTTTGAATAAACTGTTAATCAGTATAGAAACACATCCTGGAGTCTAAAACTATTAATTTCAGATTAATACACACTGTTCTAGCCAAGTATATGCACGGTGTGTTGCCATGTTGGACACAAAGTATGCCTTTGAGATTCACATTTTTTTTAAATTTAAAAAAGAAAACGCTACTTTCAAAACTCTAACAATGCTACATTGGTATGTAGTAAATGTTTGTGTACATGACAATGAGTAATGGAATAACTGAGGAAATATGGGATTGAAACAATTATGTTCGAAATCATTTGGAAAATATTTAACTGAAATGGAGATGTTCAAGATTACAAGCATAGTGTAGTTGCTCTCTGCATCAGAGTGGCTGATATACAGCTCACCATCCATGTTGATTCCTTACTGCTTCAAACAGGATCCATGCACCAAAGCCAGCCTGGTTATATGCGTAGTCTAGGTCTAAAGCAAATCCAACTATTTCCTGTCTACACATGAAGTCGTCATACATTTCAAATGCAAATATTCCAGCATTTTCCTGGGTCTGCATAGTTTGTCCATAACTACCAAGGGTATCAGGTATAACGTGATGTTTTAGATGGCACATTATATTTCTGGTGACTATCTTTTCAAGATCTTAATGACCCGTTCCTCAGTGTAGCTGCGGGTCCCAAATTCGTCTCCAGTGGACCCTGTCTGGGGCCACGAAAGTCCAGCACGTGGTAAGTGCTCCTTCAGAAGCATCTCAGATGTTGTAGCGTACAGCAAGGCAGTCTGACCAACACATTGGAGGTTTTCCCTGTAGTTGTTTCTTACCTCAGGGGTACAAGACTGCTGTTGCTCCAGCGAGCATCGTTTTGTCGAAACATGTAACCTGTCCATCAATGTTTTGCATTGTCTGCACGGTTTACCGCATCCTTCATCAAGGACAATCGTGTTATGTCAGAAATGTGGAGACCTTGCCTACGTTGGTTACGAAAAGTGATTCAGACCAATAGTTTCTCAAAGGAGGGCTGTGTCACTTTCAATATATTTTCAAGATTCCTGGTGTAAATTTCTCTGGAGTGATTATTTTATCATTGCTAAGGAGCTTGATGCCGTTGCCAAACTTTTAAAGTGGGTGGAAAGAACTAAAAAGCCATGTCTTTATGAGTATCTCCAAACCAACCTACTTTCTGTTAGAATTCTTTGCTGTATTTGTTGTTGCTGTGTTGTTTTCAGAGAAATATGTGTTAGCCAATATCTATGGCCATCTAACTTGAAGTGTGCAACAGTTACACTTGTTTAAAAGAATTGGCTGTGTGAATGTGACACTATTAGTCAAATAATGTCTCAGCTTTATAGCAGGATCTCCTTTGCATTAGTGTTAAACAGCCTGATCTTATTCTCCACGGAGAATGCTGTCAAGTTCCATTTCGGGCGAAGAGAGTTGAAAGCAAATATGGCCTTGTTGATCCTGTCGTTAACACATTGGTCTGTTAATTCGTCTTTATCAATGCTAATTTCTAGGTATGTACACATATTGCACTTATTCAATTATCTGACGACTGGTCTTTATGGGGTCTCTTTGTTGATTACGTATTCTCAAAGAAGAAGAAATAGATATCTTGTTTAATTCGTGTAAAACATCTAGTATTTTGTGATACCTAAACATTTTTCAAATTGCTGTTCAGTCTATTGTATCAAAAGCCTTTCTAAAACCAAAAAAGTTCATATATAGTGGTGTTTGACCTTTCTCCAGAACATATGGTTCTTTCTGTCTTCTCGGACGTTAGTAATTTTGCTTTGAAAAAAGGGATGCAGCATGTTTTCTCAGATGTTGAGTCTTTAGACTATCTCCAATCAGTATCTCCTTTGTCTGTATTCCATGCTTAATTCTGCCCTTCATATAATACGTTCAATGGCGTCCTTTTCCCCTAATTCCAAATCAATTCCCTCATCATTCATATCCGGCTTTCATACATCCTTGTACGGAAGTAGTGGCCTACCCCAAGACCTTTTTCCCAACTGAAATTCTCCACAGAGAAGATCTTTTGGTATTCTGTCATCATCCTACTTCGAGTGCCTTCTCTCTAAATAGATGGATGATTATTTTGATTTATGATATATTATTTGGTTTCTGATCTGTGTAAGATGTTTCTGCTCAGAATCATGATTTTTATCTCTCAGTTTTACATCTATACCATCTTTCATACGTCATACATTATCTTGCTCAAGACTTTTACAGCTACTGCCTGAAGATACTTTAGAAATGTAGATTTCGTTTGATTGCTAATTTCATTGATGACCCTATATCCATATTTAAGTTTGGCTTGTTTTTCCGAAACCTTGATGAAGAGATAGTGCAGTTTCTCTATGGAGGATGAGATCTCTGCGTTTTTTATGGTTTATGTGAGCAGAGAAAGGAAGGACAGTGTGTGTGTGCCAATGATGAAAAATCTCAAATACAATAAGTGAAACAACAACATCCTATATTTTAATGGTATTGGAATAATAACTGTTGACATACTATTTGTAGACCATACATGTAAATAGCATACATAGATTATTTTAATTCAATATGAACTTTCGTAAGCATTAGAGTAGAGGAGTTTTCATTCATGGAAAGGATTGTCAGACTTTTATTGGGGATCAAGATGATGAGCAGTGGTCAGCGACCCATAGCTGACATCTAGCGTCAGGACCAGCGAACCATAGCTGCCAAGACCCTTCTACACCTCCACGCGGTGATCCTGGATAACAGGCTGCAGCAGGGTAGACTGGCTAAGCAGAAGGTATTGAAGAGGGAATGCTAACCCGGTACTCAAAAAATGCTTGCTGAAGTCGGATGTGTTGGATCGAAAGGTGCAAATATCGCAGCCAAGTTGTAAACTACGGCACAACGCATTCCGTTCTCTTCGACTACATTCTGCTACTTAAGCCCTTTCAGGGTTTGGTAGTGGGAGATTGAGAACGAACGAAGAAGAAGAAGAAGACTTTTATTGTTGGACTTATCGGTCTTCTCCCCTGAATTTTGCATTTCAGTATTTTCAACTGAAGACCTTCTTCGCTATGTTTCATATTCTTGTGTCACAACATGTGGCCTTACAAAGAAAAATATTTGAAATCGTTTAGATAGGAACCTAATACCTAATTATAGTGATGGACAATATCACACACAATAAGTGATTTTCATCATCAACAAAGTCATCTGGCAATGCCATTACCCCCTGCTGATTTCTTCATCTTTGCAAAAATCTGTACATTTATGTAGTTATTTGTGGTCTTGGCTATTACTATAGTTACTTGTAAGTCACTATTCTTAATATGACTGTGTTGCTGATTCTGATGAATAGCTTTGGGAATGAATTCTATGTTCCTTCAATGGTAGATCTGCAAATGTGAGGGCTCATATTCTTTAAAGGAAAATGTAATTAATAATTTACTTACAAAGTGTTTACATGAAATATTGTTGCTGCTGAATATTATTTTGCCCAGTCAGCGTGCATGAAGTCATACAGTTTAAAAATCTATAAGAAAAAAAAAATAATTTCAAGGGGCATGTATTTTGTGTGCCACTCTGAAATTTATATTTTAGTTTAATATTGTATCTATTTTGAATTACATATATATATATATATATATATATATATATATATATATATATATGTGTGTGTGTGTGTGTGTGGTTCGTGTGTGTTATGTGTGTCGTATGTGTGCTGTGTCAGTGTGTGCGCGGGGTGTGTGTGTGTGTGTGTGTGTGTGTGTGTGTGTGTCAATGTGTGTGTGGGTGTGTGTGTACATAAATATCCTTTACTTATTTAATTCGAAAATGCCAGACAATCATGGCACACAAAATACATGATAATAAATAATTCATATTATCAGTACGGAGACTGGTATTGAAGTTGTTAGATCATATCACATCAATGTCGTCGTCAGACCTATTTAGCTGAGTTTATCATATGCTTCATTGCGTCCTTAATCCTGGTAAATAGCTTTTGTAATTAATTATGAATGATCTGTAGGTTACATTCTTAAATCGCTTATCTAGATAAAATTTTAATTGAACGGCCAACTTACTTTTACTGTTGAGAGAACAGGAAATGTAGCCAGATTTTCTTGCAAACTAAGCGCCTAAAAAATGTTAATCGTGTTTACAAATTTGATTCTTGGTGCAATCTATTTTATTTTTTTTTACGTTTATATTCGTAGGCGCAAGTCTTAAAAAAAAATATATGCAGTTCGCATAATCATCTGGTTTTTTATTTCTTCTTCTTCTTCTTATCAGAGGTCGACTTGAATTTGTTCAAAGAAAGCAACGGTCATTCTTAGGTTGTCGAATCCCCAATTGAGCTCGTCTAGTGTTGACACTGGTGATGGCCACATATGCTTTCTCTGGTCCTCGTATCAGACAATTTTGAAGCGATATTTTCCCAGTATCACAGATGCATTCATAAGTAGTACCTATCTTCAATTTATTGAATAGATGGTACCAAGCATGTACTGGACCCATGCATACACCGACGGTTGTGTAACAAACACAACACAGAATGGAGGGAGAGGGGTATTCCTGAGCCTACCAAATGGTAGAAAAATAACACTGTCAGTGGCAACTGGACAATTCTCAAGCAATTTCAGAGCGGAGGCAGAGGAACTCAAGGCTGCAGTAATAGGCGAAAGCAATGAAAGCCAGATAGTCCTGTTTACAGATGCCCTGGCTGTGGTCACATCACTAAAAAGTCAGAAAAATACTGAACTTAATGATTTAAGAGCAGTACTCTGTCAACTATGCCAGCAGTCCGCACCAAAAAGAATAGTGGTACAGTGGGTTCCATCCCACTGTAACATCCAAGGCAACGAGGAGGCAGACAGACTGGCAAAAGAAGGTGCAAGACTACCACAACCAGATTCTAGTGTGACCTACGAAGAGTCTAAAAGGTTTATTAGGGCCATATACATGGCCAAATGGGAAACAGAACATACTGGCTACACAAAAAATGATGCCTACTACCAGCTGAACAGAAGAGAGCAGGTCGTGATCTTCAGACTCCGCACAGGACACAACAGACTGAGGTACCATCTATTCAATAAACTGAAGATAGGTGGCACTGACGAATGCACCTGTGGTACAGGGAAAATGACCGCTTAACATCTGCTGCAAAATTGCCCGACCTACGAGGACCAGAGAAAGCGCATGTGGCCATCACCAGTGGCAACACTAGACAAGCTCTATGGCAGTGTCGACAGCCTCAGGATGACAGTTGCTTTCTTCGAACAAATTCAAGTTGACATCTGACGGCGTACGAAGAAGAAGACGAAGAATAGATGGTACCTTAGTCGGCTGTGGCCTGTGCGGATCTTGAAGACCACCACCTGCTCTTTTCTTCTTTCTTCTTTTCGCTTGTGTCCTGCTTGTGCCTTTCAGCGCCAGGTTAGAAAGAGGTTTCTTGACCTGGCCGTAGTATGTGCTTTGCACACGATAAGCTTTACTGCTTCTGTTATTTCTGCTATCCGTCGTTTGCGTGGTCGGCCTTTGGCTTTGTATCCATTGTATCGGTAAAGCATTTCTTTATGAGGGATACTATTTGGTATTTGACGTGTCACGTGACGGAGCCATTTGCTTTGCTGTTTCTTGATGAAGGAAAGCACTGGCGTTGTGCCTACTTGTTTCCTAATATCTTCGTTTCTGGTTATATCCATTATTATTCTGCGAAAACATTTAATCTATGTTGTTATATTGTCTCTTTTATCTTTGCTTGTCAATGTCCAATTTTGGTACTGTTAGCACAATGTTAATAGAAACATCGTTTTGTATATTGTTCTGTTTGTATCCATCGTAACGTGTTTACATTATAATATCGGAGACATTTGCCCAATGCCTTGACTTGTTTTATTACATTTGTTCTGGATTTAAGTGACTCATTTGCCATGCACTGTGATTATATTACACAAATATGTGACATTTGTTGCCTAGTTTTAACTTGTTGATTTTGTATAAATATGTTTGAGATACTAGTATGACGTACGAAGAGTCAAAACGGCTTATCAAAGCCAGATACATGACCAAATGGGAAACCGAACATACTGGTTACACCAAAAACGATGCCTATTACCAGTTGAACCGAAGAGAGCAGGTCGTTGTCTTCAGACTTCGCACTGGCCACAATAGACTGAGGTACCACCTATTCAACAAATTGAAGATAGGTGGTACCGACGAATGCCCGTGCGGTACCGGTAAAATGACCGCTGAACATCTGCTGCAGAACTGCCCGACATACGAGGATCAGAGAGAGCAGATGTGGCCATCACCAGTGGAACTGCAAGGCAAGCTCTATGGCAGTGGCGACAGCCTCAGGATGACCGCCGCTTTTTTCGAAAAACTAATGGTTACTGTCTGACTGCGTACGAAGAAGAAGAAGAAGAAGAAGAAGAAGAAGAAGAAGAAGAAGAAGAAGAAGAAGAAGAAGAAGAAGAAGTATAAATATGTTTGATTTTGTTTCTTTTCTTGCAATCGTCATATCTTTGGTTTTCTCTATGTTGATTTTCATACCGTAATCCGTACATGCCTCATCAAGATTGTTGATATGTTTCTGCAGTTGTTTTCCTGAGGTTGTTATTACTGCTTGGTCATCAGTAAAAAGGAGTTCATTTAAGTGATCGCTGAGGTTGGTTCATTCATCAAATATTGTTGGCATTCTTACATATTGCGTCTATATATCTGATAAACAGTAAAGGGAATGGTCCTAATATCACATTTTTCGGATTATCCTGCGTTTGTTCTAAATGTACATTGGCTATTCGCATAAAGACTTTTACATAGATTGATAAAATGCTTTTTTTTTACTCCATAATGTTCTTGGGCGTAGATTTTTTTCTCCAGTCTTTTACATAATATCTTTTCAACATGGCTAAGCAAATATATCCCTCTATTCGTGTACTAAACTTGGAAATTCTTTAAAAAAATTTAGGAACATATGCCAAAACGGCAACTTTTTACAATTTAAAAAAAAAACCAAAAACCAAAAACTTTAAGCGGTGGCTCGACTTCATTGCCTTGGGTATGTTCCCCATTTTAGCTCGGTCTCTCTCGGCAGATGGGTACCCGCAGCTCCAGCGATGAACCCAGGGATCTCCGGAAAAAATTTACATCATGGACTGACCGTCGCAGCTCGAAACCGAATTTTTACAATTTAAATATGCGTAATATCCTCCAACGAGCAACATGTTACTCTCCGTGGCTACATTCTCTAGGATGCCGGAATATGCATGTGAGTGCAATTGTGAGTGCAATTGTAGCAAAGGAAATAAAAAGTAGAGGTTATTCTGGTTATGGCCCACAATAATAAAAATTACAGAAAAGTCAAATATAAAAATGATCAAACCTGTCACGTAATATCCGGTCCAACGGAAAATATAAATTAGATAACTAAACTAAAGAAAGCTGGCAGTATAGAAAGATATAGTCAAATGGTCATTCAACGTCGCCAGGCACACACATTAGCAGGTGCACATTGATCGGGGCGGCTCGAATGAGAGAATAGAAGTCATACGGTCGCTTTGAACGTCAAATAAATTGGACACTGTTTCTCTGCGTCGCTCTGTACCGGTATGCAGTTTCGTCAACAATGATTGCTCCCTGTCATTTTCTGTGCTAGATAGATATCGACTGCGTCTTCCACTGTCTGTCAAAGCCTTTCTCAAATACGAATAAAGTCTCCAGGAACATCTTAATATAAAGAGGTATATTTACAGTTGAAGCTAATTTAGCGAATTCAGCAAGTTGGAAATTGTTCTTCTGTTTTCTACTGTCAACGAAAGTATGACACACTGTGGCGTGTACAAGATGGGTTAGGGATGGAGAGACAGACTTTATCAGCCTACAGCTTCGTGCAAATCTGCGCACACGTCACCAAGTATCAACATCATCCCCTAGCTGGAATCAGAAACTGAGAATAGGCTCGGCTCGGCCAAGCGAGTGAAGTGAACTTCACTGTGTGCAATGTTTTTAGAAGCAGAAATTAATTGTTCGGTCACATCTCTCGTGGAACCCTAGCGTACCACTGAATACCAGTTGAAAAACCCTTTTTTATGTTATTATATCATATATAATCATATCATATATAATCATACCATACCATACCATATCATACCGTAACGTACCATACCATACCATACCATATCATACCATATCATTCCATACTGTACCATTCCATACCATACAATACCACGTCATATCATATACAAATTATTTCCAACACATTCAAACAACTCAAACCAAGGTATATGCATCATCACTGCAGCTATGAGAACAACATCAATAAATGCAAGGGAAAATATCACAAGAATCGAAAGTATCGAGATGTGCAGAGACCAGAAACACTCCAACAACGGAAGAAGTTCAAATGCATGTCAGATCATACAATATATGACAGAATAAATCGTATGGGAAGAGGGAGATTAAAGAGAAACCACTTAACTTAACTTCTTAATACTGGTTTAGAAGACTCAGCAGAGTCTGTATGTCTAAAACGAAAGATCTTGCACGAACTGACCAAATCATAAGCCAGACTGGCTATAGATATGAAACAAACATCCCAATTCCACCATGGAAAAAAACGAAATCCCACGAGAAACCATAGAGGGAATAGAGAAAAGCAAAACTCAGACAGATTTAGAAAGGACATTTATCACGGAAGAATATTTTAGGCAATTAGATCCACTAGATACATTGATACATTTATACACGGATAGCTCAGCTAACAAAGCCACATCCAATGGATGTGGACGTGTTTATTACACACTAAGGAACGCAAAAGATGAAACTCTAGTACTAACACGACGAACATACTTCGATAACTTCTGTGAGTAAGCAGAGGCACTGAAGGCCATTGCTAAGCGTGTAATGCATAGTATTCCTGGTTGATGTCTTGTCAGTATTAGCAGCGCTGAAACAACACAAAGATCAAGATCTTTAACAATGTATGTGTTCCATGACAAAGCTCTCTGCAGAGCACCCAAGATTGGTCATTCAGTGAATCCCCGCTCACTGCAATATCGAAGGGAAAGAAACTGCAGACAAGCTAGCAAAGCGAGGAGAAGCTTCCCCACAAATAGAGATGAGCATGAGGTATGATGAGGCCAAGTCCATAATTAAAACCAACTTCAGGGGGAAATGGGTTGATCAACACCCCCACCTCCGAAAAAAAGACAGCTACTTTAATTTAACTAGAGGGTAGCAAGTCGCCATCTTCAGACTGAGAACTGGGCATACTATACTCAATGGTCATCTTTATCATAGAGTGGATATCTTCTTCTTCTTCTTCTTGTTCTTCTTTTTCTTGTTCTTCTTTTTCTTCTTCTTCTTCTTCTTCTTCGTTTGTTCTCAGTCTCCTGCTACCAAGCCCTGAACATGGCTTTGCAAGTAACAGTATGTTATCCGGAGAACGGAATGCGTTGTGTCGTAGTTTACAGCTTGATTGCGATATTTGCATCTTTCGGTCCGACAGATACGACTTCAGCATGGAATTTTTGAGTACCCGGTTAGCCTTCCCTCTTCGATCCCTTCTCCCTAACCAGCCTGCCTGACGCACCCATTATCCAGGATCGCCACGCGGAGGTGGAGTAGAACATTTGCAGCTCTGGGTTGCTGGCCCTTACGCTAGCAGTCAGCTTTGGGTCACTGACCGCTGCAGCTCATGCACTGTTCAACATCTTGTATATATATATATATAGATAGATAGATAGATAGATAGATAGATAGATAGATAGAGATGATATGGTCGCGGATGTGGGTGTGTGAGAGAGAGAGAGAGAGAGACAGAGAGAGAGAGAGGGCAGTGGCGTAGCGAGGGGAGGGCGGGCAGGGCAAACGTCCCGGGGGCCAGCCTGTGGGGAGTGGCAAATGGGCTAACATTTAAAAAAATAAGTTTCACTATATGTGGAGAAACTTTAGTTTCAGGGACATCATTGGTACAGAGTACTAGTTCCTCTACTAAAATCGGACATTATGTCACACCACACCACACACATGCACGCACACGCACACACATACACACACATCCACACACACACACACACACACACACACACACATCAACATATATACACTTATAAATATTTGTGCAGTGGATGTCGACTTTTTTGTCCCGTTTTTTTTTTCTTCAAAAAGAGGTAGTAAAATCGAATGGGATATTCTTTTGTAAACGTAACACAATTATTTTGTTGCCTTTTTATTTCCTTTACTTTCGAATTTTTAGATGCCTGCAAAAAAAGATGAGTGATACTCTGCGACGAAAGAGATACAGAGAGGTCGAGCTTGAGGCGACAAAGTCAAAATTTTTAATGGCAAGCTTAAAATGAAGAAAGGATACAGATGAAGAGATGCTTCCACATTGTCTACAAACATCAAAATCGGCATAAAATTACAAAGATGAACAAAATATTAAAAGCTGCAGATGAGCAGCATACAGTATTGGATAAGGAGAACCTTGATTTATATCTTGAAAATGACATCAGCAATGAAGAAAATATACCAGCTAACACTGACACGACTGATAGAGAAGTTGCAAAATCATGTAATGGTGAGAATACGATCAATAACGATCATGATCATTGTAATTTTTTGCTTTGTTATTATTTAAACATTAAAAAATTATTTTTTTTATTTGCGTTTGCTTTATTTCTCAATTCCTCAAGGCGTTGCACTGTTTTAATACTGCGCCTGTCGGCATAGTGCATCTGACTTCGGCAAGTATTTTATGTAAGTGTCTACTTCCTCCTGCATTTTCTACGGTCATGCTTTCCCGGGTTAACGGTCGGTGCTGTGATTGGGGAACGAACCTAACACCTTCCGGTTATGAGTCGTGTCAATTTACCACTAGCCCACGCGTCCCCTCTCGTGGTAATGATCATGACGACAACATCACCCAAAATTCGATTCCTGCCGTTCTGGAGTTTTATCATCTTGGTTACATTGATTTTGATAATACATCACAGCTAGCAACAATACACCACAGCTAGCAACAATACATCACAGTTAACAACAATACATCACAGTTAGCAACAATACATCACAGTTAACAACAATACATCACAGCTAGCAACAATACATCACAGTTAACAACAATACATCACAGCTAGCAACAACACACCACAGCTAGCAACAATACATCACAACTAGCAACAATACATCACAGCTAGCAACAACACACCACAGCTAGCAACAATACATCACAGCTAGCAACAACACACCACAGCTAGCAACAATACATCGCAGCTAGCAACAAACATCACAGTTAACAACAATACATCGCAGCTAGCAACAATACATCACAGCTAGCAACAACACACCACAGCTAGCAACAATACATCACAGCTAGCAACAATACATCACAGCTAGCAACAATACATCACAGCTAGCAACAATACATCACAGCTAGCAACAACACATCACAGCTAGCAACAATACATCACAGCTAGCAACAACACACCACAGCTAGCAACAATACATCACAGCTAGCAACAAACATCACAGCTAGCAACAATACATCACTGCTAGCAACAATACATCACAGCTAGCAACAATACATCACAGCTAGCAACAATACATCACAGCTAGCAACAATACATCACAGCTAGAAACAATGCATCACAGCTAGCAACAATACCAGATACATTGCGAGCAGAGATGGTTAACCGTGGTTCTCAACTCTTTCAAAATAAAGACATCCTGTTTGCATTTAATGGTGTGCGTTCAACGACTCACACATGTTTTACACGTCGACTTGCAAATGGAGGTGAAGTAAATCGATCGTGGTTGCTGTATTGCCTTTGAATGAAGCAGCTTACTGCTTCTGATGTTGGTTGTATACATCATCAACTTCAAATAATCGATCTTGTTTTGATCATTTGCGTCTGGATTCAGTAACTGGCCATACACAGAGTGGGTGCAGAATGATGAAAACAGCACTAGTCATCGTAACGCATTTACTACGTGGAAAGACGCAGAAACAAGATTATATCAAGGAAGAAGAATTGATACCGAAGTGCAATCACCAATTCAGTCAGAAAAGCAACGATGGCGAGATATTTTGAAAAAAAGTACTAGCATGTAACAGGTTTCTAGCATCTCAAAATTTAGCATTTCCTGGTCATATAAAAAGTTCATATGATTTTGATGGAACACATATTGGCAACTTTCTTGCCTTATTCAAATTAATATCGCAGTACGATCCATTGATGCCAACCAATTTCAAATCTGCTAAAGAAAATCCGAGATCACTGTCTCATCGCCCACAATATTAGTCTTTTTGCCAGCAAATTGATGAATCAGTTAATGATTGATATCAGACGCAACCGTTACTTTCAATTTCTTCTGTACTCGAATCCTGATCTAAGACACCAAGAACAGCTCTCAGAAGTAATCTGATTTGTTGATGTAGATTTAGTAAACAAAACAGTGGATATTACAGAATCGTTTCTAGGTTATATTGGAATCCCCGACAAAGATGGATGCGGCGAAGGTTGAAAGAGTCCTAGTTGATCAACTGGAAACTCACAACGTACCACTGACTAATTGCCGATATCAATGCTGCGACAATGCTGCTGGGATGACTGACCATATATCAGGCCTTCAACAAAAGATCACTGCAAGAAATCGTCACGTATTGTTTGTCAATTGTGATAACCATAGCTTGAACTTTGCAGGAGTTCATTCCGCCGAGCAGAATCCAATCGTTATGACGTTCTTCATACAATCTAGACCATATACTTGATTTTCTCACGCTCCACACTTAGCTGGGAAGACCTTAAAAAAAAAACTGCCGATAACAATAGAACGTGAATCTGAGACCCGATGGAGTGTACGAGCAGAAGCTGTTGAAGTACTTTATGAAAAATTGTGTGAGCTGTTTAAATTTAGTTGAGAAACTTTCCGAAGATAGACATCAGACAGCTGATACTAGAGCTGATACCAAAGATAGACAACAGACAGCTGATACTAGAGCTGATACCGAAGATAGACACTAGACAGCTGATATTAGAGCTGATACCAAAGATAGGCAACAGACAGCTGATACTAGAGCTGATACCGAAGATAGACACTAGACAGCTGATATTAGAGCTGACACCAAAGATAGGCAACAGACAGCTGATACTAGAGCTGATACCGAAGATAGACACTAGACAGCTGATACTAGAGCTGATACCGAAGATAGACAACAGACAGCTGATACTAGAGCTGATGCAAACGAACTTCTTAAAAACATATTTCAATTTGACTGCTTCACTTTGTTTTTGGATCACCATGCTTGGAAGAATTGACCGGGTACAGAAGCGACTGCATGATCCTACCATGAATTTCAAGGATGCAGCTTCTGATCTAGAAGGCATTGACAATAAACTGAAAGAAATTCTAGAAGATGCGTGTACACGTGCAGTCGAGGATGCAAAGAGTAAATTGTGTCATCTGGAAAATTGAAGTTGAACGAATTATAAGACGTAGAATGATGCCTGGAGAATTGGCAGGAGGTGCAGGTCTTACTGATGAGGAGGAAGTTGTGCGTGTAATGAAAAGTACTCTTGACAGACTCCAGCAAGATTTTAATACATGATTTACAAGATTGAAAGATTTCAATTCAAAATTTGGATTCCTGCTCGACATTCCAGATCTTATTCAAATCGACAATCAACATATGGATCTTCTCATACAGGATTGCCTTGATCTCGAAATTTGTTACGACACCGATGTTGATGGAGATGGGTTGATTACTGAGATTAACGACAGTTCGATGTCACTGAATAGTCGTTCTGACATACTTCCAACTACTCCCTTGGAACTTCTTCATTTTATCATCAGCTAAAGCGAAGATGATTCTCGAAATCCACGGAGCGCTCTGCAAATTTTGTTAACGATTTCAGTGTCCATATCTAGCTATGAAATATCATTTAGCAAACTGAAATGAATACTCCCATACTCGCGAGCGTCAATGAGACAGGGTCGGTTAAGTGATCTAACGCACTGCTTAGTGTTGAGAGGGAAGAGCTGGAGAAAACAAACTTTGACGATGTTATTGATGAAGTTGTTGCAGTGAAAGTCAAACAAATGCTTCTGTTGTGAATTATAAAACGACTATTATAACTCGAATTCTTCTCTGCTAGCTTATTGTTCATGGCACAAAAACAACCATAATTTTAAACTTGTTTTGTATTTAACAGTAGTTTATCCCAAACTGACGGTCATCTTTAGTTAACTGTTAATCTAGTAGATAATGTAACATACGCCATTAAAAAGACACACGAATGGTAGAAAGCAAATTTTAAATTTTGTTGTAATTAATTTAATAACTTTTTTTTGGGTGGGGAGTGGTGGGGGGCACCAGCCTACCAAATGTGCCCCGGTCGCCATAGACCGTCGCTACGCCACTGAGAGAGAGAGAGAGAGAGAGAGAGAGAGAGAGAGAGAGAGAGACTTTAGGGAAAAATATTTTTTGTTGCAAATTTGGCCAGTGAAATGACTGTGAACCCAATGGCCTAACTAGTTTGAGGAGACGAGACACGTTCCTGAGACCCTCTCATCGAGTGATCAATCTCGAAATGGTCGATGCGTGTGTGTGTGTGTGTGTGTCTATATATGTGTGTGTGAACTCATCAGTCCCGTCTTCTATGTGGTCGTATGCGCATCACATCACAGACATCACGAACCACCCGTTGCTGTCATACTCTATCCCTTGCAAGCGTTGCTATTTCAATCAATGTTACGCCCGTCCACTTGTGAATATCATCTGCCAATCGACTCTTAGAACGACCTCTCCTTCCCTTGCTAGGAACTCTTGTCTCGAAGTATCAAGTTTGGTAACCCATGACAACGCATCACGCGACTCTACCAGTATAGCTTTCGCGATTTAACAACTGAAAGAAGGCCTGGAAGCAGTCAGATAGACCATCGGCAGGACTGAGTATTTTAACATTCGTGACGTGTTCGCAATATGATATTCACCTCATCTTCATATTCTGCACTTTCAGATATGTTTATATCTCACTAAATTGGTTTCAGTAAGATAAGACTTGACATAGCCTGCGCAGTCCTCGGTCGTAACTTCGGCATGGTGCCCTCATCGCCAATAACAGAACCCACACCAAATGTTTGAATTAAGTAACGAGTAACTGTTTCAAGCGCTTGACCATTGATAGTGCTACAGTCACAAATCCCCCGCCCCATTTTCCCCACTCCACTCCCCACGTATAGTTATTAGTTTGGTCTTGCCGAATTTAATCGCTATGCCATATTTCTGAGAAGCAGAACCAAGTCTAGCTTTCAATGCCGAAAGCATCAATGCCATAAGCGAAAAGAAAGGTTTGTGATAGTGCGCGCACCTACCGTTACCGTTCCAGTTTAGCCACCCAGAACATCGGTGACAATCTATTACATAAATAAATTGAGCAATGTGGGTGCTAGTAAGTATCTCTGTCATACACCAACGGTGGTATTAAACAAAGCACTCATTCTGAAACTGAAGAGAGTCGCAATCATGGTTTATGAATATAAGCTCCGTATGACATTAGTAACTTTATTTCCTATTTATATTGTTGCAAAATGTTTCAAAGATGCATTTCATTAACAGCTTGTAAATGACCGGGAGAAGAGTAATTGGGCGATAATTTCCAAGGTCATCTTTGCCTCTCTTCTTGTACAACCTTCTTGTCTTCGAGTTGCGCTAAGTGGTAGGCTTTCCTTCCTATTGAAGATACAATGTAAAACGTTAGGTTATGGTTTGGTAAAGAGATAGACAGGAAGTATGGAGGTATTCCGAGGTTATGCCATCTTTCCCTGGTGATTTTCCAGATGGCATTGACTCGACGACATAGCGAATTACTGCGGATTTGAAGTCTAGAAAAGCGTGAATGGGAGGGTAATTGGAGAGGGTACTAGTGATCTGAACGTCGCTAGAGAAAGCTATCATGATCGATTCCATGTCCAGCTTTGACACGAGATCCATCGGAAGTTTTCAGAGGAATTAATTAGCGGTGCTCTGCAAGGCTTCTAGTAGCTAATTTGATGCTGCGCCGATATTCTGCAGGTTTCAGGAAACGTTCGCGGGAAAAAGTCTCGTGATCTTTTTCAAGTTTTTGGCGGCAGATCTTGCTTAAGATGGTGAAGGTTATGTTGTTGTCCGGAGAATGAACCATCTTATGAAGCTCCTCTAACAAAGCTCGAGTGGCAGGTGAAATACGATTTGTGGTGTGAGTGGGTATTGCCTTTGAGATGGATGTGATCGTTGCAATCAGATTTGCTTTACATAGTTAACATTAATGTCGGTATCGATGAGAGCTAAGAGTTGCTGTCTATATGCGAGAATTGTAGCAATCGAGGGGTTGATGGGCGTATCTGAACCCCGATATGATCGCTGCTGCTGAAGCTTTGGAAGTTGTAGATCGAAGTGAAAGGAGCACGGATAAGGCGATGGTCGCTTCCAGTGCAGACGGAACCAACCACTGAGCCATTTATGGTAAAACTGCGATTGCATAAGTCATGGTCAATTTCGGGACGACGAAGTTCACTGGAACCCACGTATGCCTTTTTTTTCTACATCCTGTGCTATACATAAGAGAAAAAAATGCCAACCACAACAGGCAAACTATACTATAGAGAAAGCAGCAACACAATCTTTTTATTTTTCTTCATTTCATTTGGATTCACATCTAAAGAATCCTGTCCTTATTCACAGGTTATTGCTGGGTTTTTATAGTTATTGACACCATTATTTAAGTCATTGGCGAGGGGTGACCTTCTCAGAACTGTAAGCAATCTTAGGGAACATAACACCCATATCGATTTTACCGTACCGTTGTTTGTTGTTAATTAAAATATCTAGCTAACACACGTTCTAATGACAAATGTTACAAATTTATAAATCATTTTTATCTCACAATTCAAAATAATAATTGTTTTAATAAAAGTAATTATTATAATGAATATCATTTACCTCAATGGAGATTGGGTAGAAGAAAAGACGAAAACACCAAAAAGAGAAATAAACACTTCAAAATAAATCTTCTTCTTCGTACGCTGTCAGACGTCAACTTGAATTTGTTCGAAGAAAGCAGCGGTCATTCTGAGGCTGTCGACACTGCCATAGAGCTTGTCTAGTGTTGTCACTGGTGATGGCCAAATGTCCTTGTATGTCGGGCAATTTTGCAGCGGATGATCAGGGGTCATTTCCCCTGTACCACATGCGCATTCGTCAGTAGCACCTATCTTCAGTTTATTGAATATATGGTACTTCAGTCTGTTGTAGCCTGTACGGAGTCTGAAAACCACCACCTGCTCTCTTCTGTTCAACTGGTAATAAGCATAACAAGATATAAAAGAGTACTCAGCTGAATAACGATGTCAACAAGTCAGCTGTGTGTAATTAATTTGCGCCGATAATGTGATGGTAAATCGACCGATAATATGTATATATATAGTATATCGTTTACAAAACACTCAAATATAGATTCGTATAATTTTCGCGTGGCAAGATCACAAAACAGATCAGCCATGTCCTGAAACAGTAGCACAGTTGGCGGTAAAATATACACGAACAAAGACATGTATAGGCAAACGATTTTATTGATACCTCATCTCAGGTACTACGCTATTTTGTCCTTCTTTCATATTTAGCATGTAAACATTGTTTCACTTTGTGTAACTTTTATTTTCGTATTTTCAGGTGGACTCATTTCAACACCATATGGACATTAACAACCGACGAACAATGGGCAATATTATAATGTTCAGTACAGATAATTTATGAACAGACATTAACTGTTAACTTCAAGCCAGTCAGATAACTGCTCTAGAATGGAGGGCACATATGAAAGACAGAATCTTCCAGAATCTGAATTTGACCCATTTGAGAATATCAAGGCGAGCAATTTCGACAACGAATCGGCCCATGACCGAAATGGACAAAGCTCTGCCAAAAAACAGCAAAAGTCGTCTCATCCTTTCAGTAGAGACTTCATAGACTCAATGTTTACCGTGGTGAACAAGGACCTGCTCTACTGTAAGCTATTTTACTTCTTCTTCTTCGGAGCCTTTGGTTCGCTGTTTCCACTTCTGGCCATATACTTCAAACAATTGGGCATGAATGCATCTCAGAGCGGTGTCCTGATAGGATTTAGACCGTTCATAGAATTTCTTAGTGCACCGTTTTGGGGAGGACTAGCTGACAAATGGAGACGTGGAAAAGAAATGCTCCTGTTCTCTCTACTCTGTTGGATAGTCTTTACACTGGCAATAGCTTTTGTTCAACCTCCTGCACACAAATGTCTCACGTTTAACGGTACCCACAATGTCCTAGAGGTTCCCATCGACCGAAGTCGTCGTTATACAAGTATAGGCACAATGCCTAATCAAATGGTCCATGGTCTCACAGAACCCGCTTCGACAGCCACCGCCCATTTCTTCCACGCCAGAATCGTTGGAGCGGAAAAACATCGTGGCATGGAAGGTAATTCAAATTACCCTTTTCAAAAGAGCGCAGATTCTGTCATCAGCCAACCTGTGTCTGATATCCCACAGCACAACCAACAAACTCCAGAAGGACATTCGTTAGCTAGTAATGCCTTCAGTCGAGTACCTGGTATGGAAGTCATAGTTTTGCCCATGGATCTTACACCCCTGTATCTTCACAGCCGGTACAAGCGTAGGCGTTTGAACGTGGACACAAGTAAAATTGCGAATGTCAACGCTTCAGATATCCATGGTCTGGTCTTTAATCCGCATTCCGCGGTGGTTTATCAGGTTTGTGATTGATTATATTACTATTAGTTATTTAGTTCGTGAGAAAATGACGTAAAGTGTTATTTTACCTTACATTATAATACGGTCCGTGCAAAAGCATTTTCTTCATCTCTTTGACGTTTGTTTTCTCGTGCAGTTACCTTTACAACAGCGGTAACAACATTGGTAACCGTAACAACATAAAAAACATGGACAACAAGGATAACAGCAACAACATGGGTACCTATAATATCAACAACATGGTTAACAATACCATCAACAACAACATGATTAACAATACCATCAGCAACAACATAATTAACAATACCACCAGCAACAACACGGGTACCGGGTAACAATAATGTCACCATAGAAAACAGTAGTAGTAGCCCCTTTCAACCATGACTGACTATAGAATGATCCGACTTTGGAGTGGTAAACACAAATATCTACTTATCTGATTTGTTTTATTTCTCTTTGTGGCGTTGTCGTTTCACTTCTCCGTGTTGCAATAGCTTCTTTTCACCAAGAGTGAGGTGCCCTTCAGGGTACATCTCCACTTTGATCGATTTGCAGCGTCGTCTTCCCAGGATGTCAGACTCATGCTTACACACATAATTGAACCTCAACTGTGGATGGCCGACAGTTCTCTTGCCATCCGCTAACTGTAAATAGAAGATATCTTTGTAAATTATATAATCTTCCACGCGACGAACATGATCAAGCCATCGTAGTCTTCGCTGTCTGTAGAGAGTGTACATGCTTGGGAGACCGGTGCGAGGGTGCATTGGTCACTGTCCGTCCATTTAATTCCAAGAATTGATCGTAGGTGCCGTAGATGAAAGGTGTTAAGCCTGTGCTCTTGCTTGGTATAAGTTGCTAATTGTTGCTACCATATTGGGACGTGCTGACAACATATGCACTGTACACCAGATTTTGGTTTTAATTTGAGTTTCAGGTTTTCCAAATACGTGTTGTGAGGCGAGCAATTGGGGCAGCAGCTTTGCCAATACGAAATTCTATTTTTGGGTTTATAGAGAGAGCTTCTCGTTGATGAGGGATCTCAGATATGTGAATTTGTGCACATCTGTCAGTTCATAATTATCTATGCTAAGAGTTGGCGCGGCATCTACTTCCTGTCCCAGCATATTTACTTCGTCAAGACCTATTGCGAGACCAGACTTATTGTGAAACTAAAATCTTTGCACATCTGGAAGAAACGACCTATAAAGCTTTGGATCCTGCTGAATTTTTGTGAGAATTGATGGTGATCTCCATGATCTTCGTTTTGGCCTTGATTCTCGCAAGATTAAACAGCCGATCTTCCGACCTAGTGGGAAAGCAGATTCCTTTATTTTCAGATGCATGCTTCAGTAACAGATCAAAGATTATTCCAAACAGTGTCAGGGCCATGACGCAGCCTTGCTCAACACAAATGGTTGTGCTATACTTCCGTCAAATTGGAATGACATTCCTGCCTACATAGCACGATATTATTAGTGGTAGCAGTTTGGTTGGGGAGCCTATTTTAGAGACAATTTTTGAAGTGTCCATCACTACCAAACAAATCAAATGCGTTTGTCAGGTCGATGAAGACGATATAAATGGGCCTTTTCTGCTCATGTGAAATTTCCTGAAGTTACCGAAGAGAGAAAATCATGTCGAACGTTGATCTTCCAGACCTCAATCCACATTGTGACTTCGGATACACACGCTCAGCCAATTTATGTAGCCGTAGTCAAATTACCATGGCGAAGACTTTGCCTACATCACTGAGCAGAGACACACCTCGATAGTTATTACTGTCACTTCTACCACGTTTGTTACAATCTGTGCATCTTTTATATCTTGAGTTATAGTGGCTTCATGCCAGCACTGACATATCATCATATACAGCGGTTGAAAGGGTGCCTCTTTACAGCGATTGATCAAATCAGGCGAGATCACATTGCTGCCTGGAGCTCTGCTCAGAGCCAAGCTGTCCTTAGTTTTATTAAGATCTTCTAACAATAGTTCGATGTCCAACTCGTCTATACTGGGATAGCTTATGACAGCGTCAAGGGATGTGGGGGTGACGATATTGTCACACAACTAGAGCTCACAATAGTACTCGACTCAACGCTTCATCTACTTTTATCTGTCTGTTATTTGTTTAGCTGGTGATGGTTTTGAGTGGTGCTATATTCCTACTTACAAGATAATAGCTTTCTTTCTATAGTCATACATTTGTCTGACATTTTCTGTTTGAGCTGGTCTGGATACTTTTACTGAACTATAGCCAGTAATTATTTGCAGATAGACGAGCTGTTTGTTGAACTTGGCTTCTGCCGGTCTTGAAGGTGTGCAGAGAACCTGCATTTGGGCTCTGCTTGTATTTAATCAGAACAGCAAGCTTGGCCTCAATGACGGGTGTCAGATCCTTCCCTTTCGCTTTAAACCAGTCATCTGATGTAATAGCTCGTCTACAAGGGTAGCCAGTACAGTGCTATGGATTACGTTTCAGAGATTCTCCCACGCCTCTGCAACAGTGATGCGATGATGTGGGATATTGAGTTTCCTCAAAAGAATTGTGAAATCTCTTGATCAGCGCAGGGTCGACATTCTACTTGCATCGATGTGTGGCTTGCTTTTGCTGATCGTGTGGTGGAACTTCCCTGGCCGTAATTTGATTTTACAGCGAACCAATCAATGATCCGTTTCGCACATGCACTATTGTAAGAGTGCGTCAGGAGCACATACTTGATAAGAGATCGTTTGACAATAATTAGACCCAGCTGATGCCTGTTCTTTGATCGTGTGTGCATCCATAATACCTTATGTTCGGGTTTTGTCTGAAAATAGGAGTTGGTCATAGAGAGTTCACTCTAGACACACAACTTTAGGAGCCGCTAGCCATTTTCATTAATTTTGGCGTCTCGATACTTGTCAAGACCTGAAGGCCTCTGGTCGCTATCAGCACCCATTCTAGTATTGAAGTCACCCAGTAGAGCAAGCTGTTCTTAACTATGCACACTTCTAATTACTGCTGATAAATCTGTATAGAACTCATCATTAGCTTCATATGTGGAGCACAAGGTAGGTGCATATGCACTGACAAGGGCGGATGGACCTACTGTGGTATATAGACGAACTGTTTGAACATGTTCTGAACATGTTCCTTTCCTCCTCCTCCTCTTCTTCGTTCATTCTCAACTCAAGGTCCTGGTTTTTTTAAGACCATCGTTATTTGTATAGCCGCTTTATTTCCAAACAGCTTTTGTCTTATATCTGTCTCGCGAGGCCAGTATTGTTCTCTCTTCCTGCGTGAGCATGCAACTTTGTGTAGTTCTCCTGACACCCCGAGTGTGCTGATGAAGGTGGACTGGGGTCCCCCAAGCTATTGTGCTATGATTGGCTTCATCTGCGTGTCACTCACTACCACAAGGATTACGTCGATCCCTCACTTTGTTAGCAAGACTGCCATAAAAACAGCCTTTTTCAACGGAAGGGCTACGGGGAAGCCAATGTGAGGGTCTTGGCCAGTATATTTTTCCTGACCCTGACAAATATGTCTGATCAGTATGTTGTGCCTGAACAGACGTTAGTCTTCCTTCCATGTGTGTTCCACGGTCATGGTATGCTCCCCACATAGTCACCTGTTCCAATCCTCATTTTGTTGAAAAGATGGCCATTCAGTCTGTTATGTCCAGTTCTCTGTCTGAAGATGATGACTTGCTATTCTCTAGTTAAATCATAGCAGCTGTCTTCTTTTCGAATGTGGGTGTGTTGATCAATCCATTTCCCTTGAAGTTAACTGCTGAAATCCTGTCATATGAACATATACCCCACAAGGCAGTAGGCACAGTGATCTGTTTTTACGAAAGTAGTTTGTTAAGCCTGCTCGGCTCTCATATCCAAGCGGTCAATTTACGGGTCTTTTGACAGGTTATTGACTATTTCATGCTTTCATTGGTAAGTTTGGTTGCTTTTGTCCCCCCAAAATTACAATTCCATATGCTTTTACTCCGTGAATAATACCAAAAAACACATTCACCATCTTGAAATAGTATTTGTAATGGGGAACAATCTTGATCTTGATGACCCGTTCCTCAGCGTAGCAGCGGCCCATGCCTTGGACCACGGAAGTCCAGTAAGTGCTCTTCTAGAGGCGTCTCGGATGTTGCAGCGTACAGCAAGGGAGTCAGACCAACGCATTGGAGGTCTTCTCCGCAACTGTTGTTGCTGTGCTTCATCGACCATCGTTTCGCCGCAACATGGGACCTGCCCATGTTTTACCTTGTCTGCATAGATTACCGCATCCTTAACTTGGACAATCATTATATGTCAGAATTGTGGAAACCTTGCATACATTGGTTTCTGAGATTGATTCCGACCAAGCGTCTCTCAAAGGAGGCCTGGGTCACTCTAAATTTGTCCTCTGGTAATTTTGTTAGTGCCCATGTCTCGGTACCGTAGCACATCGCAGGGAGTACAGTGGAATTGAAGAAGGAGGCTTGTAGGTCTTGGTCATGGCAAACCTCCAGGACCGTGCTAACCTGCCTAACCCGCGCGGTGACCTCTTGTCAGTTCAGGTTCCAGGTTATTCTCCGTATTAAGAAGACGTCCAAGATAAATACTCTGCACCACAGCAGAGGCATCTTATTGACGAGAGTGGCAGTTTGAGTTACGACATTATTGGCATCTCAGAGACCAAACGAGAAAAAGAACTATCATCGATTTGGTACGACGACAAGAGAGTTAACATTGGCCCTGCAAGGCCAACTCTACATCAGGAGAAGTTGGTTTCCCCGTCGCTCTCCGCATCGTCCATCTCGTTCAACATATGACATTTGTAGACCACCGCCTGGCATTCTTGGGCATCACCATCTCGTTCAACAGGTGACATCTGTAGATCACCGCCTTACTTTCTTGAACATCACCATCTACAAACGCCATTCTGTTACCCTCATTCAATTGTATGTACCAACATCAGACAAAGACGAACAAGAAAATTTCTATGACAACCTCCATGAAGTCCTCCGGCGACGCCACAGCTATTTCAAGATTATTATCGGTGACTTTAATGCCAGAATAAGATCTCGCCAACATGGTGAAACCTGTGCGAGACCACACTCTCGAGAAGCAAGGAACACATGGGAGCAATAACGTCAGCAATAACATGTGTAATAACAACACAAGTAACAACATTATGTGTAGCAATACCATCAGCAACAACACGTGTAACAAAAACATTTGCAACAACAACATTGTTGTTGTTTAATGCCCACAATAAGTAAGTTGACTCTTTTGTGCGCCTTGAAAAGGACGTTTAGTGGCTGGTTGCAGTAGCTTTCCTTAAATCCCGAGTATTCTGATCAAGGTGGACCGCGGTTCTCCAGGCGGTTGTGCTATGCTTGGCTTCATCTGCGTGGCACTCACTACTACAGGGATCACATCGATCAACACCTCGTCCGCATGCTGCCTTGAGAACAGCCTGTTTCCACGGAACGCTACATGGAAGAGAGATTGCGGTCTTTGTCAGTATATTGTGCCTGATTGGACTAGCGTCTCTGTTCCCCCCAACAACAACATAGGTAGCAATAACATCAGAAACAACAACATAGGTAGCAATAACATCAGAAACAGCACCATAGGTAGGTAACAATAACATCAGAAACAGCACCATAGGTAACAATAACAACAGTATAGGTAACAATAACAACAGAAACAACAGCATAGGTAACAAAAACAACAAAATAGGTAACAATAACATCAGAAACAACAACATATGTAACAATAACAACAGAAACAACAGCATAGGTAACAATAACAACAGAAACAACAACATGGATGACAATGTCCGTTAGAGCAGGATTCCCAGACTCAAATCAGCTCTTGTGCCACTGAGCATGAGTTTAATTACTCACAACAATACGCCTAAGACTAATGATCTTGCTTCTATTCTTCTTGGTAACATAGAAAGTCATTTGAACACCACATCTCACTTCGTTACGAACTGTATGTTGTTAGTGCAACATTTTGTTGTTTGATAAATACTTGTTGTTTCAGCTTAAGAACTGTTTCCTCTCTAAGTTTATGTTCCAGTGATAAGATCAAGTCTCATACTGCATAGACTCATACAATAACAATCACAAAGGCAGAATGCATCATATATCGAAGTGATGAGTATATTTTAGTTAAGTATATACTATATAGAGTCCGTTGCAAAATTCGTACCCATCTTTAGCGACATCATAATTTTGTATCCCTTTGACTGAATGTAATGAAATTGTGTGTGTGAACTAATCTTAATCATGACCTCGATGAACTATTGTTTGCCAATTCAAAACTCTTCTCATGTTGAATTTTACTTATTCTAGATTTAGTAACAAAATAAAAATGTTGCTGAGAGAGACATTTAGAAGTTTTGCTGACACACATTCTAGTGTTCAAAAAGTAGTCACGTCTCAAAGTTGTAATTCGGTTACAAGCTAGAAAACTAATATTTCTTGCTAAAAATAGGTAAACTGGACCTTTCTGTCCCGTTTGATTAATGATGTGTACTTGTTGTTGTCATATTTCAGTAGCGATTCAATAAGTAATTCATTTTCTTATAAAACAAATCGGCGGAGCTACTTCATTATAAAAACCATAATGAGTTTGAAGAGAAAATTCATCACTATGCAGAAGAAAGTGACTGTACTATTGTATATATGTACTTCTGCAGGGAAGCCAATACTACACTCAGTGGTAGTACGTATCACATCATTCAAGAACCTATGAAGACTAGAGAACACAGCATGCGCTAAGCATATTCTAGAAAGAAAATATTTCTTCAGGTGAATAAAACAAGATTTTCAATCTGTAAAGGATACGGTCAAGCAAGGTAGAAAAAGAAAAACACGATTTCGACAAAGATGTGATTGGGCGTGAGATTTTGAAAATGTTTAGGAAAAATGAAACTGTTACTCTTGGTAAACTTGAAGTTCGACTGCAAGCTCAATGCGACATCGACATCTCAAAACTGCTCTTTTGTTTGGAAGAGTTGTCAGAGCCTGCGCTTTCACTTTTAGTAAATATGTTATCGGCAGGAATAATGTTTGTGAATAGCAGCACTTGATTGCTGCCTGATGGAAGTACCTGAGGCAGGTTTGTGAGTGAAGGATGGAAGGCTACGATATTGTATATTTGGACAATTTGGACGAATTGTGGGTTAATGCTCACCACACACGAGAAAGAATGGCAATCAGTGTCAATCACATCAATGGACGGAAACACGAGAAGGGAAATTTCAAGTAGCAAAGAGAATGGACTTCGGTCTTCAGTGACGCAGTTTCTTTTTCATGCAAAGTCTACAGATGGTAGGGACTACCACACTGAAATGAAAGGACCCATTTATTGGGATTGGACAGCAAACATTTTCCTCCTCACATTTGATAAACCGTCATGCCTGGTAATGGACAATGCATCCTGTTATAATTTCTTCGCTCACGAAGACAAAGTTCGAACTTCAGCAAGCACAAAAAATCAAATCATGGCCTAGCTCGCAAAACAAGATGGCACTCACTATTCACACCAATTTGAAACCAGAGTTATTGCAGTTTGTGAGACAGAGAAAAATGTGTATCACATTGTCAAAAGCAGTGCATAGCTGGGCTACATTTCATTCTACTAACAAAGTAGGCCTACTTCACAGAAAACATCATCAAAAGTAATTTCAACAATTCCATTAAAAAACCAGTAGAAAACAAGTTAACTTTGCCATCCTTTTCAATCCTTATCAAGTTTCCATCTTTCTCAACAAATATCATCATCATGTAGCATGTCCTTTATGGAACGTCGCTCCCATCACAGTCTGCCTGAAAGAAACTCGTTCCCTTGCCAAAACTCCAACCTCCTCCACAGTCATACCCAGGTATTCCTTGATATCTTGGTGCCATCGTCTTCTTGGTCTACCACTTCCTCTTTTGCCTGGCACCATACCTTCCATCACTGTTCTCTCGAGACCGTTGTGTCTCTTGATGTGACCAAAGTATTTGCATTTTCTAGCCACAATGGAATTGATAAACCAGTTCTCCTTAATTCTCATCTCTTGCCGAATATCTACATTTGTCTTTTTCTCTGTCCAGTGTATTCTGAGGATCTTTCTGTAACATTTTGACTCGAAGGATTCGATTCTTTGTCTTGAAGTTTTGGTAATCGTCCATGATTCGCAGCCATAAGCCTTCACAGGAAAGACACAGGCTCTCAAGACTTTTACTTTTATCATTTTATCAACAAGTATAATTAAAAATACATGTATTATCATTTGATACAGTAAGCAGAGGAGGGCTGTGGATGATAATGTCTAAGTTTGGCTGCCCCAACAAGTTCATAACCATGGTCAAACAGCTACACGAAGGCATGTGTGCTCGTGTACTGGACAGCGGTGCAATCTCTAAAACGTTTCTAGTATCAAACGGAGTAAAACTAGGATGTGTACTCACCCCGACTTTGTTCAGCATGATGTTCGCGGCCACGATGACAGACGCCTTCAGATCACTGCAACTTGGAATACCCATAAAGTACCGCACATATGGCAAGTTACTCAATCCCAGAAGAATGAAGGCCAAAACAAAAGTGGCTGGCGACATAATCAGGGAACTTGTATTTGCTGACGACTGCGCTCTAATGAGCAACTCAGAACTGAACATGCAGGTTGGAATGGACCGGTTCTCTGCCGCATGCGAAAATTTTGGCCTAACCATAAATGCAAAAAAACAGAGGTCATGTACCAACCAGCGCCATGCATGCCGTACACAAAACCAGAGACTACAGTCAGCGGGCAGACGCTGAATGTCGTAGACAAATTCACATATCTTGGCAGCACGCTGTCGAGATCTGTCAGGCTAAACGATGAGATGGCAAGCAGAACAGCAAAGGTCAGTACAGCCTTTGGTAGAATGCGCTCGATGGTCTGGGCACGTCGTGGCATCAGCGTCAAGACCAAACTCAAAGTCTACCGTGCAACCATCATTCCAACCCTACTATACACTTGCGATAGCTGGACTGTATACTCTGGACATGCAAGGAGATTAAACCACTTCCACACAGGTTTCCTGAGGCGAATATTCCACATCCGGTGGCAAGATCGTGTCACTGACATCGATGTTCTCTCGAGGGCTAACATGCCCAGCATCCATGCACTGCTAGAAAAAGCACGACTAGGATGGGCCGGACACCTCGTCCGTATGTCAGACGAGCGGCTCCCAAAGACGCTTCTCTATGGCGAGCTGAGAGAAGGATGACGCGAGAGAGGGCACCCAAAGAAACGTTTTAAAGACGGTCTGAAAGACTCACTGAAAAGTTGCCAGATAGACATCGACACCTGGGAATGTCTTGCGCAAAACAGATCTGACTGGAGAAGCGCAGTTAAATCGGATGTAGCTACCGGAGAAGACGACCGTGTTGTGAAAACCTAGAGCAGGCGGGAGACCCGGAAATCCCGAACAGCGGGAACACCATCACCTTCTACAAATCTCGTGTGCCCGATATGTAGCAGATGTTTTTGTGCCCGCATTGGTCTGTTCAGCCACATGCGCACCCATACCCACAGGGAAATCTGTGACAAGGATGATGTCGGCGGTCCTCATCGACAACGATGGACAGCTATTATTATCAGAAGCCTTCTTTTTATTTATTTTCAGGAAGATGAGGTTGCACAGGCATTCTTTATTCTTCTACTGCTGGTAATAATTGGAGAATTTTTCAGTGCTCCGGCAATCACATTCGCAGACTCTGTTACCTTGTCATTTCTTGGCGAAGACACACAGAATTATGGCCGGCAACGGATGTTTGGCTCTCTAGGTATGTTGTTGTTGTTGTAAATGTTCACAATAAGTAGGTTTACATTTTATTGTGCCCCCTGAAAAAGGACTTTGGTGGCGGGTTGCAATAGTTTTCTTCCCATCTCGAGCGTACTGATAAAGGTTAGCCGGGTCCTCCAAGGGGTTGTGCTATGTTTGGCTTCATCTGCGTGTCACTCACTACTACAGAGATCACATCGATCCTCATTAGTCAGACTGCTAAAAAGAACAGACCGTTTCCAGGAGAACTACGTGGAGATGGAGGTGGAGGTCTTGGCCAGTATATTTTGCCAGACCTTGAATAACATTTCTGATCAATATGCCATTCACCATTTTGTTTCTGTTTAAATCCTTCCATTTAGATTGAAGAACGATTTGCATGGTCTGTTAATGTTAGTCACTTGACAGCTTGATTGTTATTGTTGTTGTTGAATGCCTACAATGAGTATGTTAACTCTTTTATGTGTCTTACATGGCTGGTTGCAGTAGCTTTCCTAATATTCTAAACATGCTGATGAAGGTAGACTGAGATCCTCCAGGCTATTGTGCTATGCTTTGCTTCATCTGTGTCTAGCTCACTACTGAGGGTATCATGTTAATCCCCACCTCGTAATCTAGACTCATTAAAAAGTATGTTTCTAGGGAGAACTGCATAGCAGTAAGGTGAGGTCAAGGTCAGTATGTTCACCTGACCATGACTAACATAGTCTGATCAGTTTCTTTTGCGTGACCAGACATTAGTCTCCTCTCTGGTTAGGGTAAGCCAAATGCATTGTGGGACCTGTGCTCCACTAGGGAGCAAGAAGGAAAAAAAGGATATAACTAGGCCTATTTTAAAAACAAAAGCTGAACTGACAAGAAGAGCATAGGAGCATGTTATTAATGGAACATCACATTCAAGGTCAGATTAATTACACCTTATACCATAAGCACACCAAGTGATGGTGCCTCCTGCCATCACACCTTGAATTCTCCCTCAGTCACAATTCCGATTTTAGTAACAAAGTGGCACACTGCTACCTAAACACAGTACAGTTGACAGAGACAAGTTGTTCCTAAACACAGTACAGTTGACAGAGATTAGCTGTTACTTAAAAACAGTACAGTTGACAGAGACAAGCTGTTACCAAAACAGAGTACAGTTGACAGAGACAAGTTGTTACCTATACACAGTACAGTTGACAGGGGTAAGCTACTACCTAAACATGGTACAGTGGACAGAGACATGTTGCTACCTAAACACAGTACAGTTGACAGAGACACGCTGCTACCAAAACACAGTACAGTTGACAGAGACAAGTTGTTATCTAAACATGGTACAGTTGACAGAGACAAGCTGCTACCAAAACACAGTACAATTTAACAGAGAGAAGCTGTTACCCAAACACATTACAGTTGACATAGACAAGTTGTTACCTAAACACATTACAGTTGACAGAGAGAAGCTGTTACCCAAACACAGTACAGTTGACAGTGGCAAGCTGCTACAGAAACACAGTACAGTTGACAAAGAGAAGCTGTTACCCAAACACAGTACAGTTGGCAAAAAAGATGCTGCTACCCAAACACAGTACAGTTGAGAGAGAGAAGCTGTTACCCAAACACATTACAGTTGACAGAGAGAAGCTGTTACCCAAACACAGTACAGTTGACAGAGAGAAGCTGTTACCCAAACACATTACAATGGACAGAGAGAAGCTGTTACCCAAACACAGTACAGTTGACAAAGAGATGATGCTACCCAAAAACAGTACAGTTGACAGAGAGAAGCTGTTACCCAAACACAGTACAGTTGACAAAGAGATGATGCTACCCAAAAACAGTACAGTTGACAGAGACAAGCTGCTACCCAAATACAGTACAATTTACAGAGACAAGCTGCTACAAGCTGCTCCTGGTATTTAATCATGCATAATAAGTGTCTGATGTCATTTAGCCAAATGTTGTTTAAACTCATTTTGGTCTTCTGTCTTAGAGTGCCATTTGGACTAAGAACTTTACTTAGGCCATTCCTGTCTCATTAGTAGACGTCTGAGGAGATGTCTAAAGTTCTATGGCATCCAGGACGTTACTTTTAGTGTCAGTCTGTTGTCAAACATAAGCATCACATACTCAGTAAATCTACATCTGGTATCTGTGCTGTGAATACAGTCTCGTAGTGAGGCTGTCAGTGTTCTGCGTCCCATTTTCCTGTTGAGCAACTCAAAACTTCTCTGCATCTGTTTTTTCGTAGGTTCCGTATATTTTGGACATATACCATGACTGAAATAACCATGTTGTTGAAGATGTGGAAAGGCAAGAGGAGCATTCCTGATGCTAAAAAACATATGGAGATCCAGAAAAATCAAGATTCACACCAAAATTAGAATATTCAAAGCCAGTGTCAAGTCGGTGTTACTGTATAGAGCCAAGACATGGAGAATGACCAAGGTCACACAACAAAGACTCCAGTCCTTCATTAACAGTTGCCTACAAAGGATAATGGGCATAAAGTGGCAGGACAGGTTGAGGAATGACGACCTGTAAAAAAGGAGCCAACAACAGCCATTGGAACAACAAATTAAGCAAAGAAAATAGGGTTATGTAGGACTTACGCTGCGAAAGGAACAGCCTAACAAAGTCAGACATGCTCTTACATGGAATCTTCAAGAGCAGAGAGAGAGAGAGGTAGACCCATAAATATGTGGAGAAGAGAATGTGAAAATGAACTAAGATTAAATAATTATACCTGGAGAGAGGCAGAAAGAGCAGCCCATGACCAGGCAAGCTGGCAGGATGTTGTCAATAACCTATGCACCTAGAAGAGCGCTGGGCCTTGATTGATTGGTGCCCATTTTATATTGGTTACCTAAGCAAATGATTATTTTACTTAATGATCCAGCCTTGATCCTATCAGTAGATTGAAGGAAAGTTGGCTCTCAAAATGTAGCACCAGGACAAGAAAATGAAAATTTTAATATTGAACCTTCGAGATGAAGATGTTATTTAATCTCATATGGTTCTTCTTGATTTGCAGGCTGGGGTCTAGCAATGTTTTTTGTGGGGATGGCCCTTGACCATTCAACCACTTTTCCTGACCACCCTTGTGGTAAGGCGCACATTAGTGAGAAGAATTACACAGTATGTTTTGCCGTGTTTTCTGTGCTAATGAGCTGTGCTTTCCTTGCTGCTTTACAGGTTAGTGTGTATGTGGGACGTACAAACCAATGTATTTGACAAGCTCTAAGCTATTTAAATAGATTCAAGGTGTCAGTAACTGCATCAAATCATGCATATGCATTTTTGAAAATAGTTTTCTGTCTATATTTTTGCCATTCAATAGAATAACAACAGGTCAAAACAATGCACATACAAAATAAAAGAAAAGTATGAATAAATATAATGAATCAGTAAGTCGTTATGTAAATTGTAACCATAATTTAATAAATACTGTACTGTGTACAGGTGTGGAGTCCTTAACGTAGAGGGGATATAAACATGCTGGAAAGGATGCAAAAAAGAGCGACAAAGCTGACAGTGGAATTCCAGAATTACAGTTATAAAGAAAGACTAAAAAAACACTGGTCTACAGTGTCTAGAAAAGAGAGGAATTCGAGGTGACTTAATACAGGTTTATAAGATAATCAAAGGAATGGATAAATTAGATTATTACAAGTTTTTTTTCCAAATACAAACACCTGCAAAAGCAAGAGGGGATAGCTACAAATAAACTAAAGAAAGGTCCAGATTAGATATTTGTAAATATTATTTTTTTAGTTAGAGAGTGGTGAATGCTTAGAATGCATTGCTACAGGAAGTAGTGGAGGCATGGACAATTAATGAATTTTAGAATAGATTGGATGCACATAGCTTTTAGAGCAACAAAATGTAAATGAAACTTGTTATTCACAGACTAGACAGTCTTCTAAACCAGTACAAAATGTTAAATTAAATGAGGTAATTAACAAGTCATGTAATCAGAAAAGTATTTTCTAAAAGCAATCCTCTGATATGCTTATGTATCCTTACAGTTTCGCTTTGATCACCACAGAAGAGACATAAAATTGTCAGAAGTTTCAGGAAAGGTTAAGGACAAAGTCAAAAAGATTATCTCAGGTCACCAGAAGATAGACAAAGAAAGACTTGTAGAAGAGTACTCAGATGATGAAGAGCTTCCTGGTAAAATCACCAGTGGGGGCGGAGAAGTGGAAGGTCATGAAGGTCTTGAGAAGAAACATGAAGGTAATGCTTTCTTGGATGTTTTTTGTAGTTGACAGTACAGTACACTAATAAAACTCTGGCTCATATGACAGAAAAATATTTTTACAACGTCCATGAATGTGTATTCAAGTTAGCAGCAAGACTTTTTTTAGAAAAGACATTAGAATATTCACAGAACTTTTAGTTCTACCATCTCCATTTTTTCCCTTGCAAAAAATTAATTATGTTTTGAACTGGTATCATGTTTTTCTATTGATTCCATCAGGCATATTAAAATTAAACATACAGTATATACTCACATGTACAGTATATGCTCACATATACAGAAGATTCTCACATGTACAGAAAATGCTCACATGTAAAATAAATGTTCCCATGTACAGTATATGCTCACATGTACAGAAAATGCTCACATGTACAGTATACATTCACATGTACAGTATATGTTCACATATAAAGTATATGTTGACATGTAAAGTATATGTTTACATGTCTAGTATATACTGACATATAAAGTATATGTTCACATGTACAGTATATGTTCACATGTACAGAAAATGCTCACATTTACAGTATATCTCTACATGTACAGTATATGCTCATATGTACATTTAAATGCACACATGTTTAATATACCCTGTTAGTTTATACTTCCATATGTTTAGACATTGTTCTTTGAAAAGTCTATAAAAAATCATCATTTATTTATCTATGGCTCCATTGAAATTCGGAAAGAATTTACATGCAGTCTGCTGATGCCATTATTTCACTATTGCTATAATTTATTTCACTTTCTCTTATACCATTCTATTTCAAGGATTTTTTTAGAAATCTACTTACTTAGTCACTCCTCTTCTACCCTTGGGTTGTAGAGGTTTGCAAGAAAAAAGGCCAGATTTTTGAATCTGTAATCTTCCTTTTGGCCTAGTTCCAGTCTTCAACTTTATAGAGAGAGCAAATAGTTCTAAAAACTAGCAAAGGCCTTGAGTGACAAAAACAGCTACAAGTCAACAATTGCAATTGAAAATAAAGGAAAGGTACTAACCAGGAAAAAAGCAGCGGATGTTCTAATCCAAAATTATGCAGAAACTAGTAGAAATAAAATTCCTGCAGACATGAAAAGGTACATCAAGAAAGAAATAAACCACATGGAGCACTCAATGTGAGTAGCTGAGGAACATCTGATATTAAATATAAAACTCAATAACAGAAAAGTCCCAGGAAAGGATGGCATCACTAATGAAATGCTCTCTAACATGGGAGAAGTAGCAAAGAATAAACCGCTACACATCTTTAACACAAGCTGAAAACAAGGAACTGTCCCCACAGTGTGGAAGTAGGCAAGGACTGTCCCCATCCTTAAACATGGGAAAGGCAACATGAAGCCAGGCAGTTACAGACCTATTAGTCTACTCAGCTGTGTAAGGAAACTAATGGAATGAAAAGTTAACACTAGAATAACCTGGCAAAAATATTTACTAATCCCCCAGGAAGCAAATTTTTGTAGAAACAGATTGACTGAAGATCAGGTAACGTAATTCTCGCAGGAAGCATTTCAATAAAAAAAATAAAACTTTGACAATTTGGATAGACCTAGAAAAAGCCTTTCATAAAATATGGAAGAATAGGTTAAAACTCAAACTACTGCAAATGGGTTTAACTAACAACCTGTACAAATGGATCAGCGATTACCTAGATAACAGGACAGCAAAAGTGCAACTCCAAAGACACCTCAGCAAAAAGATGAAAATTGAACAAGGAGTTCCGCAAGGTGAAATACTCTCAACTATGCTGTTCCTTATATACATCAATGATATAATCAAAAAAATCCCTAAAAGAGTTCACAGTCATATGTAGATGACTTGGCCCTATGAACATCTGAAGAGTCTACACCTGTAGCTAGAAGCCAAATGCAAGAGGCCCTAAATAAAATAGAGATATGGAAAAAAAAATGGCTATCAACAAAACTAAAACCATGTACACAATTTTCTCCTTATCTCCCTAACCCCAAGAAGTGATCCTAAAATTAAATGGCCAGACTCTCCCCCTTGACATAAGTCCAAGGAATCTAGAAATAACAATGGACCCAAGCCTGACATGGAAAAACCAGATAAAAAAAGCCACTAACAAAGCTTAAAACAGAATGACGATAATGAGAAAGATATCAGGCTCAACATGGGGAGGTGACACGGGTACCCTAAAAAAAAACTGTAAAGGAACTCTGAGAAATAGTCATTCTATCTATTCTTTATCTCCCTCGGTGGTTAGTAAAGCACCTTGCTTGTCTTTGACAAATTTCAGTGGGCACTCTTTTTTCTTTGTCGTGTTTTTTAGGGTCCTATAAAAAAGCGTCTGGTTTTCTTTGGCATTCTTTCCAGTTTTTCTCCAAACTTCTTCAAGGATTTATGTTTTCCACTTTGCACTGTTTTCTTTGCTTACATTCTTCTTCTTCTTCTGCGTACGCAGTCAGACAGTAACCATTATTTTTTCGAAAAAAGCGGCGGTCATCCTGAGGCTGTCGCCACTGCCATAGAGCTTGTCTTGCAGTTCCACTGGTAATGGCCACATCTGCTCTCTCTGATCCTCGTGTGTCGGGCAGTTCTGCAGCAGATGTTCAGCGGTCATTTTACCAGTACCGCACGGGCATTCGTCGGTACACCCTATCTTCAATTTGTTGAATAGGTGGTACCTCAGTCTATTGTGGCCAGTGCGAAGTCTGAAGACAACGACCTGCTCTCTTCGGTTCAACTGGTAATAGGCATCGTTTTTGGTGTAACCAGTATGTTCGGTTTCCCATTTGGTCATGTATCTGGCTTTGATAAGCCGTTTTGACTCTTCGTACGTCATACTGGTATCTGTTTGTGGTAGTCTTGCACCTTCTTTTGCCAGTCTGTCTGCCTCCTCGTTGCCTTGGATGTTGCAGTGTGACGGAACCCACTGTTCCACTACCCTTTTTTGTGCGGACTGCTGGCACAGTTTGCAGAGTGCTGCTCTTAAGTCATTAAGCTCAGTGTTTTTCTGGCTTTTTAGCGCTGTGACTACGGCGAGAGCATCTGTCAGCAGGACTATATGGCTCTCATTTTCACTGTGTGTCACCATTTCTTCCACTGCCGCCCTCAGTGCCTCTGCCTCCGCTCTGAAATTGCTTGTGTACTTACCAGTAGCGAATGACAGTGTTATTTTTCTGCCATTTGGTACGTTCAGGAATGCTCCTGCCCCTCCGTTCTGTGTTGTGTTTGTTACAGAACCGTCGGTGTATGCATGGGTCCAGTCCATGCTTGGGTAGCTTTTCGTTATGAAGCTTAGGGTAGTATCTCTCCTTTCTTTTTCAGTCTGGCAGTTTTTGTTTGCAATACCTGGTATATTTTCTACCACCTCTGGAAATATATCCTGCCTCAAGGTAGGTTTTCGTACAGTAGTGATGGGTTTTGGTGTTGTTAGTGCGTTTATGGGATCTTCGTGCATCTTTGCTTTGGCTATTTCTGCAAAGTTTCTCCGCTTTAGTTTCCCATTTCCCAAATTGTTTAGTCTCTGGTGCATTGGATGGTCGGTCAGTCTTCGGAGTTTCTCTGACTGCAGCTGGGCTCTGCAGTCTCTTCTATCGGTCATGGATTGCAGTTTTGTAATCTTTTCAAGTTCTACAATTTGCGTTGACTTCATGCCACCTGTTATAATTCTCATGGCTTGGTTTTGAAGTTTGTTAACTTTATCGAAGTTCGCCTTCGCTGCTGTTGTCCATGCCGCAATGCCATACTCGAGAACTGGTCTCACTCTTCCAGTGTACAGTTTCTTTAGTATGCCTTCGTCTGCTCCCCAGCTTGTGCCAGCAAGTTTCCTCATGATTGCCATTCTTTCTCTGGCTTTCATTCGGTTTCTCTCAATCTGACTTTTCCATGTCATGCGCCGATCAAATGTGACTCCCAGATAGGTTGGGTTGCCGTTTGGCTGCAGGAATTTGCCATTTAGACTTAATTTGGTACTTTGGGATTTTAATGAAAGCGAGAATATTGTGCATGTGGTTTTCTCCTCGTTTATTTTGACCAGCCATGAGTTCGCCCACTCTTCCAGCGATGTTAGGGCCGTCTGCATCCGATTTCTTGCTATGGTGAGATTCTTTTCAGAGGTCCACATAGCCAGATCGTCTGCAAACATTGAGCTATGGACTCTTCTTGGTATATTCTCTGTAATATCGTTTATATATACCAGGAAGAGTGTGGGTGACAGTACTCCCCCTTGGGGTACTCCCTGCTCGAGTGTCACCTTTTTGCTCATCTGCCCTTGTACTTGGACTCTGGCCGTTCTTTGTTTGAGGTAGTGGTTGATCCACTTGTACATCTTCCCACAGACATCACTTCTTCTTAGCTTGACTCTAAGTCCATCTTTCCAGACTTTGTCAAATGCCTTTTCCAGATCCACCCAAACAGCTACTGTGTGTTTCTGTGCCTGGTAGGCATCTTCTATCTCCTGGGCTATGAGGATGACCTGGTCCTCAGTGGATCTGTGCTGTCTAAAGCCGGCTTGCTGTGGAATTAGTATTCGTTTTTCTTCCAGATGCCACATCAGTCTGGTGTTTATCATCCGTTCCATCAGCTTGCCGACACAGCTCAGTAGGCTTATGGGCCTGTATCCATTTGGATCTGTTTTGTCCTTTCCTGTTTTTGGTACTGGTACCAGTATTGCGTCTTTCCATGCCTGTGTTACAATTCCCCTTTTCCAGCTTTGGTTCAGGACCGATAGCAGTTTCTTCTTCGCTGTTTGGCCCAGCCTCATCAGCATTTCGTTTGTTATCCCGTCTTTTCCGGGAGATTTCCTTTTCTTTAGTGTTCTCATAGCCTCTTCCATTTCGCGCATTGTTAGTTTGGCCATCATGTGCTCTTCAGGTGCCGTATTCATGTTTTTGTGTCCCTTTAGCTCTTCGCTAATGTCTGTATGCTTATCTGCAGGGACCTCGATGTGGTTTGCTCTGGCATAGTGATCGACAAAGGCATTTGCGGCTTTCTTACCTGTGATCAAGTTCTCGCCCTGCTTGATAGTAATTTGTTTATTTGACGGGGTTTCGTCGTTCATGGCTCTGACTAGCTTCCATAGCTTGTTCCCGTCTTTGTCCAGGTTTAGACTTTCCGTTTTATTTTTCCAGCTTTCTCTTGCTGTTTGCTTGAGAGTGTGTTTGTACTTCGCCGCGGCGGCTTTGAGGGCGATGTTTGCCTCCATGGATTTTTCTCGTTCTGCCATGTTCCTAGCATTTGTTACTGCATCTTCCACTTTCTGCAACTCATCATTCCAGTAGGGCTTATAGTTTTTCCTAGCTCCTCTTGGGATGGTTTCAGTGGCGGCTTGCATTATTGCCTTGCTTAGGCTCTCTACCATGGGCTTCATTTTGGTGTTTCGTGTGTTGATGGTTTCACACAGCCCATCTGTCAGGATTGCAAATCTGTCCCAGTCGGCTCGTTTGTAATTCCAACGTGGGAGCGGTTTTGTTTCCTGTGGGCCTACTTCCATGTCAATGGTTAGCCTGATTGACCTGTGGTCGCTACCTGCCAGTTGGTTTAGCACCTGGCGGTCTATTTTATGGTGTATGTTCTGTGTGGAGAAGGCCAAATCTGGAGTCGAGGTGGTATGCCATGTTCTTGAATAGAAGCTAGGGCTATCCTCCGGCCTATTGATTAGGGAGAGATTTGCATCTATCTCCCAATCTTCCACTTCGTCACCTCTGCTGTCTGTGTTAGAGTATCCCCATCTCTCCGAGTGGCTGTTGAAATCTCCAACTACTATGCAGTTGGAGTCTCTGACCTCCATACTCGAGAGCGATAGGTCTCTATTTGGTGGTCCGTACAGATTGAAAAAGCGGAGCTTCGTCTCTTGAGCCATTATGTCAACTCCTACAATTTCTGCTTGTCCGGTGTGATTGACAGATACCGCGCTACTCGGTATGCAGTTTCTGGTCAGTATCAGGACCCCTCCTTTGTGGCCTTCTCTATCTAGACGGAAGGTCTGGTATCCTCTGATTGAGAATTTATGATTATTGTTGAGGTGCGTTTCCTGGATACATGCCACGTCAATCTTACCTTCATGCAGGTGATGTGTTAGGGAAAGTTTTTTGTTAATGACTCCCTCCGCATTCCACTGTAGTATTTTGAGGGTCTTGAGGTTTTGGTCAATAGAAGTTGCCCCATAGCCATGTGCCTTGACTCCACGACACATGGGTGGGTGACCACCAGTAGTCAAGGGTGGGCCCCTTCGAGGCGTGAGGCCCGGCACTATCGCTGCCTGGCGGGACTCCGCAGAATGAGCGCCATGCGTTTTTCTAATAGGTTGTACTGCCATCCTGCTGCGATTTACGTTGCACTGTTTTGTAAGGCTTGCGGCCCCGTGCATCCGATTTCAACAGGCATTTCTGTAGGGATGCCCTCCTTAGCCTTTGGCTGTCCCCAGCCTATCTGCAAGGCAGCAGTTGTTTATGATCAGAGTTGTCTCTCTTATGGAAGTTGTCTTACCAGACTATCGAGTCTTCACTACTCGTGTCTATAGGGTGCAATGATGATATGTGAGATGATATATGAGATGGACTGGTTTACCCGGAAGAGAGGCAGTCCAGTGTGTCTGTATCCCAGGATCGTCACGTCCTGCCAGAAACGTAGCATTTGCATGTGAGTAGGGTATCTCTTTCTCCCTTTATTTTCTTGGCTTCTATGCAGGGAAGGTACGCCTAGCATTCCCCGCCACCTGGGGTATTGACACAGTGGGGCAGGTGTGCAATGTCCGCTGGTCTGCATCTCTTCTGCGTCCAGCATGATAGTTATATGGCTGATAACGTACAGAGGTAGATATCGTAGCCGAAGTGCATTTAGCCAGAGGACAAGCCTGGTAATGTCACAGAGATGTTGTTCGCCTGGTGTGCGGACAGCTCTCATGGTCATTGGTTGAGTCTCGACAGTTCACAGTGAGGTGGCTGCTCTACTGTTTTCGACACCCCGACCAGGTACTAAGTCTTTGGTTGGTGGTTTCGCACCCCATCGCCGTATAAGGTGAGTATCAAGCAGTTGTCCGCCCGCTTTGATCGGCGGACGGCAAGGACCTCTTGCTGCGGCTCTACCGGATAGGGCTGGGGCGCAAGCCCCAGGTCCCGAGCATGTAGGAGCCTCCCATTGCAGTGGTGCTGAGATTTTGGGCGGGATTGCTGCTTACAAGGGTTCGACCGTAATCCCCCCACATGGTAGCCTCGCGCCATTGGCTTATCAGCCTGGTACGTGAACCAATGTGTCTGCGGCTCCTCTCGATATGGGCTGGTTTTCCGTAGCAACGCCCTGTCATTAGTAGGGTAAAACTGACCTGTCTTCAGATGGTCTATTTCCAGCACCCGTTCACTATTTGGTCAGACGAATTTATTGAGGGCTTTTGTTTGTCAATGACCAGGTATTTGAAATCTGCGGTTTCTGCGGGGTTAAACACGATTTCCGTAGCGTTCTTTCATTAGAGTGTTAGAGAGCTGACTTGTCTTCCGTGAGTCTAATACCAGCGTACGTTCATTATTAGACCCAAACGGTAGTGCTCTCGATTTGTCAGTCGTTCTACAGTATTGGCGTATTCAGTCAAATAAAGCCGCAGGTTCCACTCCTGGTGGTGCCCTTCCGTCAATTCCTTTAGCGAGACAATCAAGTTACTTAGAGGGTAGCCCCAGATTTTCGAGGGTCTAATTCCAGCACATGTTCACTATTAGACCCCACGAAGGTGCTCTCTTTTTGACAGTCATTCTACAGTATTGGCCTGAGATCCAACTACGAGCTTTTTAACTGCAACAACTTTAATATACGCTATTGGAGCTGGAATTACCGCGGCTGCTGGCACCAGACTTGCCCTCCAATAGATCCTTGTTAAAGGGTTTAAAGTGTACTCATTCCAATTACGGGGCCTCGAAAGAGTCCCGTATTGTTATTTTTCGTCACTACCTCCCCGTGCCGGGAGTGGGTAAGTTGCGTCCTGCTGCCTTCCTTGGATGTGGTAGCCGTTTCTCATGCTCCCTCTCCGGAATCGAACCCTGATTCCCCGTTACCCATTACAAACATGGTAGGCATGTCACGTACCATCGACATTTGATAGGGCAGACATTTGAAAGATGCGTCGCCGGCACATGAGGCCATGCGATCAGCACAAAGTTATCCAGAGTCACCAGTGGGGACGCCTTTTACCCCGCGAATGGAAATGACGATTGGTTTTGAACTAATAAAAGCGCTCTTTCCGCGAGGGTCGGAGCTTGGTAAGCATGTATTAGCTCTAGAATTGCCACAGTTATCCAAGTAGGATCGTGTCATCTAAGGAACCTCGACTGATTTAATGAGCCATTCGCGGTTTCACCGTGAGACAGTGTGAACTTAGACATGCATGGCTTAATCTTTGAGACAAGCATATGACTACTGGCAGGATCAACCAGATATCTGTCGGAGACGTACGTACAGCACACACCGGTCGGCGGAGGAAGGGTGTGTAAAAAGCCTCACTGGGACGGCCGCAGGGACCGACTGACGGGACGGACGGACGGTTGTTCCACCCGTCCCTCACTCCGTCAACCTAGGACCGCCTGACAGGGGCCTCCCACACGCACAGACGACCGACCGACCGACCGGGCTCGCTCGAGGAGGGATGGCAGCGCTCTGTGCAGAACGGATCCCAACGACCTCGGCGATGAATTTCACTGGGACTAGAGACAATTTGGCCTGCCGGCCTGCCCTTCTCCGTAGGAGAACGCAGGGCCTCGAGGCACGATTCCTGCTTTCCATTTGCCGGTCACAAGCTCTTTGCGAGAGTCGGACCACCAGCGAGACGTACTGTCGAGCTCTGCTATAAGCCTTAGATAAATCACCACGGACGGACCACGTTTCCTGATACGGACCAGACGAGCGCACCTCGGTGGAGGAGCCGCTACAACAAACCGCACCCAATTCGCTCTACGGGGAAAGGCAGGCGAGCGTTTTCCGCAAGCCCGCGCTATCGCTCCGCCTGGCGGGACTGAGATCGCTTTACGAACACTGGTTGAAATTGAGTCGCTGCGGCGAGACAACTACCCCAGATCTTTGCTTACATTCATTAAGTTACATATTCTTTGTATTTATTTTGTTTGTCCTGCTGTATTTTTAACATCCAGGTATTGCTTCTATGTCTTTTTCTTTCTTCTTTAATCCTTCTCACTTTTTCTGTCCACCATGGTCTACTCTTTCCCTGCCTCCCTTTTCTGATTTCACTGCATGCCTCTACGACAGCTACTTTGAGGATGTCATTGAAATTAACAAGATGGTTTCCATAAATTTTCTTCTGTTGCCTCTATACTTCCTATAAGCCCCTGGTTTCTCATCTTAATATCTGGTTATCTTAATTTGTAGGTCTTAATTTTCTGTTCTCCCCTTGTGTTGTTTAGTATCTTGCATTGTGTTGGGTGTTGCCAAGAAGAACAACCCATTTTCAAGGAGTACTGCGAGGAAGTCCAAGTGGGTGTCTTGGCTAATATATTTTGCCTGACCCAGACTAACATGTCTGATCAGCATGTTTTTTCTAACCAAATGCTAGTTTCCTCTCCCCCACTATCACATAATCAATAATGGATTTTTCTTATTTTGACGGTTCACATCTTGTATAGACATGCTTACAAATACTTCACCCCATCTTGAATAGAAGTTTCCAACTCTGGCATTAAAGTCTCTCAAGTGAAGTACTTTGTTTTGGCAGTTGACAACAATCTTTAGGAGGAGCTCAAAGAATTCTTCTTTAATGTCAAGTTCTTTCACCTTCATTTGGTGCATGTACAAGACCTGCATCAATTTAGCTTGCTTCCTCTTGTAGGCTAAGCACCATCATTTATTCTGAAATGAATTTTCATCCTTTGATGTTTCCCATTTGGTTCCTGTCCACAATACAGCTCACTCCCACCCTAGCTATTTTTGTTCTGGAACTCTTCTGTAGAACATATTTTTTATTATATTTCAAAACACCATGTCCCTTTTTCTTTCTTTCTGTTAGTGTCAGGATCCTCAATTTTGATCACCTTATCTCTTTCATCAATTTTTCTTCCTTCCCATATTTGATTCTCATATTCTACATTTCGTAAATCGCAGTCCTTAGTTCTCGCCATCTTTAAGACCAGTCCTGTTTCTCTGTTTCTTCCTGCAGTCATTTTGAAAGACAAACAGGTGCCCTGTTATGTTTTTGCAGGATGGAGAGGCTACCTCCTTATGGACTCCATACCTTCTGGCTTGTTCTTGTCTGTGGCTGCTTATTTAGTATTTACAGTTAGCCTCCAAATTAGGAAGACATGCTGCCGAAGACGGATGTGTCAGACCGAAAGGTGCAAATTTCGCAGTCAAGCTGTAAACTAGTGACACAACGCATTCCGTTCTCCAGACTACATCCTACTACTTGCAAAGCCCTGTTCAGGGCTTGGTAGCGGGAGATTGAGAATGAACGCAGAAGAAGAAGAAGAGGAAGACATTCAGCAATCTGCAACCCTACTGGTATGCCTGGTAGGAGTGTAGGCTTTTCTCCCGGTTTTTTGAGATAACTGATTTTTATTATGTGGTTTCAAGTGAAGGACAAATTGAGTTATTCTGATTATTTTTTTCTTCTAAGTGTATGTTCTATTCATCTTCACTTTCTGTATTTAAACTGCTTTTTTTGTGGTTTTTATTTGGTTCTTTTCAATAAATCATATTATTATTTTTTTTACTTTGATCATCTGGTATCAAGCAAACATATTATTACCAAAAAAAATTTGCCAAAATGAGATGGGAGATGAGTGATGTTTTAATCAAGTTAATAATTATGTTTGAATTGTTCTATGTATCTGTTCTTTGTAAGAGCAATTTCCTCTATGTTTGTGTATTAATTTACTTCCATTCTAACCTCACTTACATCTATGTGGATATATGGGCCTAATATGTGGAGAAGAGGACCATTGTGATCTACAGAGTATGTAGAAATGTACTAGTAAATGTGAGCTGTGCCTAAAGCTGGCAACCTTATGATGTAAAATAAATTGCTATGGGTACCAAATCTGTGCAACCACATGAAGTGTTTTGGCACAGGCTTCCTAGAAGAGAAGGTAACTGCAGTTGTCGCTCTAATGTTCACTGAGGGGCAAAAAGTGGACAGGAGCAAGAACTTAACTACTTCAGAGATATAATTCTAGAACAAAAAGGTGCAGACAGATTTAAGGAAAGACAGATCTTGCACGAAACTGGTTTACATTGCTGGACATCCCATAAATAATAACAGGTTGACAGCAAATATTTATCATTTAGTGATTGTGAGAAAGCTGTAAACTAATTCTTACTGTGACATATTCTCGTAGAGTAGCAACACTGCAAGAGTATAATTTATATTCATATGATGGTCTATGGTAAAACGTAATCTGAAACAATTTATAAACAAAGTATAATTAAGGAAGTCATTGTTATGACTGTAATTTGTAAGATGACTGAGGAGGGTCTAGCATGGGGTTTGCTACCTTTCCTGTACAAATGTTAAACCACAAAAACTTCAACAAGTATAGACAGCTCAATTTTTTATGAATTGGTTGAAGACCTATGCTCTGCAGGAAACTGAAAAGGTTTCTGATTGATTGTTGAGACTATATTTTTTTTAAATATAACAATTCCTGATAAAATGAGTACTGCATATAAAATATTTAAATATTATATTATATAAATATATATTATAAATAATATATACTACATATATAAATATTACTCTGCAGAGTCTTCTAAACCAGTATAAAGACATTAAGTTAAGTTTTTATATGCTACATTTATAAATATTTACAACAGCAGGGAGCCGTGTAGCGCAGTGGTTAGCTCATTGGTTTCGCATCTGAGTTGTCCTGCGTTCATTCCCCAGTTGAGGCAGTAATGTTTTTTTAGACTGCAATGGCTCTTGAGTCGACCCAACCTTAAATGGGCACCGGTTCAGTTTATGAAGTAAAAGCGGCAAGGGAGAGGAGATGGCTACCCCACTCATAAAGCCGAGCCTTTGAAATGTGAGATCGCTAGCACCTTACACCCCTACGGCAGTAATGCTATGGGTTACTTTACTTTACTTTACAACAGCAGACAAATGTGATCAGAATGTTTCTCTTTGCTGTTTTGATCAATTCTGATGAAAAAACACAACAAATGTAACAACATATAAAAAATATCTTAATTGCATACTTCCTTAGTTACATTAATTAATGAATTCACTTTCTCTTAGGTTCCAATCTCAAAATCAATCCGGCTGCAGGAAGTGACATGGTTACAGATGCATTAAAGGCACCTGGAGCTAAGGTGTGTGTTCTTGTATGTCTGGTGATATGGACTTTTTTTAAATATATGTTTAGGGGACGGAGTGGGCTAGTGGTTAAGTGACATGGCTCACAATCAGAAGGTGCTGGGTTTGATCCCCATCACAGCACCGACCGTTACCCCAAGGAAGCAAACCCTTAGAAAATGCAGGAGGAAGCAGACTGTTACATAAAATGCATGCTGAAGTCGGAAGCACTGGGCCGACAAGCCCAAAATACCAACCGCAGTGCAATGCACACCAACTTTGGGGAATAGAGAAATAAGGCGATTGCAAAAAAAAATTTTAAATATATATTTGTGTATATAATATGTCAGGACTTGTATGTGGTGCCTGCTTGCATGCATACACTTCCTCAGAACTGTGCGTTTGTTTAGTGTATTATTCACAATTTTGCTTATTACTGGTAAACATCATTTATATAATTTTGTCATTTAAACAAACATTTTGCTTTGCCTTTTAAGAGAAGCTAAGGTGCTTCGTGTTGTTCTGTGTTTTGAGCTTAACAGCCTAGTGCATTCTACTTTTGCACATGTTTTTTTAATGGGTTTATATTCCATCAGGGTATAGCCTTGCTGTTTTTAGAATATGAACTAGGAAAATTAAGAATGTGAGTCGTGTCACTAACCACTCCCATCCTATCATATGAGGTGTCATATTTCATATTTTTTCTCAACCTGCACTTAAGATCTTTCACTGCAAATTTACTTGCTTCCTTTGCCTGTTATCTTGAATTGATGATTTCACATGTTGTCTACTATGTACAAAGGGATACACATTTGTGCTATTTATCCATCTTTTAGTGTAATTTTGGGGGGACATTTTATATTTCTAAAATAGTATTAATTTTTTTTAAATGTATATTAATTTTGTATGACCTGATAATGTATATGTATATAAATTACAATTGTATCAATTAGTCAAAACCTCTCATCTTACTGTGTTGCACAGTTCTTCAACAAACACATGCTAGGTCCTCCTGTCCTGGACCATCTGTTCAAGCTCTGTCCATGTCTTTCCTGTTTTCTTAATATTCTCCAACTTTCTTCTCATATGTGTTTTGGTCTGCCTCTACTTCACTTACCTTGGGGATTCCAGATCAGAGACTGTCTTGAAATGCTATCAGCTAGTGTACTTAATGTATCCTATCCAACACGAGGACCTTCTCCTCACATCATGCATCACTGATATTGGTCCGGTTCTTTCCAACAGTTCCACATTACTGATCTTATCATACCATTTCAATCTCTCTATTCTGTGCAGGCACTTTTTAATGAAAGTATCTACCTTTTTCATTGTTGTTTTTGTTGTTCTCCAAGTTTCACATTTCAATATTTGTATCTGTACCTCCTATTTTATCTATATTGCTACCAAGATATATTTATTATTTCACATCTTTTAGCATGTTAGTAGAGAGCTAATTATCACAAATATTAATGAAATAAGTTAGCTGCCCATTGAAAGTGATGATGATGACATCAGCAGACAGTTTTGTCTTGGTGATTGAACCTGTGCTGTATTTGGATTATGGTGATTGAACCTGTGCTATATTTGGATTATGGTGATTGAACCTGTGCTGTATTTGGATTATGGTGAGGAAGAAACTGTGCTGTATTTGGATTATGGTGAGGAAGAAACTGTGCTGTATTTGGATTATGGTGAGGAAGAAACTGTGCTGTATTTGGATTATGGTGAGGAAGAAACTGTGCTGTATTTGGATTATGGTGAGGAAGAAACTGTGCTGTATTTGGATTATGGTGAGGAAGAAACTGTGCTGTATTTGGATTATGGTGAGGAAGAAACTGTGCTATATTTGGATTATGGTGAGGAAGAAACTGTGCTATATTTGGATTATGGTGAGGAAGATACTGTGCTGTATTTGGATTATGGTGAGGAAGAAACTGTGCTATATTTGGATTATGGTGAGGAAGAAACTGTGCTGTATTTGGATTATGGTGAGGAAGAAACTGTGCTGTATTTGGATTATGGTGAGGAAGAAACTGTGCTGTATTTGGATTATGGTGAGGAAGAAACTGTGCTATATTTGGATTATGGTGAGGAAGAAACTGTGCTATATTTGGATTATGGTGAGGAAGATACTGTGCTGTATTTGGATTATGGTGAGGAAGAAACTGTGCTATATTTGGATTATGGTGAGGAAGAAACTGTGCTGTATTTGGATTATGGTGAGGAAGAAACTGTGCTGTATTTGGATTATGGTGAGGAAGAAACTGTGCTATATTTGGATTATGGTGAGGAAGAAACTGTGCTGTATTTGGATTAAGGTGAGGAAGAAACTGTGCTGTATTTGGATTATGGTGAGGAAGAAACTGTGCTGTATTTAGATAATGGTGAGGAAGAAACTGTGCTGTATTTGGATTATGGTGAGGAAGAAACTGTGCTGTATTTGGATTATGGTGAGGAAGAAACTGTGCTGGCTATCAACCTCACTCTCCACAAGTAACTGTCAGATTACAAATATTTCATATTTTCAATTTTGCAGGCTGGCCAAGGTTTTGGGGGTGTGACAGGAGCTATACCTTTTGGCAGTGCAGAAGCCAGTTATTCTGATCAGCCTTTCTTTGGCAAATGGATAGCTGTTGTTAAGATGTTGGCTACTTATCAGGTTGGTGCCTGTGATTATCATGTAACTAAACTTCAAGGAGTGGATAAATGCACTTTCTTTGGTTTGTTGTGTGATACAAGTATATGTGTAGGGAATGTCACAATTGGACAACATGTTAAAACTCACCGATGATTGAGACGATAATTGGCAAGTAACAGTTACACATATTTGACATATTTAGTTTCTTCTATATTAATTTTATCCAGATGTTCTATAATGGTTTTGTATTTACAAAGATACTACTTAACTTAGTGTCTTTATACTGGTTTAGAAGTGATTTGGATGATTGAAAAATTTGCGGACAACACAAAACTATGTAGGAGTGTCTCATCTATAGCAGAGGTGGAAATATTGAGGTTAGATTAAGATAAAATTTGAGACTGGTATGTGACATGACAAATGGAGTTTAATATAGATAAATGTAGTCATCCACATGGGTTGATCCAATATGGAACATAATTACAGAATGGGCGAGAACAATATTAGAATGATCGAAAAGGAAAGTGACCTAGGGGTTATAATAGAGCATACAGGTAAAATGAGTAAGCAAGTCCAGGTAGCAGTGAAAAAAGTAAATGCAATGTTAGGTATGATAAAAAGAAATATTAAACATCGGAGTAAGGAGGTGATTGTCAAACTGTATAAATCATTAGTTAGACCTAGATTAGAACACTGTGTACAGGTGTGGAGTCCTAATCATAGAGGAGATATAAACATTCTGGAAAGGATACAAAGCAGAGCAACAAAACTGATAGTGGGATTCCAGAATTACAGTTATGAGGAAAGAGAAAAACAGGCCTACAGTGTCTAGAAAACAGAAGAATTTGATGTGACTCAACAGGTTAATAAGATAATCAAATGAACGGATAAATTAGACTATAACACGTTTTTCAAAATAAAACCTCCAACAGGAACAAGAGGGCACATCTACAAATTAATTAAAGAAAGGTCCAAATTGAATATTAAGAAATATTTTTTTAGCCAAAGAGTGGTGAATGCTTGGAATGCATTGTCACAGGAAATAGGAGATCAATTAATTCATTGAAGAATAGATTGGATGTGCATAGTTTTTACATCAAGGTAAAGTAAAAGAAGCTGGTTGTATACAGGCCCTGTTGAGTCTTCTAAACCAGTATAAAGACGTTAAGTTATCGAAAGTAATTTCTTTCATAATCCAATCAACTTTAAGCAGGAACATAAAAAATTATAAAAAATACCCTATCAAGATTGAAATGACTTTTAGAAGACCACAGATTTGTCATCTATACTTGCCATAGTTGATAGTGTGCAGAAATTGTTTCATTTTGTTGTACATTTCATGTGGACTTCTTACCTGATTGGAACAGATGTAAACCATTACCATCATGGAGCAGCATAGCTTTTAAGCTCAGCTGGAAGAATCAACGAACAGTCTCTAATCATCATCTGTGTAGTTGATTTGTAGTGCTGCTATCAAACCCATTATAGCAATGCAAGCAATGAGGTTATCTGTCATTTTGAAATGTGGAAGCAAATATTTTTACTGAGCATGAAACACAGAAACATGCACATTATCTTCTTGAAGATTCCATTGCTGCAGTCTGGACCCCAAAAGCTCTGCCTTATGTACTTGGTAATTCACTAAATCATTCAATTCACACTAGTTAATTTTATGTGGCTGTGCAGACTCTTCAATAGGTACACAACCAGGATCTCTTAATGTAGATGCTTTCTCAGGTCACGACATTATTCTCTTCTTCATCATCCAGGGTATAAGATTCTTGTGGGTCCAGACCAGGAAGTCCTTCTCTGCAATGTAATGTCCAGTTGGAGGTGTCATGCAAAAAGACAATTATTAAAAAGATGTATCTGTTCCCTCCATACCATTGGAACTGCAAAACGCATTGATTATTCTTTTTGGTTCAACCAACAGCATAGGTTCATTGCACAAAATTGACAGCATATGTGTGGGAACAATACCGGTTCTTGTCACCGATCTCACAACCAAAATAACGGCTGTAAACTTTCTTTATCATTGATGTAATCTGTCACCATTGTGATAGCAAAGTTATTTGCCCACAAATATAGTAAAAATAATTTGCAGTGATCACACATTCATGAGGCATCTTGAATGGCATGTCTGCACTCATAAAATCCACAACACAAATGATTTCAGAGAGGAGATGTGGTTGCAATAAGTGCTACAGATTGCATTGTCGAATTGGCACTCAAGACTATCCATCTCATGGAACTTCATGTGCCAGCACTATAAAAAAGAAAAGAACTGAGTCACTTGCGCCAGAACGGTGAAGCCACCAGCCTACTCCTAGTGCTTTAGCTGTTGGAGGCTCTAGTTTTGCTGTTGAGTAATACTACTTTTTTTGCTCGTCTCTTCAATCTGAACCTCATGCCTATCCCCCTCCTTTTTCATCTGTGCTTTGAATCGCTCAGGACAGTTAGGTAACATTTGTTAAGAGTAAAAATTCAAAGTACATTGTATTTGTACATCAGAAAAATAATGTTACAATTCTTTCATTTTAACATACCTTGTTTAGAGCTGCATACCAGCAGCCTAGATGGCTGCTGGTCTGCTTTGCTCTAGTGTTTGAGTCTATTAAGATGGACTTGCACATCGGTTAACTACCTTGTATTAGGCATATGTTTTTTTTGAAAATGTGCCACCGCTATTCATCCTTTTCTGTGTCTTTCAGTCCTATTCACAAAAACACATATAAAAATGTAGGTCTGGTTAAACCAGTCAAAATGATAATAATGATATTTAATAATAAATTAACACAAAAAAGTTTGCATTTATTCCTTGGAGAATATAAATAAACCAAATCCCTGAATTTACATTTCTCATTTTGTACATTTATGGAGAATTGCACTTTTTTTGGTCTCTCGTATCTGTTGGATGATGACACTGCTAGATATGATTTGGCAAATTGCAGATTACTGAAGTTTGACATCAAGTGTAGGTTGAGTAGGGAGGAGTCCATAGATCTGCTTGTTTAAATTACATTTTTCCAATTAAGATGCAAAAGATGTTTTAATAAGCATCATATAATAACAGAATGTACTAACCTGTTGAAAATAATGCTGTTTTTGCTCACTGTATTAACATTACAATTTTGTCCTATTTTCCAACTCATAATTTAAAACAGCAACTGCAATGCCCCAATTGTATGTGTTACACCAAAATTAATGCAATGTTCACATAAATAAACATTAATTTTTGAATTTTAGTGCTCCATCATGTTCATTAAAAAGTGTGTATTTTTAACCTAAGATTTGTTAGCATAACACCGGCCATTGTTGGGTGGTTGTTTAGAGCAGCATAGATGCTGCCTAGTGGGCTGAGTGTCTACTTTGCTCTAGTGTTTGAGTCTATTAAGATGGACTCGCACATCGATTAACCACCCTCCGTAAGTGCTTGTTTCAACGCAGCGGAGTATTAAGTTGATCGAACCTAGCCCGCTAAGCAGGAAGCCCTTCTCCTGGCTACATCCAGCTCATACCAGAGCTGGGACATACACAGGGGCATTTGCCCCTGTCGAAGTACAGGTTGACTAAGAACTAAGAATATCTTTTTTTAATGTGTTTCATTAATGTTGTTTTGGGACTGTAAATTGCATTAATTTGACAAGAATGTTTCAGTGCAACAAACTGATAATTATTTTATAAATTCACTCACTAAATGTCTGTTATGTTTCCAGATGAAATTTCTTTTTCTATTTAGGTCATTAAGTTAAGGCCTGTATTATATATATATTAATATCATAGATGCTAATATTATTTGCCATGTTTTCTATATAGTACATTTCAGTGCTGTTTATTTCCTGGTTCATGGGATTTGGAATTGGCATCATCTTTACCTTCCTCTTCTGGCATCTCCAAGATATGGGTGGTTCCCCAACACTGTTTGGTGTGGCCTCTATAATAAACCACATCTCTGAGCTGTTTGCGTATTTCATGATCGGAACATTCATAGGAAAATTTGGTGAGTTGATGTTATCCTTGTTACCACTGTTATCTTACATGTTTATAAACCTCTTTATAGAAGACAATGAAACAGTATATCTTAAACTTGAGTAGATGAGGTGCCAGCTCAGTATTATATTATTTGCATCTCTGGCAACTGTCCATGTGCCCCTAATCTTAAAAAATTATAACAATACTAGAAATCATAAATACAGGCATACCTCAGCTCTAACGTCGGGTTAGGGACTGGAGAGCTGACAAAAGGAGAAAATTGATAACAGTTAAAAGCATAACCTTAATATAGCTTTTGAATGTATTAAGGATGTCAAAAAACATTAATAGCTAACTATAAAAATAAAACATTTCCAAATGTATGCAAAACATAAATAAACATATGAATAAATAAAATAGTTATACATTTTTTAAAATAGCAAATAAAATGTTGGTATAAAGTTATGTCAGATGGAAGGTACAGGAATTTTTAAAGTGTTGCTCTCTAAACTGTATCTTTTCAACAGGACATGTCAAGATTCTATATTTTGGCCTGGTTGGAAATATAGCCAGGTTCACATATATCTCCTTCCTGATAAACCCATGGTGGGTGCTGCCTTTTGAGTTTGTACAAGGTAAGCAGAGAATGATTGCATGAGTTAAAAGATGAAAGGAAGGAGCAGCAGATAATAACTATTCAACAGACAAAGATTTATTTATGTGTAACCATATCATGTTCCACTTTGCATTCTAACGCATTTTTTCTGTAACACGTTTGCGTTATTTCACATTAAAAAATATTTATGAATACACTGACACCAGAAATAGTTGCTTAAAAGATATCAAATGATTTCAGGACTTACCCATGCTGCTGTTTGGGCTGCATGTTGTGCATACATCACACATGCCATTCCAGTGGAACTGAGGTCATCAGCTCAGGGAATTCTACAAGGACTACATCACGGACTGGGTAGAGGCTGCGGTGCAGTCTTTGGTGGTCTTCTAGTTTATCAATATGGTAGGTGGATGAGGTTGAATTTTTAGTGCTGTGGATGGGTAGGTGAAGTTGATTTAGTAGAATTGAAGTGGATGAAGCACATTTAATAATAGAGGCGGATGTAATTGATTTAATAGTATTGGGGTGGATGAAGTCATTTAACAATATGGGGGGGGGGGGGGGGGGGGAGAGGTGCTGGTGTGGATGTAACTGATTTAATAGAATTGGGGTGGATGAACCAGATTTAATAGAATTGGGGTGGATGATCCAGATTTAATAGAATTGGGGGTGGATGTAATTGATTTAATAGTATTGGGGGTGGATGAAGTCATTAAACACTATTGGGGTGGGGTGGGGGTGGTGTGGATGTAACTGATTTAATAGAATTGGGGCGGATGCAATTGTTTTAATAGATGTAAATGTAACAGATTTAATAATATTGGGTGGCTAAAGTAGATTTAATAATATTGAGGATGGATGAAGTAAATTTATTAGTTTGGTGAGTGAGTGAAGTAGATTTATTAGTTTGGTGGGTGAGTGAAGTAGATTTATTAGTTTGGTGGGTGAGTGAAGTAGATTTATTAGTTTGGTGGGTGAGTGAAGTAGATTTATTAGTTTGGTGGGTGAGTGAAGTAGATTTATTAGTTTGGTGGGTGAGTGAAGTAGATTTATTAGTTTGGTGAGTGAGTGAAGTAGATTTATTAGTTTGGTGGGTGAGTGAAGTAGATTTATTAGTTTGGTGAGTGAGTGAAGTAGATTTATTAGTTTGGTGGGTGAGTGAAGTAGATTTATTAGTTTGGTGGGTGAGTGAAGTAGATTTATTAGTTTGGTGAGTGAGTGAAGTAGATTTATTAGTTTGGTGGGTGAGTGAAGTAGATTTATTAGTTTGGTGGGTGAGTGAAGTAGATTTATTAGTTTGGTGGGTGAGTGAAGTAGATTTATTAGTTTGGTGAGTGAGTGAAGTAGATTTATTAGTTTGGTGGGTGAGTGAAGTAGATTTATTAGTTTGGTGAGTGAGTGAAGTAGATTTATTAGTTTGGTGGGTGAGTGAAGTAGATTTATTAGTTTGGTGGGTGAGTGAAGTATATTTATTAGTTTGGTGAGTGAGTGAAGTAGATTTATTAGTTTGGTGGGTGAGTGAAGTAGATTTATTAGTTTGGTGGGTGAGTGAAGTAGATTTATTAGTTTGGTGGGTGAGTGAAGTAGATTTATTAGTTTGGTGGGTGAGTGAAGTAGATTTATTAGTTTGGTGGGTGAGTGAAGTAGATTTATTAGTTTGGTGGGTGAGTGAAGTATATTTATTAGTTTGGTGGGTGAGTGAAGTAGATTTATTAGTTTGGTGGGTGAGTGAAGTAGATTTATTAGTTTGGTGGGTGAGTGAAGTAGATTTATTAGTTTGGTGGGTGAGTGAAGTATATTTATTAGTTTGGTGGATGAGTGAAGTAGATTTATTAGTTTGGTGGGTGAGTGAAGTAGATTTATTAGTTTGGTGGGTGAGTGAAGTAGATTTATTAGTTTGGTGGGTGAGTGAAGTAGATTTATTAGTTTTGTGGGTGAGTGAAGTAGATTTATTAGTTTGGTGGGTGAGTGAAGTATATTTATTAGTTTGGTGGGTGAGTGAAGTAGATTTATTAGTTTGGTGGGTGAGTGAAGTAGATTTATTAGTTTGGTGGGTGAGTGAAGTAGATTTATTAGTTTGGTGGGTGAGTGAAGTATATTTATTAGTTTGGTGGATGAGTGAAGTAGATTTATTAGTTTGGTGGGTGAGTGAAGTAGATTTATTAGTTTGGTGGGTGAGTGAAGTAGATTTATTAGTTTGGTGGGTGAGTGAAGTAGATTTATTAGTTTGGTGGGTGAGTGAAGTAGATTTATTAGTTTGGTGGGTGAGTGAAGTAGATTTATTAGTTTGGTGGGTGAGTGAAGTATATTTATTAGTTTGGTGGGTGAGTGAAGTAGATTTATTAGTTTGGTGGGTGAGTGAAGTAGATTTATTAGTTTGGTGGGTGAGTGAAGTAGATTTATTAGTTTGGTGGGTGAGTGAAGTATATTTATTAGTTTGGTGGATGAGTGAAGTAGATTTATTAGTTTGGTGGGTGAGTGAAGTAGATTTATTAGTTTGGTGGGTGAGTGAAGTAGATTTATTAGTTTGGTGGGTGAGTGAAGTATATTTATTAGTTTGGTGGATGAGTGAAGTAGATTTATTAGTTTGGTGAGTGAGTGAAGTAGATTTATTAGTTTGGTGAGTGAGTGAAGTAGATTTATTAGTTTGGTGGGTGAGTGAAGTAGATTTATTAGTTTGGTGGGTGAGTGAAGTATATTTATTAGTTTGGTGGATGAGTGAAGTAGATTTATTAGTTTGGTGGGTGAGTGAAGTAGATTTATTAGTTTGGTGGATGAGTGAAGTAGATTTATTAGTTTGGTGAGTGAGTGAAGTAGATTTATTAGTTTGGTGAGTGAGTGAAGTAGATTTATTAGTTTGGTGGGTGAGTGAAGTAGATTTATTAGTTTGGTGGGTGAGTGAAGTATATTTATTAGTTTGGTGGATGAGTGAAGTAGATTTATTAGTTTGGTGAGTGAGTGAAGTAGATTTATTAGTTTGGTGGGTGAGTGAAGTAGATTTATTAGTTTGGTGGGTGAGTGAAGTAGATTTATTAGTTTGGTGGGTGAGTGAAGTAGATTTATTAGTTTGGTGGGTGAGTGAAGTAGATTTATTTGTATTGTAGGTGGACAAAGTTGCTGTTATTGGAGGCCACTTGTACTGGGTAATTGAACTCCAGACATTTTTATATGGTGGATTACAGTGTCTTTTCTTACATCCTAACCGTATTTGAGAAGGTGTACTGGGGTCCTTCTAGCTATAGTGCAATGTGAGTGTCTCCAGTAATCTCTCCACTATAATAATTACAGTGTTTATCCCTACCTCATTGATCAGACTGCAGTGACACAGCCTGTTTCCGAGAGTGATGTGGATGAGTCTTGATCAGTATGTTTCCCCTTACTTTGAGGCCACTCATCACTGTCAGGGGAAAGAAGTGGATTTATTAGTATGGTTTATGGGTGAAATCAATTTCACAGAAATGCTAGTACAGGAAGTAAATTGTTGACAAATTTATGAAGAAAAACAAAATTATAAAAGCATAGATGAATATGGACTGAATTTATTACATTTAAATATGCAGGCTAAAAATGCTTTTTTTAAACTTAATTATGTAACATCAAATGATACAGTGGTATTATTTAAGTTGTTTAACAAAAAAATTACATACATTTTGGTAAAATTCCTTTGTCAGATAACACTAACATCATAGAAAAGCACACAAAATATATTTTTTTAATACTTTTAAGAACAAATCAAAACCTAAAATGAATAACATAATTGGCATAGAAATGTGGATTACAAAATAAATAAACAAATATGAAAAGCTGATAGTACAATTGAAATGTCACTTGAAAGGACAAGGAAACATATAAAAAAAATACTGTTTGCCACTTCTTTGAGTATCTCAGCATTAGTTTCTTCTTCAAATGTAAATAAACAATGAATTAACCATTATAAATTTTATACAAATGAATTAAAAGATATGTATATAGTGAAATAAAGTAAAGGCATTGTCAATATATTAAAACATGTTAAAACAAATAACATCACTTTAGTGAACACTTTTCCAAGCACATCTCACTTAACAAGCACCTGAACAGAATCCAATAACAACACACTCCAGAGTCAACTGTGTACACAACCCACAATAAAACCCGCTGATCATCATCTCTTCGAGTGTTTGGCGCTCAAAGATATTAGAAAAATTATTTTTTCTCAAAGGCGAGATAAATAAAACACTTTATATGGCACTAAAAACAATTAACAAAAACATCTAGATACCATTATGTGACATTAGGCCAAAGGGCAAGAGCTCGGATGCTGCTGAATTTATAACATCAACAACAACGTTATCACTTTACTCAAAATATTGGGTATTCGTGTCAGATAGTTAGATGTAACAACAAACATAGACTTGACAAAGGACACAACATCAAACCAATGCAACTAGAGGTTAAGGAGGCAAAGTATATAGACAATATAGTAAGACCTGGAATAAATTGAAACACATATGGACATAATATATGGTTAAGAACAGTAGAATAGGAAAGCAGGACAATGAAAGTTTCATGACCACAGTTTAAGGTGATGGTACTAAATAGGAATATGACGAATGACCATTGAAGCTTCAGGTTAAAATAGTATTGAAAAGGTAAAAAATGAAAGGTAAATGTCTATAAATTCAGATACAAAGTGAGATTCTTGCAATTTTTGTACATGCATTTATATTTATATCTGCCAAAAGGTATGTCTTACAATCTGTCAATAATGATTTCTGTTCCACAGGAAGTATAATTACATTCCGCATCTATGGAGTAACTTGCTTTTTTGTCCTGGCCATTTACTTCGGTATCAATATGTACTTACAGGTAAGAAATCATTAACACTTACACTGAAGCCTTCCCGCTTGATAAAATGTTTGTCATACCTTTGTCTTCAGTATATGTGTTTTCTAACATTACATTGATTTTGTTTTGTTTTAATATGTTGAATAACTATCCTGCAGACATAGCAGTAGTACGAGCATGGTCTCCATACTTGATGTGCAGTTTGACTGTGATATTTGCACCTGTCGATCAGACACATCCATTTTGAAATTGAGTTATCATCACAGTTGGTAGAAAATGCAGCATTGGCGCATTGGAAAAGTGAACTTTTAAGTTAATACTTGCAAATCTACACATACACAAATGGATCTGTGCTGTATGGTGAGAAATCAGGATGGGGCTTCACAAAAATATGAGAGGGTGACCACTGCTGAGGAGAGAAGAGCATGCATAATAACAACTTCCAGTTGTCAGGCGTATACACTTCCATCTGCATCTGCATTTCCCTAACAATGCAGTATTTACGACATCAGGGAAAGTAGGTCTTCATCTTCTTCTTTTGTTTGCTTGAAAATATTGTCTATATCTGCAATGTTGTCTCTTGTATAAATAAACTTCACTGTCTTTTATAGTTCACATACAGGTCTATAAAGTTTCTCTTCCAGTGTTGTTTCTATGGGCCAGTGGGCTTTTCTCTGAATATCATATTCTTAGCAGTTCTGAAGTATGTGCTCTGCGGTCTGGGGTGCTTGTCCATCTGTACATGCAGCTGAGTTGCCAATCTTCATTTTTGTGTACATGTGGCTGCAGAATTGGTTGTGTCCTGTTCTAAGGTGCAACACAACAGTTTGTTATTGTCTTCATCTTATGGTAATCGTCTGTTGTTACCGTTGATGGCTTTTTGATTAATTTGATCATCCTTATCGTCCGTTGGTATGTAAATGGCACATCTGGTTGCTCGTCTGCAGCACCATCCTTTGCCATGCGGTCTGCTCTCTCATTTCCCGGTACTCTACAATAAGAAGGTATCTACTGCATGACAATCTTGCGCTAGTTGCTCAGTTCAGACAGTAGAGCCTGTAGATCTGGCAGTTTCTTGGATTTCAGCGCTTGGAGTGCTGATTGTGCATCTGTCAGAAATACTACAGGTTGTAGGCCAACATTGATGTTCAACAGTTTCTCCTTTGATTTACTGCATTTATGCATCATTTCTATGACAGAATTTTCCGGTTGGTTGGTACTCTGACTGTTTCTCTAATGTTGTTTTGGTATTCTATGTACACTCACGCCCGCCATTCTTTACTGCATTCTGTGCTGACCCATCTGTGAAAACTCTGATCCAGAGGTCTTGTGGGAATTCTTCATCCAGGAAACTGAGGGTCACTATCCTACATTGCACATTGTTCTGTTCATCCTTGTCTAGTACGGTATTCCTTTCACTTTTGTTTGAATGCATACTGATAGTCCATGCTCCTCTCTCCAAGGAGTTTGTTCTGTCACAGACTTTAGTGGGATGTCAACTTCAGGTAGATCTATAATTTGCCTGTGAAGTTGTTTGGTCATAAAACGGAAGGTAGTTCAATATTTGATTACAATATTGTGAATTCGGTCCTGTAGAGACGATGTCAACGTTCTTCACTCCATTGCACTTCAAGCAACTCAAAGCTTCTCTGCATCTGCTTTTGTAGGTTTCCTACCTTGCAGTCATATATGATGATGGAATAACCATGCTGTTGAATATGTGAGCTCTTGCCTTGTCATTTCTCATCTGTTGAAAAATGGGTCTCATGCATCTAAACCATCCTGTTGCAATCCTACATGAAACCTCACCATTTGTTATGTGTGATTTTGGGCTCAGATAGATGAATGAGTTCACATTTTTTTAACAGAATAATTTTCTAATTGGTTCACCTTGTGGACAAAAAGTGTTCAGTATGTTCTGAATTTTCTTTTTATTAATTCTAAGGTCTATGGCTATGCTTGCTTCATTGAGTTAATTTAGGCATTGTTCAGTTTCATTAGCTCTATGACTGAGGATGACTATGTCATTAACAAACCTTAGATGAATGAGCATTTTGCCATCGATGTTGGTGCCTCTATCTTCCAAAAATCATTTCCAAAGGACTACCTAAAAGGTCGCTGTGAAGAGTTTTGGTGAGATTGTGCTGCCCTACCAAATTCTGTGCTATATTGGTATGTTGATTGGCCTGTAAAATATGGTAATCTCAGTGGAGCAGCCCTCATTTATCTCTTCTACCAGCTAAGCATACTTTCTTTGGTACCATGATTTCTCAGGGTATTTACCTCTGAAGTTATTTCAAGGATATTTCATAATCCACAAACACAAGACACGGAGATATATGTATGTGCTGTGTTCTCTCAATTAACTGATTGATTGTATGGAGGTGGCCGGTAGTTGAGTAGTAACTCCTGAACAAGAGGTTTAAGAAGAGTGGTGTGCATTAGAGGACAGAGCAGTAGTGTGTACAATCAATGAGCTGCAGGAACCATCAGCATCCACACCCTTCACTATTTACTGACACTTATCACCTATGGGTATTCCTGGAGTTCAGTGAAGTCAATTCATAGGAACAGAACAAAACAACTTGTTTTGCAGTGAAAGTTTATAAGTTTGTACTCCACAGATGTCAGAAGTGTTTTCTAAGCAATTCAAATGAACTAATTTTTTAAAATAAATTCAATTCCCAAATTTTATGAGAAGGCAGATTCATTTTTCTCTTTGATTAGAGACAAAATTAACAGTTCATAGGTGACTGACAGACCAGATTCAGCTAAATTTGAAAAATTGCTTATGGACTGGATATAATCAGGGTGGTGGCCACAGGCCATAGGTAGCACATCCCTGACTTAAGCTTTCAGTAGCTTGTGTGAATTGACTGTCCTAGTCATGTAGGAGTTAACAGCAAGGACTGAGCTAACATAATAATTACCTGCTGAATGATGACACTGCAATTAATGAATTGATAATCAGTAAACTTCAAGAGGGTAATGTCATATGTGGGTTGTGCAGTAGAGGGCAACTGATAGATGGAGCAGAAGTGTGTAACAATGAGCTACTGGAACCATCAAGTTCAATACCCTTCACCATTTAAGGATGGAGATTGAGCATCTATTGGTCTGTCTGGAATGCACTAATATTGATTTTGTATGACATAACATTACCATTATGAATAGTGTGGGTGCAGTTTAAAAAACATCATGTAAATGTACTTTCAGGGCTGCACTTATGACAATATTCATGTCATCATTAGTATCCTTGTCTTTATTGAACATAAACTAGTTTTTTTGCAATGTTTAGTGTTAATGATTTCAATATTTCATTATGGGAACATTTAGAGATAGTGGCTCATTTTTCTTTTTTAGTAATGGCTCTACATTTTTAAATAAAACAATATGTATCAATATGTTTTGCTCTTTATAAAAAGGGGCACAGGACAATTTGTTATAATACTAACAACCTGTGAAATACAGGTTAAAGCTCCAGAAAACCATATTTTCATAATTATGTTCATATCAGGGAAGAAAATGGCTGTAAAAATGTAGGTCATATTTCAAAACTGAAACCATGGATCCTGAACACTTGATAAATTTTGGTGTTATGTGTATCTTATAATTATTTCTAACTAGTGCGCTTAAAAATGTAGAAAAACGACATCGGCATCCTTAACAATTGTACAATGTCTCTGTTTTGGTATATAGGGCCTACACCTTTACTATACGCTCCAGCTATACTCTCATTCCAACATGACGTGAAAATTATTTAAATAAATGTTAAATAAGTTTACCGATTTAGGCTGTGTTGATCAAATAATAAAATAAAATGATAAGAGGTAAAGGAAGGAGATTGTGAGGCACAGGAAATTAAAAACTTATAGAAAAAAAAAAGTGCAGGAAGTGCTTGCCGAGGATAGGATGTTTACTGATATCTGGCTACAGGCTGAAGGTCACTGAAATGATCAGAAGATGTTAGTGCAACTACCAAAATCAAAACCACTTACCATTGATACCATTTCCCTGCAGTTAGTTTAACAAAAAGCCATCATTTTCTTACACACATCTTATAAAGGTAGCCAGCGGGGGGACGGCGTGGCCTAGTGGTTAAGTGGCACGGCTCACAACCAGAAGGTGCTGGGTTCGATCCCCATCACAGCACCGGCCATTACCCCGGGGAAGCAAACCCTTAGAAAATGGAGGAGGAAGCAGACCCTTACATAAAATGCATGCTGAAGTCGGATGCACTGGGCCGACAGGCGCAAAATAAAAACCACAGTGTAACGCACACACGCCTTGGGGAATAGATAAATAAGGCGAACGCAAAAAAAAAAAAAAAAAAAAAAAAAAAAAAGGTAGCCAGCTTGAACCATTTGTCATTTAAATATCCCAGAAAGAAAGTAAATCAGCCAATAACTTGAGAAATCACAAGTTGCAAGATCTCAGTCTGTATTCTGATAAGCTAAGGTTGACAACAGTATATGGCCATTTTCTTTTGTAGTATCAGCAGAAACAGTTTTACATTTAAAATGTTATAAAATGTTCATGTCATATTCATTTCTGTTCTTCAGTCTTCTTTTTTCAGACCATATGAAAAATATGACTAGTCATTTTCTTTCATCCTTCTTGTTCTATTCAGCCTGAACCAGTTCTTTCTGTATTCTATTCATCCTGCTCCTGAATTTTCTATCCCAACCCCTTGACATTTTTGTTCTGTAAATTCATGACGTATTTAAAATTACGAAAGTTCCTCTTACTTTCTACATCACTTTAATTATATGAGGGGGCTTAAAATGAAAACCTTAAAAGTGGGATAGAAATTATAAAAACTGTGCTTTTGTATTGTAACTTGTTAATATGGTTGCCTCCCCCATTCTTCCATCAGTTCTCTTCCCCCCTCTCTTATATCAATATCACGCCCTCCCGGCTTATATTGCCTTCTCATTGTTCTCCTATCTGGACCACTATTTGGCCACGCTTGGCTTATCAGGCATATTCCGCCACTTTTTTGTTTGACCGCTCCTATTTCAGTTTCTATCGAGTACTTGGCACGACCGGTCGCTTAGACAGAAAGCGTCTCCCACCTGAAATGGATGAGTTGACCATTTTTTCTTATATGTTGATTTGTTAGTTCAGTGTTGTTGTCCCTGATGAAGGCCTATTGGTCGTAACGTAGGTTTTGTTTGTGTTCTCGTCTCGGTGCGGTATCTGACCATACCCATTTTTAAATTTTGATTAAGCTCAACCTTAATCAACTTTTACTAGTTTTTTTTTCATGTTTTTTTCCCACTACTCCACTCATACACTTTCTAGAGTGAAAGACATGCATAAGCGTACTGGACCTTCATTTGCCAATTAATTCCTATAGGGTTCACCCTTTTGCAGCTCAAAAAATGGATAACAGAACGCTGCTCCTCTTTGGTGTGTCAATAGTGGGGGGAGCTATATTTTAACTGCAATTTATGATCATATGTTGTTCATTTGCACCATAGTGGCACAAGCAGAATGCTCTTGACATCCTTAGCAACTATATTAACAAGTTACATTAAAAAGGCATGATTTTTCTAATTTCCATCCCACTTTTAAGGTTTTCATTTGAAGCCCCCTTATACATGTTTGTCCATGTCTCTGCTGTTGTCTAACCTTCTATACAGAGTTAAAATCTCACTTGTGTCTTCCAGAAACGAGGAAAGTTCTCTCATAGTGGAACAGTTCCACAAGAAATGCTTGAAGACAATTCTCATCTGGTTCCTCACGGTGTTCCATCTGGAATGGCAAGGGATTTGTCCAACACTGCCAAAACTCGATTGGCAGGAGAACCACAACAGGGTAAACCAAATTATTAAAGTTTCCAAATATTGTAATAATTTTGGTCTTTTTTGGCAGGAATAATACAGTATTCGAATATAGCTATAAAATGGATACAAATGTTGTTATTGATATCTAAGGTGTACCAATTCGATCATTCAATTTCATTGATTGAAGTTGGTTTTCTCTTGAAAACCTTGTGATTGTGGGAACATTTAAACTATACTTTATTCAAACACCTTACACACTTTGATCTAAGTGACACTAATATCTTTACGATATGTTTATTTACTTATATTTATTTACTTTACCACATTTTCACTGATCCAGTTTTTATATTCAGTGCACACTTTCCTGTCCTCTACCTCGTTCTATAGTTTCATTGCTGTTATGATTGATATAATTTTTTGTTCAAGATTTTATATATTTTATACTTATGTTTGTTTAACTTAGTTTGCTGTGTTTTGTCTGTTTTGTACTTGTTTGACTAATTGTTGGTATAGGCCTATTTAAGCAGAAACTTTGGTTGAAGTTAAGTACCATACTCATGTAAAACCACTCTTTGAAAAACTTAGTATTTCGGCCACTATTTTATTGAGTTTTAATGTCATCAATCTTATATATTTATGTATATACACTCACACACACGCACACTTGTATCCCTACATACGTACGCACACACACACACACATGTGAGGGCAAGTCGATAAAGTGGTCACAAATGTCTATTTTTAAGGAATTAAATGAGGAACAAACTTGAGAACCCTTTATTGCTCGTAGAGAATTTCCACCAACATTGATACACTTATCTCATCCCTTTATCCATGCACCAAAACCTACAGTGTAGAAGTCTACACTTCACGTTGAACCTCTTCATCATTCATGTGGGATCATACATTATACTGTAGGACAAACCCTGTGAACACCCTATTGTAGTTGCTAGACTGTCCATTGTTACTGACTTGTCAGCTTGAATCATTTCTCCCACCCGTTTCACAGATGCTTCTGTCACAATCTGAACAAGTGAAGCAGGTTGGGCTTCATCAACAATTATTAAATGCACTTGCAAAAATTAATCAACTCAGTTATATGACAAACACTTCTCACTGTGAACAGGAAGTATTTTCTTATAAATATCCTTTGCAGAAAGTCCATTTGCCAAAAAAACTATGATTATAGTCTCTGTGAGGACAGACAACACCATTTTGTATTTGAGCTGCACAAGTGCTAGTGACACCTAGCGTATGCAACCTACAGTAACCACAAAACTGGATATTTGCTGTCATCTAATGACACCTTTAGGAACTACCAATTACATTTTTCAAATTTCCCGTATAAATTTGTGACCTACTTACTGACACATGCTTGTGTGCACACACACACACACACACACACAACACTCTACAATTAATCATTACATTTGGTGTCTACAGAATATGGAAGCGTATCCAATGAGGGATCCTCAATGTTACCAGTTCAAGGGTTAAAAGATAAAGGTAAAATATTCCGAATAATCTATGGTTATTTACTACCAGCAACATGGCCACACCCTCGCAACAAGTTTATACAATATTTTGATGACGTTCTTCATCGCAAAATCTTGGCAGTTTTAGTAGAAGAATAGCAACATATAAAATCTGATGTAATAGGAGCACATTGAGAATATCATAAACAAATTCAATTTCCTGTAGAGGTGTTAACTTGAGCTCTGATGTGGCTATCTGAGGCTTTTTTAACAAGGGTAGTCATCTTAACAGACTTTCAATCCTTACTTTGAAAGGTACAGAAAAACTGGTTTTGGCATCAGTGGCCCTAGAGGTGTCAAGTTTTTAGAAGATTATGTGGATCTACTGTTACGGTCATGCTGTGGTTCATCACAATGAGTAAGCTAGTATTCTCGCCTTAAAGGCGTCCATAGTGAGGACTTTAGAATTGGATAGGAGTGACAGTCTTTAGTCAATCAATGATTGTCTCTTGGCCCTTGACACTGTAATCAATCAACTGCAATTTAGTCTGCAGAATTTGGAAATAAATCCTGGATTGATCAGAAAAGGGTGTTGAGTGCACAAAGTTGGAGTATGTACAACCAGGAGTTACTCGAGCCAGAGACATCCATACTTTTCACCATTTGCTCAGGAAGATCAAGCACCTATGGTATTGCCCAAATTAGATTGATGTTAAAATAGAACGGAGAAGAACCTGATTAAAAACTACACTGACCTTACATCATTAACAAAAATTTTTTTTAAACAAAAAACCCCACCCCCAAAAAATGGACTCAGAAAGTTACAAGATTTAAGATGTCACATTGAAGGGCTGTTCAGGTTTTTTAAAGAGAGGGGACAATAAAAATTGCATGACACCATTGGTGAGTTGTTTTATAAATTTTTGAATTCATCCAGGGTAATTCGGTTAACCACCCTCTGTAAGCGCTTGTCCCAAAGCAGCAGAATATTAAGCTGCTTGAGCTTAACACGCTAAGCAGCAAACTCTTCTCCTGGCTACATCCAGCTCATACCAGAGCTGGGACCTGCACAGGGGCATCTACTTCTGTAGAAGTACAGGTCGACTAAGAACTAAGAATTAGGCAAAAGAACATCTAGGCATTTTGTTTGACCTTTTGTTTTCCAAGTATACAAGGGATCATCCAGATTATTTAGAGAGGTTTTTGGCTCAATTTCTTGTTAACAATGAATTATGTTGACCTAGCATTGAAATTGGCAACTATTAGACACTTATTGCCATATACATCTGACAGTTCATCTAGAAAGTTCCACTGTTTTTTTCTTCAAAATGTTGCTTCATGTGTGTTACAAATTGCGCAACCTGGATAATTTCTGATCATTTTTTCAGTTCTTTTCTGCATATATAAAAACATATGGCTAGAGCAGAAATATAAAGAAAAACATTTTATAGGAACCGGTCGAGTATACATTTATCCACAAATGCCATTAACAGTCCTGACTTGAAACAAATTAAGGTTATATTATAGCAAATCTGGATCTATATACAATTAACAACTTCTGGGTTATTGTATGGAAACTTAGTTATTAGTAGATCCAAGAAAATATAAATGCTTCTGAACTGAAACATAACAAGAAATTATGTGTGAAACATTTACATGCTAGTTTTCTTTCACATTCTTTTTTTTGCATTTTTCTTAATTTTTACATTACTGGTAGCTCTTGTTCTGTCTTTCTAATGTTCTTTCAAGTTCATGTAGATTTGTTTGTGCTAATATTCTATGAACAGGTACCACTCAGAACAACTATTTTATAAGATCGGTTGAGTTAGTTCAGTTCTTTCATTGACCTTTTGATATCATTGGGACACTCCTTCTGACACCTGCACAATTTTGCATCATCCCTGTCTGTCTGTGGCTGCTTTTTGTGCTTGCTCGGGTCATAGGTTAGTTCATTCATGGATCTTGTCTTCTCAGAAGTCCCCACCTTTGCTTGCCTTGTATTGTGCCCCGTAGTATCATATTTGCAAGGCCCTTGGATCTAGTGACCCTACCAAGTCAACTTTCGTCTTTTCATCATTTTGGAGAGTTGTCAAAAAAGTCCACTTGCATTCTTGATTCTTCGTTGTATCGTACTTTATCATTTATGATATGATCTTTGCAGGTGGCATTTAGGAGTTTTCTAAAACATTTTATCTTCATATCCTGGATTCTTCTCTCAAGGTCTACTTGTAATGGTCCATGTTTCACAGGCGTACAGGAATATTGAAAGAATCAGTGACCACATTAGTCTGACCAGTGTTCTAAAATTGTAAAATATTTTCTGTTTTTGTGCTATCATTAAAAATAACCCACCAGAAACACATCTTTCTCTTTGTGTCTGGGATAGGATTATTGTCATCTTTTAAGAGGTTGGAGAAACAATATGTGATTTTGTGTCTTTTTAAAATTGTAATTTGCCCATTTTTTTATTTCTCAGGCCGACAGACTGATCATGGCAATCGAAAGGAGGAAAATTCTATGCATCATGTAAGAATAATAATGGAAACTGTGTTTGTACTATTTGTCCTCTGCTTCAACCATAGAGTAGTAGGATTTGTTACATGTTGTCACCCTCATGAGCTATGTCAATGGAAGTTTTATGACTTTGATAAATTCAACTAAACCAAACAGATCAAATAGGTGACCAGACTAAGATAGTGCATAGGTTCTCCAGGTTAAGGGATTACAACAGAATCAACAACACAATCTCATAAAAGCAGGTCCAAATAAAGTACAAAGGTAGAAAATAAATAGACCCTGGTTTAGCAGTCGAAACATGACATATATAAGTTTAAAGTTCTTCAGTATTTATTTATTACAAACAGTCATTGCAAGTTAACATCACAAACGTTTTCATTGAGATGATGAATAGTTGCATTCAGCATCCCAGATTAAATATTGATCATATAATAGTGAAGAGGATCTCTGGCGTAGTGATTGAATATTTATGAAAACAGCGGAGAATCCCACTTATCCTGTGAAAGTGGACAATATATTTGATGTAGACCATAGACCATTGTTGAGAAAAAATGAAAAACTCAAAGATGTTGTCATCCACTTTGATTATTTCAATGTTCATTATTCAATAAGTTTTTAATTATGGTGATGAAAACGCTTGTCTTGGCATTCATCCCGTCGTCTATGGCAGTAAGAGCAGGATAGCAGAATGAGAAACTGGTAATGTTGGCACAAAAGCTGAATTATATAACAGGATACAAATCCAGGTTGCTTTTTTAAAAATAAATCCTGCAATGTACTCGTATCAAAGATGATGCTGAAGTTTGATGGGTTTTGATATTGATGTTCAAACTCTTGGGTGGTAATAAAATAAAACATTTTCGCAACGATTGCAATTGTTCTCTGACAAAAACATATTTTAAAATTATCTCTATTTAAAGTTTTATATCAATCATTTCTTTGCTCTCTTATCTGCCTTTTCAATATATAATTGTTCCCATCTACAGGGATATGAGGGAGACCGTATCACTGTGTTTGAGCCACCTCGACTGCCAACACTTATCTACCAGAACCAGTCTAAAAATACCTACACTCCTTGATGGACTCGTACTGCCACACTTTCTTTACTTATTATGTAATTTTTTCGTAGTTAGATAGAATGAGTACACAGTAAATCAGTGACAGGCTATATGCTTCTGGTGTTTGGCTGGTGGTAGAAGTTAGCTATCAATAAATAAAAGCAGAAATGGATAGACACTGGAGCATGTCAAAAGTATCTTATACATTGAACACAAAATAATAAATGAAGGCCGATGTCAAACACTTATGAATTGAACAGGGAAGGCCAGCAATGCACTTCACAATATGAGGCAGGTATTAATAATATAAGTTAGTGTATGATGTAGAGATAAAGACAATTAAATTCAAAGGGGACAGTGTGGGCTAGTGGTTAAGTGACATTGCTCACAATCCGAAGGTGCTTGGTTTTCTCCCCATCACAACACTGGCCATTATCCCGGGGAAGCAAACTCTTAGAAAATGCAGTAGGAAGCAGACCCTTACTTAAAATGCATGCCGAAGTCGATGCACCAGGCCAACAGGCGCAAAATAAAAACATAGTGCAACGACCATCACCATTGGAGAATAGAAAAAATTAGATGAATAAAAAAAAAATTATTATAATTTAAAGAAGAACTGAAGTGTGTGGGTACACAGAAGAATATGGTATATATTTTATGAACGCAGAAATACTATCTCAAAGACGTATTCAAAAACTAGAAATTAAAAAAGGAAAGAAAGAGCATAACATTAATAAAATATTATATATTTATAAAGTGGGAGAAAAGCACCAATAGATAGATGCAGAGTAGTTTTTGGTATGTAGCTTCAAGGCTGAAGACAGAAAATACTGAGGATACATTGTAGACACCGTTAAATTCATTTCAAGTGTGATCTTAACTTAACTTAACGTCTTTATACTGCTTTAGAAGACTCTGCAGTCTATATACAACCAGTTTAATTTACATTTCATTGCTCTAAATACTATGTGCATTAAATATATTCTTAAATGCATTAATTGTCCCTGCCTCCACTACTTTCTGTGGCAATGCATTTCAAACATTCACCACACTCTGACAAAAAAATATTTCCTAATATCTAATCTGGGCCCTTCTTTAGTTAATTTGTAGCTATGTTCTCCTGTTCTTGTAAGTGGTTGTATTTTAAAAAAACTTGTTACAGTCTAATTTATCCGTTTCTTTGATTATCTTATAAACCTGTTTTAAGTCACCTCAAATTCTTCAATTTTCTAGACTGTAGGCCGGTTTTTCCGAGTGTTTCCTCATTACTCCACAGTGAAGGTTGGCTACAATGAATATCTAACTTTCTCTGTCTCTTGCCTTGATGGTAAAATTTTTCAGGCTTTTTATCATCTTTTGATATTATCTTCCTACTTTAACACCGTTCACCTCTGGCACATGTACCAACCACCTTTATTTCCAGTATTGTTTTCACAGCAGAAAAAGCCATAAAATATAATGAAACTCTTTATCTGGCCTTGATAGCTCAAGAAAAAGCATTCAACAGGGTTAACTGACAACAGCTGTGGAGAACACTGAAGAACTATGTAGTTAGTCAGCACTTGATAGGCATATGTGAATGTTTGTATAAAAATAGTCAGTGCACGGTATGAACAAGTGCCGGTGAGTCGGAAGTTTCTTGTCAAAACCGGAGTTAGACAGGGGTGTTTGCTTTCTCCGCTGTTGTTCATCACCTACATGGACCAAATCAGCAAAGGTGACACATAAAGAAAATGAAAGCCATATAGTCCTGCTTACAGATGCTCTCGCCGTAGTCATAGCGCTAAAAAACCAGAAAAACACTGAGCTTAATGACTTAAGAGCAGCACTCTGCAAACTGTGCCAGCAGTCCGCACCAAAAATGGTAGTGGTACAGTGGGTCCCATCACACTGCAACATCGAAGGCAACGAGGAGGCAGACAGACTGGCAAAAGAAGGTGCAAGACTACCACAAACAGATACCAGTATGACGTACGAAGAGTCAAAACGGCTTATCAAAGCCAGATACATGACCAAATGGGAAACCGAACATACTGGTTACACCAAAAACGATGCCTATTACCAGTTGAACAGAAGAGAGCAGGTCGTTGTCTTCAGACTTCGCACTGGCCACAATAGACTGAGGTACCACCTATTCAACAAATTGAAGATAGGTGGTACCGACGAATGCCCGTGCGGTACCGGTAAAATGACCGCTGAACATCTGCTGCAGAACTGCCCGACATACGAGGATCAGAGAGAGCAGATATGGCCATCACCAGTGGAGCTGCAAGACAAGCTCTATGGCAGTGTCGACAGCCTCAGGATGACCGCCGCTTTTTTCGAAAAAATAATGGTTACTGTCTGACTGCGTACGAAGAAGAAGAAGAAGAAATCAGCAAAGAAGCCCAATCTAACGATGATAACAGCTGTAGTGAACTCCTCTTCGCTGACGACCAAGTACTCATTGCAAACACTGAAGAATAGCTGCAACAACGTTTAAACAACCTTAACTTTACTAGAGAAGGACACAACATGAGAATCAACATGAGTAAAACTGAAATAAATTATAATAATAAGAACAAATTAAGCACGTGAAGGATCTCAAATATTTAGAAAGCATAGTATCATTATATGCACCAAAGCAAACCAAATCATTGGCCAGATGTCAACAATACTGAAGAACAAGCAGGTAAAGATTGGCACAAAAAGAGCCCTGTTCAACACAATTTTCATGCCTACACTATGCTACCAGTCTCAAACTTTGACACTGACAGCAACAGATAAGAGAAAAATAGAAACAACAGAAATGAAATGCCTGAGGCGAATGCTAAATGTGACAAGATGGGACAGAATTAGAAACGATGAGATCAGGTAACAGATGGACACTAAGACTGTGCTAGACTTCATTAGAAAACAGCAAATTCAATGGTTTGGGCACATATCGAGACAGGAAAACAGCTGCGTCCCACAGACGGTTCTATCACTTAGACACAGCGGTACCAGAGCTAGAGGCCAACCCCGCAAAAGATGGATTGACGGAATATCCGAGGCAGCCAGTTCCACCTTATACGAAGCGCGCTTCAAGGTGCTGTCCAGATTTTTCCTTAATACACCTGACGCCAAAAGGCAAACCAGGATCAGAAAATAGATAAATAGATTGTTTTCCATTGATATGATTAAAATATATTAACTGGTTTTGTTCATCAATTTTCTTTACATCCATATTTTTCCAAGACTTCCTTATTTGTATTCTTTTCTTTCCATGAAATACACTCCACTCTTCTATATTTTTCTTCTTCAGCAATTTGCTCATTTTTCACTTTTCAATACCGTGCAGTAAAGAGAAGCATAGATAATGCCTGATCTCTCTCATTTTTAATTTGTATTACTTGTTTGGATGGATATTGCTATTTTAAAAATGACTGGTGGTTGGTGTTTTTCCCTTGTAGAGGTGTTCTGCCAGGATGAAGATCTGTGTGACCAACTCTTATTTTCAAACAAAACACCAATGTAGGGTATCATGAATACACTGACAGTCTGAGTACTAGCATCAACTAGATCTGTTTTTTTTGTCAAGAGATCTCAATTCAAGTCTGTGCTCCTACCACAGGGGAGGCTGCAATACAGATCATTTGTTAGTTTGCTGTAAAATAAGATTACAGCCAAGAAATTTTTACCACACAATACACAAAGGTAAACCACACATCGAATATCGGACCAAATGCATCGAATGTCTGACCAAACACTGATCAAGCAATTTATCAATGCTTTTGGGGAAACTCAAATCCTGCATCAGAGCACCACTGTTGCTGAGACATGGGAACATCTTTGAAATACTATTCATAGCACTGGAAGAACTATGAAATCAAATGACTGGTTTGAGAGTAAATAATATGGCACTTATCACTGAGTTCAAGCACCCCGCTCTAATTAACCAGTACTCTGTAAACTTTTAAGTTCACAAGAAGCCACGTTCAACAAACAGCTCATCATTGTGCAAGTAAGTACTGGCTCCAGCTTAGTGAAAACACCAAGACTGCATTACAAATAAGAAACATCAGAAAAATGTATGATAGTTTAAGGAAACTAATAATCCTACAGATAAGAAAACAGTACCACCCAGAACCATCACTAGCGAGGAAATAACTGACATGGGAAAGCTGATAAAATGATAGATTAAACACTATTCTGAGCTCTACTCTTGTGATAATGTTGTCACACTCTCAGCCCTTGATGCAGTCTAAAGCAATCCCAGTATGAAGGAGTTAGATATCAAACCATCTCCATACGATCTTAAAAAAGCCATTGACAGATTGGTCCCAGGCGGAGCACCAGACAGGAGTTGCATTCCACCTGATCTGAATTAAACACTAAAAGTGCAGTTGCTGCATATGATGCTATGTAAGTGTTGGAAAGAGACCATTTTTCTATTCAGCTCATATGTTGAATCCTGCAATAGCACCACATCTCAAAAGCTTATAAGGTCTTCACATTCTCTTTGTTTAGAATCCATGTTGCAGTGCTATACAGTGCTATGGGTCATATATGTGTGGCAATTATTCTCTTTTGCAGCTTGTTACTTGATGTTAACAGTTTTTGTTTCTCACAGAATATATTTTTTATTTGCTACTGCAATTCCAGTTCTGATTTCAACTTCACAGCCAACATCCTCCGTAGTAATTTGGCCAAAATATGACACCCTCTGCACTTGCTCTCTGGTCAGGACCAAATTTAATCACTAGCCATGATTGCATGGAATAAGAATGCCTGTGTATATTTTATAGTTAGCCGACTTCTAAACCAAGCCTGCAAATGAAATAATGTCAGCAAGATACTTGTCTTAGTCATTGATTTTCCCAGTTTTTGTTTGTCACAAATATGATATAAATGTTCTTCCTCCCGTACATTGACGTTTTTAGAATGCTCATTTGTGTTTTTGTTACCATTTCTTTATTCCATTACAGGTAGGTGGTTGGCCTACCCTCAGTTTAGTTTCTTAATTTATTTATAAGCATATTTAAAAGGTAGACGTAACTCTTTCTTCTAACTTAGCCAGAGTTGAATCCACTTTCTAACTGGTTTTAAGGAACAAAGATAATTGTCTCTTGAAAGATGCCTGGTGGGCATAATTCTCAGACAACAGCAGCAAAACGAACTACACAACTACAGTATGTCAACCATTCGAAACACCGCTGGGCTGGTCATATAGCCAGACAATAAGACGAAAGATGGAGTACCATAACCGCCATGTGGTACCTGCGCAACAAAAAGAGACCTCGAGGCGGCACCCAGCTCGCTGGCGAGATTCACTAGACAAGTACAACATACACGACCCCATAACAAACAGACTACTATCCCACATGACGACAGCGCCCGTGACAGAAGCGACTGGAACCTGAGTTGGGACCTGCTAAAGGGTGACCACCCCTTGATGAAGAATGGATCGAACTAAGAACAAAGATAATTGTGAGTGGAAATCTTTGTTGTGGCTAGATGACTTCTAAATCAAGCTGGAAGATTATATATTTTCAGCCAGATATCTGTTTTGGTCATATAAGTTTTGTTATTCATTGTTTTTGAAAAATGACATGGCCTTGGCCATTGTTAATAAGCATGCTGTTACCTCCTACTGTCATCCGTACATTTTATTATTAACAGATATATCTTGTTGTGATTAATGTCCTATAATCAAGCTGTGATTGTTATGTGATTTTCAATATCTTGTGAAATCATTTTACTGTACACTGGTTATCATAATAGTCTTATTGTATGTGATTTAACGTGCAATAAATATATGTACAGTAAACCATTGTTGCCCATTGTTAATTGGTTCATAAAAAAAAAAAAATTGTGAAGCGACAGATAGGAGGCAATATTATTTGCAAGTTATAAGGACAATCCATTCCCAATAGAAGTCATATACCTGAGTAATTAAAACTTGTTTCTCTAGTATATAATAACAGAAAATATGAGTTTTGAAAAGCATTAAGTAGCTTATTCATTTTCAACAAAACTATATTAACTCATTAACTCTGAAATACTTTGGACTTCTGAATACGTTTATTCTTGCAATGTAAAACTACCGCTAAGAAGAACATGTATATTTTTAATTATAGGAATACTTGGTATGAAAATGTTTTATGTATAACTATAGCAACTGTTCAAGTCAATATATCAGCCCTACTGCATTGTAAGAAAGTTTGCAAACCAATATATTAGCTCTATAGTGTTAATAAGTTAACTTATTCTCAAATATTTAACTGCTAGTTTTGCAACAACTTTATTGTTTATTTGCTGCATTTGTTATTATTATTATAGATGGTATTCAGTGTTCATGTCTGATATTGGCTACTTGTTAACCAGTTTAATAGTCAGAAATAACTTATATTTGTAATCAAAGTTGAGGTAAATTGATAGAGAACTCTTCCTATGTGTGATACTTGCAAACAGATAGTGTTGATTAAGAGGAAGTTACATTTTAGTTAAAAAGTATATGTATCCAAGATCCTGTCAATCTAGTGTCTATCTACAAGCTTTGCAGTTTTAATCCGAAAGGTTATATGCAAGTAAAGGAGATTCACCATTAGACCACACTATTGAGACAAGCTTAATATTGGTAACACAAAGTTGGTATAAATATACTGTTTATCAGTTTTTGTTGTTGTTTTGTTCTATTGCCATGCTGATGTTCAGGTGTTTAAGTAATGATGATAGTTGATAACAATGTACAAATTCAAATTACAGAGGTATAATGTTATTCTCTGTTCTGGATAAGGTTTTGTGTAGGATCATTCTTGAGAAACTGAATGATGTCATGGGCAAGCAGCTTAGAGATGAACAATAGGTCTTTATGTGCAAGAGATCTCACATAGACCAGATTGCTACACTCAGTCTTAGTCGACCTGTACTTCTACAGGAATGGATGCTCCTGTGCAGGTCCCAACTCTGGCATGAGCTAGATGTAGCTGGGAGGAGGATTTCCTGCTTAGGCTTGAGCAGATTATTACTCAGCTGCATTGGGACAAGTGCCGCGGATGGTTGTTAACTGATGTGCGAGTCCATCTTAATAGACTCAAACACTAGAACAAAGTAAACTCTCAGCCTGTCAGGCTGCATCTATGCTGCTCTTATCAAACCACCTAACCATTGTCTGTGTTATGTCATGTTACACAGCTAGTTGCCTCTTATGACATACTCTCTGTGGGACAGTGGTGCTATTCTTGTCCTTGTCATATACAAAGGACGATTCCTACACTGAGGATAATTGTTGAAAAGAGTATAGAATAATGATCATAGCTTTATATAGTGTTCGTGGACTTTGAAAAAGCATTTGAAGTTTAGACAGAAAACAATCTGGAAGCTGCTTAGACACTATGAGGTGCCTCAACAGCTCACTAATATAATTAAGAAAACATATGAAAGGATGACACTTCAGAAATGAGGTACCTAAGAAAGGCGGTTCAGGTGACGAAAAGGGACAAGATCCGTAACCAGACAATACGTAGCAATCTTGAAGTTCAACCCCTGCAGACACGAGTGGAGCAGTCCCAACTACAGTAGTTTGGCCATGTCTGTAGAATGGAAGAAGATCGGATACCAAAGCGGTCATGGGAGATCAAAAGTCAAGGACGCAGACCCCGAGGACGTCCCAAAGTACGTTGGGAAGACAACATACGACAGTCCCTAAGTGATAGAGGGCTGGATTGGAAAGAAGCCAGGAAAAAGACGACGGATAGAGCAGTGTGGCGTTCTCTTTGGCAAACTTTACACCTCAAGGTAGAAGAGGAGCGACTAAGTAAGTAAGTATGAAAGGATGGCATGTAGAGTGCTCCATGAATGGTTGTCTCTCTGTACCTTTTCGTACCATAACTGGCATAAATCAGAGATGCCTCCTATTGGAGTTATTGCCAATCAGGTTTCATTGAAAAATGATTTTATACAACATGTGGAGTTGTTTATATATCTGGGGAGCAATACCGACATGCTAGGCAGCACAGAAAGGCATCTGACCTAAGATCAAGAGATGTGGGGGTGTTTTAATTTTGCTAGGATCTTTATGGTGATCACAGTTGATTGGTTCTAATACTAAATTCAAGATTTTTAACTCTAATGTGAAATCCATATTGTTGAATGGTTCTGTGACATGGTGGACTACCAACGCCCTGACAAAGAAGGTGAAAACTTTAACCAATGATTGTCTATATTGTATCGAATAGCTGAGATGGTACGATACGGTCACTAATACCGATCTATAAATCAGAAATTGGCAGCTGATAATAGAATGCAACATTCGAGGTCGCCAATTACGTTGGATAGATCACACATTTAGACACCATTCTGATAGTAGACAATTTCAGAGTAGGAGGAGCCATTCTGATTGTAAAATTGAAAGACAGTTTCCGTTTTGGGTTCCCCACAACAAAAGGATGAGAGGTAGGCCACAGCATTCCTGAAATGAAAGCCTGAATTTAACATTAATAAAACAGGCAAGCTGTGGAATGAGCAGACACTGTTGGCTCACGAGAGGTCACTTTGGCAGTTGTTTGTTAATGACCTATGCTCTTGTGGGAGTTGAAAAGTTATTGATTGATTGACAGTTAATAAGTCACAGTCGAGACTTTATGACATCTATCAATCTTCCTATCTTCTGTTAAAAATACTTCCAGGTTTTTTTTTGTTTAGTTCTTTGGCCTGTTTAAGTTGGATATTATTTACACTTTTGTTTAGTGAACCTGATGTTCTGTCAATCCTCATAGTTTCTGTCAATTTGTTTAGTTTCTGTCAATTCTCATAGTTTCTGTCTTTGATGTGCTAATCTTTGTGTTATAACTTTCACAGACTGTGCTAAGTGCATTCATATGATTTTACAGTCCATCTTCATCAATTGTCATTGGGCTTTGGTCGTATGCAAAGAGTAAATCATATACTGTATTGAGTTTGGTTCTGTTTCTCATGTTGAATTTCACTTTTAGTGTTGTAAGTTGACTGACATTTGCTGTTATTTTATCCATGTAAATGCTGAACAGCAATGGTGAAAGCACACATCCCTCTTGAACTCCTGTGATTATTTCAAAAGCATCTCTGATTCCATCAGTTGTTTTTATTACATTTTTATTCATATGGTACAGTGCTTTCACATCCATTATATGAACATTCAATTGTATGTTAATAGTTGTCATTGTACTCACTAGTCCTCAGAGTTTATTCCTATCTACACTATATCCAAAACTTTCTCCAGATCAATAAATATTATGTTTAAATGCTTATGATAATCCTTTCCTTAATTATCATAAGGTAAAGAAGGTGTCAGTATATACCATTTCTATTAGTATAATGGTAAAGTCTTCACTTTTCAGAGCAAAGGTATAGGGTTCAACTCCCATTATTTGCACTCCTCCATTAACCCAGTTGTAAATGGGTATCTGACTTACTGTTAAGAACAGAAAGGCATCGAAGAAGAGAACCCCACCTTTTAAACAAGCTGTGGCTTCGTACAATGAAGACTATAATTCTTAATTCCCGACAACAGCATTTGCTATATTATATTACCTTACAGTATCCAAATTGAGCTCTTTTGGTTTTGTAAAGCTCTCTCTAACTACTTGAGTCCTGTCTTCCCATAAATTTGAATTGCTTCAATAGTTATGCCGTCTATACACAGTAACTTATTTGTATAGTTGCTACACCGTATATATTTTTTTAATCAATGTATCAGGTTACAGAAAATCCTTGTTTCTTTAGATAAATACTGATTGTTCCTGAGAGTCTGTTGTGTTGAAAAGTTTTTGGAAGCACTCTTTCCATTGTTGCTTTACATGCTATTTAAATATTGCAGATCCATTTTGTCATTAATGATTGAAGCTCTCATCTCTAAACCATATTGATTTGAAACTTAAAAAACTTTTTTTTGGTTTCATTTTTGCATATCCCTTTACACCCTAACATGCATGAAACCATCAGCAATAAAGCTTATGCACTTTCCCTTTAACCAACCAACCAACCAGGGCAGACGGACCACAAATGTGAGGACAGTGATGATTTCTATGACGAAAATGACCCTGAATAAGGCATCTACTCTGAAACAAAGTGTCATCACTGATAAAGATGATTTAATTAAGGATTAGGGTGTAATGGGATATGGATGTTCGTTGTTCTCTGTATTTCTTTCCATGATTCTTTTTTAATGATTTTGATTACTCATTTGTTATGTTCAGTTTCAATTCGCATTGTGACATTATTAAAGTCTTTAGAATAATTTAGGGGAACAGTGGTCTCGAGGTAAGGTGTTCATCTCAGCTGCTGGAGGTCGTGGGTTCAAATCACAGTGGATTTTTTTCACGTGGATCATCCGGTAAATATTGCCCCTGATCTCTGAATAGAGAGATCAGACACCCATGTGCAGTGGCACGCACGTTAAAAATACCTTAGCAGTTGGAAATCTAAAAGAGTAGGCTTAACTACAGCTGCTCTTGCAAAATTCAAGTTAATAATCTACTCAAAATTATTATATTTAAATTCACTCCAGAGAATATGTAGTAAAAAGGGGACTGCGTGGCTATAACTTCAGGTCTTGGTTATGTGGTTAGCGGAGGAGCGGCTTAGATGGCGCATGACAAGCTGCGGGCCTACCTTGCTCTAATTTACACTTCACCAGTCCACCAGTCTCAAAATAGGCGATCATATATTCCAGGGGCTAACAGATGCTGAGATTGACCTGACAAGTGACCAGTGGATTTTTATTTGCCAAAAAATCATGTTGAGAGAATTATATTCTTCAAAACGAGTGCGTGATTCATGTGGCAATGACTTTTGAAATTAATTTTGTAAAATTTTTTGTGATTAGCTCGTAGCATTGACTAGTTTTACGATTTTCGCCCCATTTTTGTAATGTCATTTAAAAAAATTACTGATAACTACCGGGTACAGGAAATATTGATAGATGTACACTTTTTATACCAAATGTTCAGTAACTATTCATATCTATATTCGTATTCGGCCGAATAATTAAAGTGCTCTATTTGTATTCTATCAAGTAGTAAAAATCTCTATTTGGTGCATCACTAAATATTATCTTCTAGCATCATGGATGTTAGCCATGTCTTGTAGAGATTTATTTAGTCTGTATTGATTCAGTATTTCACCAAGCTGTTTGTGTTAATTCTTTACCATGTCTTAAGTTTTTTGTTCTACATTTTTTATTTAGTACGTCCATAATATAATGGCTATTTTAATGTTTTAAGATGGTCGATCCACTACCTTGTTTCTATTTTCTTTATTTAATGTCTCAAAAATCTTTGTCGTTTCATGACATGTTTTATTCCTAACAGTTTTCTCTGCTATTTATTTTTAGATTTGTGACAATTATTGGCTTTTCTATTTTCTGGCTTTTCCTTTGTGATGTTTGAGTCATTACTGCTGGCCGATGAATGGTATCTGTACAGATGTTAGGGATTACTCTGTAGTCTGTTATATTTCCTCTTAATCTTTTTCTTGTTAGATATTTAAATAATTTTGGTGCTGGAAGATCATGTTTATTATTATTAGACCATTCTGAGCTCATAAATTTATAAGCTCCATTGCTATTACACTCTAAAAAGGTTTTACTGAATATTCCTGAGCAGTATTAATGTGAAGATTTTCCCCTCCTGTTCATCCATTAAAATTGCCTATAACGATCAGATCATCCATCTCATTGACCCTATTGATAACTGATAACATCTGAAAGATATTGAAAAAGATCTCTCCAGCCGTCTTCATTGTGGCTGTTATTGCTTGGAGCATAGACATGGGTCATTTTTGTAGTTTTTTTCATGCTTATTACTATTTTGCTGATTTATTCTGCTTCTACAATGAACTTTGCTTACTATGCGTAAGAGGTTTAAAAATGGCATCATCCCATATGTCATTATAGATCAGCATATTGAAAATTAACCTCTTGTCTCAACTAACTTCTTGTCATGGTAGGAACTCACTTCTTGTCTTCTTATTAAATAGCTTTTTGACTTATCATCAGCTAACTTCTTGTCAAATTGTGAACTAACTTTTAGTCTTATTATGAACTAATTTCTTGTCATATTATAAACTAACGTTTTGTCTTATTATAAACTAATTTCTTGTCTTATTATAAACTAATTTCTTGTCTTATTATAAACTAATTTCTTGTCTTATTATAAACTAATTTCTTGTCTTATTATAAACTAATTTCTTGTATTATTATAACCTAATTTCATGTCATATTATGAACTAACTTTTCGTCTTATTATATTCAAATATGCCAACCTTGTGGACAATTTAGGATTGATTAGATGAAATATAAATTTGGGGTAGAGTGAAAGCTAGAAGACTATTGAGAATGAAAGGACATACATATGTATGAGTATTTAAATAGAAGAACATGAGCTTACAAAGAAAGGAGGAAGGCGAGAAAAGTTAAATAGTGAGACTTTTTCCAGCAGGATTTTGTAGTTATAAATCATCTCTTCAAAATGTATTCTCACATATCAGGAGCTCAGAAATGACAAGAAAGTGGGTGATGACAAGGAAAAAAGAGTCTGCAGCGCTCTTTCAATTTGGATAAAGAAATTGAACTCGCTTACAGAGTTAAAGTTAGAACAAACTGCTGGAAAACTCATCCCCAAGCAATGAGTAGTTGATTTAGACAATCATGCACATGATTTTGATGAAGAAGCAGATACAAACAATGAAACTAGAAAGAAATAGACCTGCAAGTGTACGTGAAAGTGAATGCAGAAATGAGAGCCATAATCATAATGTAGATCTTGACATGGGATGTATCACTAGCAGGTTTCCATCTCAAAAGGAAAATATAAAAGTATGACATGAAAGGTCATATCCCTCTGCCTAAAACATTCCAAATAGATACCTGCAATAAAGTTTTCACAGAAAACATGCTGAAATTTTAAAGCAATAATGAAGAACTACGTGTAAGAGATTAGCTTACCTGGACACAGCATAAACAAGCAATATATTGCTTTTCATAACGATTATTTTGACGTAAAACAGTCAATTGTCTCAAGACTATCGTTTCTGCATCGAAATTGCACTGGTAACTACTGAAGGCTGGGATTCTAATTGGATGGGACGCAAACTTTCTTATAAGATCCCAAAACAGGAAAAAGAATTTAGTCACAGAAAATGTTATCTAGCTTGACGAGAACTAGAAAGACGCCTGCTATCTGGGGCAGAAGTTGACACCATGTTAAAAATCCCAATCAAAATGTCAGCTGTGAAATGGTACAATCTTTTAAAGTGCAACATTCATGCTGTACTCTTCTAATAAAAACAAGGTCTGATTAAAAATTGTTCACACACACATAAAAAAGGTAAGAAAAAACCTTTTGTAAAGTAAGTACAAAATCAATGTACTTATTTTTACGTTTTACTAATAATGAATCCTTTTGATGATCTGATCTCTATTGTAATATAAAATCATGTTTCAATGTGAATTCGATCTCCTTAATTGTATTGTAGCATAAATAAAGATGTTCAAATCAAATGTACTTTCTCCTCTGTGATCCTATTTTTAAAAATATAAATATAATGGAGCGACTATAGGAGCATATGTCCTCATATGTAAAAAATAAAAAGAGCGTTCCATTCCAACACTCTCTCATCTTCCATACCGTTTTTTTAGCAGAACAAGCTACAGTTCATGGCATTGAACTATGGTGGATGATTCTAGTGTGACCTACGAAGAGTCCAAAAGGTCTATTAGGGCCAGATAAATGGCCAAATGGGAAACAGAGCATACTGGCTACATAAAAATATGATGCCTATTACCAGTTGAACAGAAGAGAGCAGGTCGTGGTCTTCAGACTCCGCACAGGCCACAACAGACTGAGGTACCATCTATTCAATAAACTGAAGATAGGTGGCACTGACGAATGCACCTGTGGTACAGGGAAAATGACCGCTGAACATCTGCTGCAAAATTGCCCGACAAACGAGGACCAGAGAAAGCACATGTGGCCATCACCAGTGCCAACACTAGACAAGCTCTATGGCAGTGTCGACAGTCTCAGGATGACAGCTGCTTTCTTCGAACAAATTCAAGTTGACGTCTGACAGCTTACGAAGAAGAGCTATGGTGGATAAAAACATGATGACTAATGGAAGTGAAGTGAAGGGTCCCAAAAACAACTTTGTACGTCCTGGTAAAATTGCTTTCAGAGGTCAGCCTGCACACCCTTAATAAAGTGCATGTTAGGCTTTATCGTACAGGGAATATAAACAGGCTGAAGAGGATACAAAGAAGAGCGACAAAATTGATAGTGGGATTCTTTAATTATGATTATGAAGAAACTTCGAAAAAACTGCCCTACAGTGTGCAGAAAATTCGAGGTGATTCAATACAGGTTCATAAGATAATCAATGAAAAGAATACATTATAGACTATAACAAGTTTTTGAATATATAGCAGCCTACAAGAAGATGGCACAACCACAAATTAATTAAAGTAAGGTCCAGGTTAGATACCAGGAAATAATTTGTTAGTCAGATAGTGGTGAATGCTTGAAATGCATTGTCACAGGAAATAGTGATCAATTAATGCAATCAAGAATAAATTGGATGCTCATATGGATTTTTAGATCTAGCGAATGTAAAAGATACTAGTTGTACACAGACTCTGCAGAGTCTTATAAACCAGTATGAGTATTAGTATAAAGACGTTAAATTAAGTTATTGCAACCTTCTTATTTGTCCCATTTAAGAGTAACTAGACATGCTCAAGTTATGTGCGTAAGACTTGCACATCGTGTGAAAGAATACTACATAAATCACAACTGTCTGAACACGTATTTGTGATGGCATAGCCTTCCTGTACAATGACGCCAACAGCATGCAGTAGTGATCCAGTGCGTCTGCTTCATTGATGACCACGATGATTGACAATCATAACTCATAGCGACATTACTGCCTGTCAAGTTTCTGTTTTCTTCCAATGAAGAGCTCTGTATATTAATGTGTAGGTGTCACGTCAGTTCAAATATAGAAGTAAACAAACAAATGACTTGCTTTTTATTTTTAAAAGTTTATGTGGTGCATTATGGAAAATATGGGGAAAGATGGAGAGGGAGGGAGAGAAAGAAAAAAAAGATAGAAAGAAGCATTAGACAATATGTGAGGTGAAGTTGGGTGAGGAAGAAATCTAGAACTAATTAGGGTGAATATGACTGGTACAAACATAATGCATGGTCAATTAGTGCAAAATATATTCGACGGCGAGAGAGAGAGAGAGAGAGAGAGGAAGGGGTAACCGTATTATTCTTATCTATGATCCTCTGTAATAAAGGTGATAAAGATGTTCAAACGACCATAACTTGGGTTGGGATTGATCCTAAGCTCATCATCATATGGACGGGATCAAGACGCTGAGCAGCGCATGAGCTGCAGTGGTCAGCGACCCATAGCTGCCAAAACCCTTCTACACCTCCACGTGGTGATCCTGTATAACAGGTTGCAGCAGAGCAGACTGTATAAGGAGAAGGGATCGAAGAGGGAATGCTAACCTGGTACTCAAAAAATGGTTGCTGAAGTCGGATGTGTTGGACCGAAAGGTGCGAAAATCGCAGTCAAGCTGTTAACTACGACACAACGCATTCCGTTCTCTGGACTACATTCCGCTACTTAAGCCCTTTCATGGTATGGTAGCGGAAGATTGAGAACGAACAAAGGCAAGCCAAGCCGTCATATTTACCATATGGTTGAAGTTGAATGCACACAATGAGTACGATTACCCTTCTGTATGCCGTGAAAAATGTGTTAAATGGTGGGTTGCAGTAGCTTTCCTCACATCCCGAGCGTACTGATGAAGGTGGATCGGTCTTGCTATTCTTGGCTTCATCTATTTGTCGTTCACTACTACGGGGATCCAGTAGATCTCCCACCGCGTCAGTGAGACTGCCATAAAACACTTTCCAGGAAGAACTACATGGAAGGGAGGTGGAGTTCTTGGCCAGTATTTTTTGCCTTACTCTGACTAACATATACGAACAGTATATTTTGCCTGACCAGACGTTAGTCTTCTCCCACGACTCCCCCTTCCCTGCGACCACTTGCCTCGCCCTTCCGCCCCCCTTTCCGCCCCCACTCCCACCCCCATCGGCCACCGAGTCCCGGACGATGAAAAAGTAGTTATGAGTTAAGACTCAGAAAACCCGGCTTACAGTGTCTAGAAAAGAGAAGAATTCGAGGTGACACAGAGGTTTATAAGATAATCAAAGGAAAGGATAAATTAGACAAAATGCAACCACCTACAAGAACAAGCGGGCATAGCTACAAATTAACTAAAGAAAGGTCCAGATTAGATATTAGGAACTATTTTTTTAGTCAGAGAGTGATGAATGCTTGGAATACATTGCCACAGAAAGTAGTGGAGGCAGGGGCAGTTAATGAGAGATGTTGTTATTTAGTTCTTTTTTTGTGATATCTTCCATCCGTTTATCGTGGTCTGGACGCCGGCTAAATGGCACTACGCTTATACCTGTGTCGTATTTCACGGGTTAGTTCTGCCGGTTCACCTTCACGAATTTGGCGTGTGGGAATTTTAGATGCTACTATGATGAGATGAATACAGCTGGGGAGAGATGCCAGACTCACTCACACGCTGATTGTTGTCCATACGACTTTCTTGGGGTTATCGGATAGGCACGTCAAACTGCGTTAGATACCATCCCACCTTTCTACCCTGCGGGTTACATGTTTACGGAAAGGCTTCGGTGGTAACCCTGAGGCAAAATCTGCATCCTATGCTATCTCCAGTGGTCTCGATGAATGTCTTGCCACTGGCAAAAGGTAGCTTAGGCTCTGTGAGTGAGGTTGACAAAAGGTTTCTTCCTCACTTCAATCCAAATCACCGCGCAAGTCACCCATTTCAGCGGACACAGCAAGAGATACGACTGTCCACACGGCTGAACAAAGAGAGTGGTCTTCATCACTTGTGACAACTATTATTATATATATATATATATATATATATATATATATATATATATATATATATATATATATATATATATATATAGAGAGAGAGAGAGAGAGAGAGAGAGAGATAATGGAGAGCGGGGATTGGAGAGGACAAGAAAGGAAGGGAGTGAAAGAGATATGAAAACATTTGGGGAGAGTAAAGTTGAAATGTAATTACATCCGACCGGAAGCTACTGAACGAAATAGCTAGTACTGAACTTGCCTGAAACTTGCTGGAAAAAAAGATTTATTGGAAGGCCAGTGATAGCATATATAAAACGATTGAAGGGAAAGTTAAAGTCACAGAAGCTGTTGAATTAGATGGCCCACGAAAAATGAACATACTGAGTGACTAGTCCAGGCAGGAGAGGAAACAATGCGGTTTGCCCTAGCCCAAATTTGTGAATTTAATCTTCTTCGGCGTTCGTCCTGAAAAGGACGTTAACTTAACTTAACATCTTTATACTGGTTTAGAAGACCCTGCAGAGTCTGTATACAACCAGTTACATTTACATCACCTTGCTCTAAAATCTATGCGCATCCAGTTTATTCTTAAATGCATTAACTGTCCCTGCCTCCACTACCTCCCCTGGCAATGCATTCCAAGCAGACACCACGTTGTAAAGGTGTGTCGTAGTTTACTGCGACGATGCAATATATGCGATTTTCAACCCGACACATCCGATTTTAGCTGGCTTTTTTTAGTACCAGGATTGCCTTCCCACTGTGATACCTATAATCTAGGCCAGACTTCAGATATGCAGCCTTTTTTCAGGATAGCCGTTTGGAGGCGTAATTGGGTCTTTGTCAGTCAGCTGTGGTTCGCTGACCCTGATGCAAGCAGCCAGCTATGAATTGCTGGTTGCTGTCAGTTCTTTTACTGATGCATCTTCGGCCTCCTTTGTGAATTTAAGATCATAAAGCTATTATAAAAACACGCAGCCAATAATAGTTCTAAACACTATACGATAGACGCTTTACAATACTGTAAATTTAACTAAGCAGACGTTACAATTCTGATATGTAGGTGTTGGTCGTCCACCACGAGTGACGAGGACCTTTACCTTATTCATTTAGGCAGTCCTTTCAGTCAAGTATCCTGTAATTCCGTGTTGTGGATGGGTGCGGAGATGACTGACGAGTCCGATTTGGGATCTGCATACTCGCAGGCAGTGAGGGCATGGAAACTTAGCTTCGCGAAACGGTGATATTTCAGGGGCTTTTTTGGCCTTTCTCCGTTGTTCTGCTGCAGTCTTTTTAGAAGCCTCGCATAACACTGCTCTTCTGCGGAGAGCTGTTCGTCAGGTTGTACGGTCTGTTGCAGCATCTTCCCATGTTACGAGGTTTATGCTGAAGGCTTTAAAAGACGTTTTTAGTGTATCTTTGTAGCGATTTTTTGTTCCTCCTTGGGAGCGTTTACCCTTCTTCATCTCGCCACAGATGATTATTTTTGGCATGCAAACCACATGACCCGCCCAGCGAATCTGTGATTGCAGCATGATTGTATCAATGCTAGGGACACCAGCTCTCTCAAGAACAGCAGTGTCCGGGATCCTGTCTTGCCATTTGACATTCATCACCCTCCTGAGACAAATTATGTGAAAATTATTCAGTTTCTTTGCGTGACGCATGTATACAGTCTATGTTTCACTTGCATATAACAACACATGGACTACCACTGCTCTGTACACCTTCAGCTTCATCTGGCGGCTGATGCAATTTCGACGCCAGAACTTTGAGGGTAGTCTGCCAAATGTGGCGCTGGCTTTGGCGATTCTAGCGGTCATCTCATCATCCATGACTACATTCTGAGACAGTGTACTACCGAGTTTTTCGTCACTGATCTCGATATTTGGCTCAGTATACGTTTTGTCAGGAGATGGTTGGTACGTTATTTCAAATTTCTCTGTGTTGATGGTAAGTCTAAAGTTGAAACACGCTATCATCATCATCATGTTGCATGTCCTTCATAGAACGTCGGTCCCATCACAGTCTGTCCGAAAGAAACTCGTTTCCTTGCCAAAACTCCAGCCTTTGCCACAGTCATACCTAGACATTCCTGGATATCTTGATGCCATCGTCTTCTTGGTCTATCCCTTCCTCTTTTACCTGACACCATACCTTCCAGCACTGTTCTCTGGAGACCGTTGTGTCTCTTGATGTAACCACAGTATTTGCATTTTCTAGCCAAAATGGAATTTATAAACCTATTCTCATCTATGCTCAACTCTTGCCGAATGTCTACATTTATCTTTTTCTCTGTCCAGGGTATTCTAAGGATTTTTCTGTAACATTTTGATTCGAAGAATTCGATTCTTTGTCTATCTGGGGTAGTTGTCTCGCCGCCGCGATTCAATATCACCCAGTGTTCGTACAGCGATCTCAGTCCCGCCGGACGGAGCAATAGCGCTGGCTTGCCGAAAACGCTCGCCCGCCTCTCCCCGACTAGCTAGCGGGAAGCGGTTTGTTTTGTTGTGCCCTCCGCGGAGGAGCGCTTCTCTGGCCCGTAACGAGAAACTGTGACAGTCAGTGGTGATTTTTCGAAGGCTTATAGCAGAGCTCGACAGTTCGTCTCGCTGGTGGTCAGACTCTCGAAAAAAGCTTGTGACCGACAAATGGAAAGCAGAAATCCTGCCCAAAGGCCCTGTTCTCGCCCGACCAACCCTCGGGAGAAGGGCTGACCGGCAGGCCAAATTGTCTCTAGTCCCTGTGAAATTCATCGCCGGGGTCGTTGGGATCCGTTCTGCACAGAACGCTGCCATCCCTCCCCGAGCGAGCTCGGTCGGTCGGTCGTCTGGTGTGTGTAGGGGCCCCTGTCAGGCGGTCCTAGGTCGACGGAGTGAGAGACGGGGAGAACAACCGTCCGTCTGTCCGTCAGTCGGTCCCCGTGGCCGTCCCAGTGAGGCTTTTTACACACCGGTGTGTGCGGTACGTACGTCTCCGACAGATTTCTGGTTGATCCTGCCAGTAGTCATATGCTTGTCTCAAAGATTAAGCCATGCATGTCTAAGTTCACACTGTCTCACGGTGAAACCGCGAATGGCTCATTAAATCAGTCGAGGTTCCTTAGGTGACACGATCCTACTTGGATAACTGTGGCAATTCTAGAGCTAATACATGCTTACCAAGCTCCGACCCTCGCGGAAAGAGCGCTTTTATTAGTTCAACACCAATCGTCGTTTCCCCTCGCGGGGTTGCGGCGTCCCCACTGGTGACTCTGGATAACTTTGTGCTGATCGCATGGCCTCATGTGCCGGCGACGCATCTCTCAAATGTCTGCCCTATCAAATGTCGATGGTACGTGACATGCCTACCATGTTTGTAACGGGTAACGGGGAATCAGGGTTCGATTCCGGAGAGGGATAATGAGAAACGGCTACCACATCCAAGGAAGGCAGCAAGCGTGCAACTTACCCCCTCCCGGCACGGGGAGGTAGTGACGAAAAATAACAATACGGGACTCTTTCGAGGCACCGTAATTGGAATGAGTAGACTTTAAACCCTTTAACGAGGATCTATTGGAGGGCAAGTCTGGTGCCAGCAGCCGCGGTAATTCCAGCTCCAATAGCGTATATTAAAGTTGTTGCAGTTAAAAGCTCGTAGTTAAATCTCAGGCGCAGGCGGGTGGTCCGGCTGGCGCCGGTTCACTGCCTGTTGTATCCTGCCCTACCGTCTGCCGGCTCTCTCCCACGGGTGCTCTTCTCTGAGCGTCCTGGGTGGCCGGCGCGTTTACTTTGAAAAAATTAGAGTGTTTAAAGCAGGCCTCGGCTGCCTGAATAATGATGCATGGAATAATGGAATAGGACCTCGGTTCTATTTTGTTGGTTTTCGGAACTGGAGGTAATGATTAACAGGGACAAACGGGGGCATTCATATTGCGGCGTTAGAGGTGAAATTCTTGGATCGCCGCAAGACAAGCTACTGCGAAAGCATTTGTCAAGAATGTTTTCATTAATCAAGAACGAAAGTCAGAGGTGCGAAGACGATCAAATACCGTCGTAGTTCTGACCATAAACGATGCCAACTACCGATCTGCAGGAGTTGCTTCGATGACTCTGCGGGCAGCTTCCGGGAAACCAAAGTGTTTGGGTTCCAGGGGAAGTATGGTTGCAAAGCTGAAACTTAAAGGCATTGACGGAAGGGCACCACCAGGAGTGGAGCCTGCGGCTTAATTTGACTCAACACGGCCAACACTGAAATGATTGACAGGCCGAGAGCACTTTCGTTGGGTCCAATATGGAACGGGTGCTGGAATTTTTTTCTTCAAAAATCTGGGGCTATGTTCTAGGTGGCTTGACTGTCTCGCATCCAGTATTCGATAAAGGAATTGACGGAAGGGCACCACCATGAGTGTAGCCTGCGGCTTAATTTGACTCAAGACGCCAATACTGTAAAATGACTGACAGACTGAGAGCACTCTCGTTGGGTCTAATAGGGAACGTGTGCTGGTATTAGACCCACAGAAGACAGGTCAATTGTACCCTTCTAATGAAAGAGCGTCTGCTACGGTAACCCTGCTTAACCCTACATAAATCGCAGGTTCCAGACACTTAGTCATTGACTGACTAAAAAGCCCTCTATTGATGCATTGGGTCTAATAGTGAACGGGTGCTGGTAGTAGACCATCGGAAGACAGGTCAGTTTTACCCTACAAATGACAGGGCGTTGCTATGGAAAATCCTGCTCAATTCGACAGGAGTCGCAGACACTTTTGGTTCACGTACCAGGCTGATAAGCCAATGGCGCGAGGCTACCATGTGAGGGATTACGGCTGAACGCCTGTAAGCCGGAATCCCGCCCAAAATCTCAGCAATACTGCAATGGGAGGCTTCGATATGGTCGAGACCTGGGGCTCGCGCCCCAGCCCTACCCGGTCGAGCCGCAGAAAGAGGTCTCTGCCGTCCGCCGATCAAAGCAGGCGGATTGCTGCTCGATATTCACCCTATACGGCGATGGGGTGCGAAACCACCAACATAAGACTTAGTTCTTGGTCGGGGTGTAGAAAACAGTAGAGCAGCCACCTCACTGTGAACAGTCGAGACTCAACCCATGACCATGAGATATGTCCGCACACCGGGCGAACAACATCTCCGTGACATTACCAGGCTTGTCTCCTGGTTAAATGCACTTCTGCCTCGATCTCTACCTCTGTATGCTATCAGCCATACCAATGGACGCAGAAGAGATGCAGACTAGCGGACATTGCACATCTGCCCTATTGTGTCAACCTCCCAGGTGGCGGGGAATGCTAGGCGTACCATCACTGCAGAGAAGCCGAGATAATAAAGGGAGCTAAGAGATACCCCACTCACATGCAAATGCTACGTTTCTGGCAGGACGTGACGATCCTGTGATACAGACACACTGGACTGCCTCTCTTTCGGGTTAGTACAAACCAGTACATAGTCCATATCATATATCATATCTCATATATAATTACCGCATCCTATAGACACGAGTAGTGAAGACTCGTTAGTCTGGTAAGACAACTTTCATAAGATAGACAACTCTGATCACAAACAACTGCTGCCTTGCAGATAGGCTGGGGACAGCCAAAGGCTAAGGAGGGCATCCCTACAGAAACGCCTGTTGAAATCGGATGCATTGGGCCACAGGCTTAACGAAACAGTGCAACGTAAATCGCAGAATGATGACAATACAACTTATCAAAAAAACGTATGGCGCTCATCCTGTGGAGTCCCGCCAGGCAGCGAGAGTGCCGGGCCGTATGCCTCGAAGGGGTCCACCCTTGACTACTGGTGGTCACCCACCCATGTGTTGTGGAGTCAAGGCACATGGCTATGGGGCAATTTCTATTGACCAAAAACTCAAGACCTCAAAATACTACAGTGGAATGCGGAGGGAGTTATTAACAAAAAGCTTTCCCTAACACATCACTTGCACGAAGGTAAGATCGACGCGGCATGTATCCAAGAAACGCACCTCAACAGCAACCATAAATTCTCAATCAGAGGATACCAGGCCTTCCGCCTGGATAGAGAAGGTCACACAGGAGGAGTTCTGATACTGACCCGTAACTGCATACCGAGTAGCGCGGTAGCTGTCAATCACACCGGACAAGCAGAAATTGTAGGAGTTGACATAATGGCTCAAGAGACGAAGATAGGCATCTTCAACCTGTACGGACCACCAAATAAAGACCTATCGCTCTTGAGTATGGAAGTCAAAGACTCCAACTGCATAGTAGTTGGAGACTTCAACAGCCACTCGGAGAGATGGGGATACTCGGACACAGACAGCAGAGGTGACGAAGTGGAAGATTGGGAGATAGATACAAATCTCCATCTAATCAATAGGCTGGAGGATAGCCCTAGCTTCTATTCTAGAACATGGCATACTACCTCGACTCCAGATTTGGCTTTCTCCGCAATGGACATTCAACATAAAATAGACCGCCAGGTGCTAAACCAATTGGCAGGTAACGACTACAGGCCAAATAGGCTAGAAATTGATATGGAAGTAGGCCCACAGGAAACAAAACCGCTCCCACGTTGGAGTTACAAACGAGCCGACTGGGACAGATTTGCAACCCTGACAGATGGACTGTGTGAAACTATCAACACACGGAACAACAAAATGAAGCCCATGGTGGAAAGCCTAAGCAAATCAATAATGCAAGCTGCCACTGAAACCATCCCAAAAGGGGCAAGGAAAAAATATAAGCCCGATTGGAATGATGAGTTGCAGAAAGTGGAAGACGCAGTCACAAATGCTAGGAACATGGCAGAGCGAGAACAATCAATGGAGGCAAATATGAGCCCTCAAAGCCGCCACGGCGAAATACAAATACACTCTAAACCAAACAGCAAGAGAAAGCTGGAAAAACAAAACAGAAAGCCTCAACTTAGACAAAGAAGGGAACAAACTATCGAAGTTAGTCAGAGCCATGAACGACGAAACTCCGTCAAACAAACAAATTACCATCAAGCAGGGCGAAAACTTGCTCACTGGAAAAAAAGCCGCAAACGCCTTTGTCGAACATTATGCCAAGGCGAACCACATAGATGTCCCTGCAGATAGGCATACAGACATTAATGAAGAGCAAAAGGGGCACGACAACATCAATATGGCACCAGAAGAGCATATGATGGCAAAACTAACAATGAGCGAAATGGAAGAGGCCATGAGAGCATTAAAGAAAAGGAAATCTCCCGGAAAAGACGGGATAACAAACGAAATTCTGATGGGGCTGGGCCAAACAGCAAAGAGGAAACTGCTATAAGTCCTGAACCAAAGCTGGAAAAGGGGTATTATACCCCAGGCATGGAAAGACGCAGTACTTGTACCAGTACCAAAGAAAGGAAAAGACAAAACAGATCCAAATGGATACAGGCCTATCAGCCTACTGAGCTGTGTCGGCAAACTGTTGGAACATATGATAAACACCAGACTGATGTGGCATCTGGAAGAAAAACGGATACTAACTCCACAGCAAGCAGGCTTTAGACAGCACAGATTCACTGAGGACCAGGTCATCCTCATAGCCCAGGAAATAGAAGATGCCTACCAGGAGAAAAAGCATACAGTAGCGGTTTGGGTGTACATGGAAAAGGCATTTGACAAAGTCTGGAAAGATGGACTTAGAGTCAAGCTAAGAAGAAGTGAAGTTTGTTGGAAAATGTACAAGTGGATCAACCACTACCTCAAAAACAGATCGGCCAGAGCCAAGTACAAGGGCAGAGGAGCAAAAATGTGACACTTGAGCAGGGAGTACCCCAAGGGGGAGTACTGTCACCCACACTCTTCCTGTTGTATATAAATGACATTACAGAGAATATACCAAGAAGAGTTCATAGCTCAATGTTTGCAGACGATCTGGCTATGTGGACCTCTGAAAATAATCTCACCATAGCAAGAAATCGGATGCAGCAGGCCCTAACATCGCTGGAAGAGTGGGCGAACTCATGGCTGGTCAAAATAAACGAGGAAAAGACCACATGTACAATATTCTCGCTATCAATCAAACCCCAAAACACCAAATTAAGTCTAAACGGCAAATACCTGCAGCCAAACGACAACCGAAACTATCTGGGAGTCACATTTGATCGGCGCATGACATGGAAAAGTCAGATCGAGAGAAACCGAATGAGAGCCAGAGAAAGAATGGCAATCACGAGGAAACTTGCTGGCACAAGCTGGGGAGCAGACGAAAGTATACTAAAGAAACTGTACACTGAAAGAGTGAGAGAGACCAGTTCTCGAGTATGGCATTGCGGCATGGACAACAGCAGCAAAGGCGAACTTCGATAAAGTTAGCAAACTCCAAAACCAAGCCATGAGAGTTATAACAGGAGGCATGAAGTCAACGCCAATTGTAGAACTTGAAAAGATTACAAAACTGCAATCCATGACCAGCAGAAGAGACTGCAGAGCCCAGCTGCAATCAGAGAAACTCAGAAGACTGACTGACCATCCAATGCACCAAAGACTAAACAATTTCGGAAATGGGAAGCTAAAGCGAAGAAACTTTGCAGAAATAGCCAAAGCAAAGATGCACGAAGACCCTAAGAACGCACTAACCACACCAAAGCCCATCCCTACTGTACGAAAACCTACCTGGATGCAGCATATATTTCCAGAGGTAGTAGAAAATGTACCAGGTATTGGAAACAAAAACTTCCAGTCTGAAAAAGAAAGAAGAGATACTACCCTGAGTTACATAACGGAAAACTACCCAAGCGTGGACTGGACCCATGCATACACCGACGGTTCCGTAACAAATACAACACAGAACGGAGGGGCAGGAGCATTTCTGAATCTACCAAATGGCAGAAAAATAACACTGTCATTCGCTACTGGAAAATATACAAGCAATTTCAGAGCGGAGGCAGAGGCACTGAGGGCGGCAGTGGAAGAAATGGTGACAGGTAAAAGGAATGAAAGCCACATAGTCCTGCTTACAGATGCTCTGGCCGTAGTCACAGCACTAAAAAGCCAGAAAAATTCTGAACTTAATGATTTAAGAGCAGTACTCTGTGAAATATGCCAGCAGGCCGCACTAAAAAGGGTAGTGGTGCAGTGGGTTCCATCTCACTGCAACATCCAAGGCAACGAGGAGGCAGACAAACTGGCAAAAGAAGGTGCAAAACTACCACAACCAGATACTAGCATGACATACAAAGAGTCAAAACGGCTTATTAGAGCTAGATACATGACCAAATGGGAAACAGAACATACTGGCTACACCAAAAGCGATGCCTATTACCAGTTGAACAGAAGAGAGCAGGTCGTGGTCTTCAGACTTCGCACTGGCCACAACAGACTGAGGTACCACCTATTCAACAAATTGAAGATAAGTGACACCGACGAATGCTCGTGTGGTACCGGGAAAATGACCGCTGAGCATTTGCTGCAAAACTGCCCGACATACGAGGATCAGAGAGAACAGATGTGGCCATCACCAGTGGCAACAGTAGACAAGCTCTATGGCAGTGTCGACAACCTCAGAATGACGGCTGCTTTTTTCGAAAAAATAAATGTTACTGTCTGACTGCGTACGAAGAAGAAGAACAAGAAGAAGAAGAAGATTCTTTGTCCGAAAGTTTTTGGTAATCGTCCATGATTCGCAGCCATAAGTTACCACAGGAAAAACACAGGCTATCAAGACTTTTACTTTTATCATTTCGTTGGTACTCTGCCATAATTTCTCCAGGCTGTTCAGTTTCTGCATTGCCATGGCTAGTATTCTTCTGATTTCGTTCGAACAGTCACCATTTTTGTCAATTCTGGAGCCCAAATATTCAAAACGTGTGACCTGATCTATTTCATCACTGTAAATTTATGCTGATATGCTCTTAGACATTGGCACATATTCCATATTGGGTAGCTTTTTTGTTTTCTACAACCTTTGATGCGAAGTGGTCGATGTAACGCCTTTTGCATTCTTCCTTTATTTCGTTTCTATCTGTCATGGTAGTGTCTTATTCATTATTTAGAGATTTTATAAGATACTTCGACCGATGAAGATCTTTTCTTCATTCATCTATGCACAAAATGTTTTCACAAGAGTGATTGTGAATAGACTCTAGAAGAAACTTCACGAAAATTAAACACAAGAGCATGCAGACGTCAGGAGGGACTACTCCGCACAATCAACCAGTTAAGATGGCACTAGATGCCCATATATCTTTGTATCGTATTTGTAGATTATGAAAAAAAGTCTTCCACAGCATTACAATAATTGCAGTAGTAAATGCTCTGAGAATTCGCAGTCGCACCGGTTGATGACGGATTCCACATGCGGAAAAAAAGGTTTGGTGAGATGGGGTCCCCTTGACACACTCCTCTTTGTATGGGTTACTACTACCGATCTTTGGAAGGGTTGGGAGGTAGTCGTGCAATCAGTGTAGCAGTCAGCAAGGATTCTTGTGTATCCCGGCTCGACCCTTGATCTTGTATATATATATATATATATATATATATATATATATATATATATATATATATATATATATATAGTATAATATATATATATATATATTTATATATATATATATATTATAATATATATATATTTTTATATTTATATATACGGATTTAGATAAAATTCGAGAATGGTCTGTAATCTGGCAAATGGAGTTTAATGTAGATAAATGTACAGTCATCCACATGGGTAGATCAAATATGGAACATAATTACAGAATGGGAGAGAACAATATTAGAAAGATAGATAAAGAAAGGGACTTAGGGGTTATAATAGATCATACATGTAAGGTGAGGGAGCAAGTTCAGGTAGCAGTAAAAAAGGCAAATGCAATGTTAGGGATGATAAAAAGAAATATTAAACATAGGAGTAAGGAAGTGATAGTCAAACTGTATAAAGCATTAGTTAGACCTAGATTGGAGTACTGTGTACAGGTGTGGAGTCCTTATCAGAGAGGGGATATAGACATGCTGGAGAGAATACAAAAAAAGAGCGACAAAGCTGATAATGGGATTCCAGAATTACAGTTATGAGGAAAGATTAAAAAGAACTGGCCTTCAGTGTCTAGAAGAGAGAAGAATTCGTGGTGACTTAATACAGGTGTATAAGATGATCAGAGGAATGGATAAAGTGGACTATAACAAGTTTTTTAAAGTACAACCACCAACAAGGACAAGAGGGCACAGCTACAAGTTGACTAAGGAGAGGTCCAGATTAGATATTAGGAAGTATTTCTTTAGCCAGAGAGTAGTGAATGCTTGGAATGCATTGCCAAGTGAGGCGGTGGAGGCTGGGACGGTCAATGCATTTAAGAACAGATTGGATGCGTACAGCTTCTAGAGGAAGGTGTTGTAAATGGAACTGGTTGTATACAGACTGCAGAGTCTTCTAAGCCAGTATAAAGACGTTAAGTTTAAGTTTATATATATAATAATTAATATATATATATATATATATATATATATATAATTTATTCATCTCAGTGCAGCTCAGCTCATCCAATATGCATTATGCAGGCTTCCCCTCCTTGTCCCCAACACTTTCTTAGTGTAGCATTCCTCATTTCATCTTATCTCACTGAGAGCCAGTACATATATTTGTAAATAAATGAACTAGCCGAGGATAAGGAGGAACAAGACCTTTGACCCGGTTCGGGGTTACATTTTATGTCAGGTGACAATTCAAAAACTAAAAACAAATATGGCGACGAGTCCAAAGGATAAATTTGAAGCTGCCGTCAAAGTAATTAGAGGATTACCGAAAAATGGTTAGTATTTTCATAGAACTGTCTTTGGTCAAGAGTTTAGTACAATATTGTTTCTGTTATACACATCTATTAGTCAAAATGTATGTGTTTGGTAATAGTTAAGTAAAGTAGACAGCTCTCTCAACTCTCTGCCACACTACACTCACTCCACAGTCCACAGGCCCTCTCACTGTTGAAGTCTGACTGAACTGACTCACACTGACCACTCCACGCTGCAACCAGTTAAAATTAGTATTAGTTTTTATTTATTTCTTTTCGAAGGCGTGCCCTAGTCGCAGGGAGAGTCCCGGAGAGTGTATTCAAGTAATCCCAAAAACGATGCGTATTAGTATTACTACTATTAATTAGTATTACCAGTTGAACCGAAGAGAGCAGGTCGTTGTCTTCAGACTTCGCACTGGCCACAATAGACTGAGGTACCACCTATTCAACAAATTGAAGATAGGTGGCACCGACGAATGCCCGTGCGGTACTGGTAAAATGACCGCTGAACATCTGCTGCAGAACTGCCCGACATACGAGGATCAGAGAGAGCAGATGTGGCTATCACCAGTGGAACTGCAAGACAAGCTCTATGGCAGTGGCGACAGCCTCAGGATGACCACCGCTTTTTTCGAAAAAATAATGGTTACTGTCTGACTGCGTACGAAGAAGAAGAAGAAGAAGAAGTATTCAAGTAATCAATACACATTTAATGTAAATATTCAAAACCAAGACTCTATTATTGTATAATCATTTATTATGTATTTTACTATTTTGTATCTCATCATCATCAATCATGGCATAGCAGAATATGAGAATACAATAATACGAATGCACAAAATTTACGTTTTTTACGTTTTTAAATTAAAAACATTTTAGACCTAACAATTTTAACAAATGTTTGTAAGGTCTATTTTATTGTATAACAATTAATTAATTAAACAAATCAAATAAATATGTTAATTGCCATCGTGACTGTAGTGTTACTGTTAGTGTTAGCTCAATGCCAATTCAATACAATACAATACATCCTGTCAGTAGAAACAAGCCACAAAGCCATCTCTGATGTCTCTCATATCAGTGATAGATAACGTAATATGCTGAGATTCAAACAGTGTGACTGTCTTGAGACTGAGAGGCATGCTTTTCAGCTATTGTCTTGTGATATGGGGTTGGAAGGGCATGTCTGGCCAGCCAAAAGTAAGCAAAACTTTACTGAACAAGATTGTTCACGCATAGCTGAAAAGTGTGATGATAGAAGTACCTAAAGTTGTAATCTCATAAATGCAATAAAATAAAACCTGATGGTACTCAGGGATCTTGAGGTAAGTTGTCCGCCTTGGGTGTCGGAGGTCACGTGTTCAAATCACGGTGGAGAGGAGACCAGGATTTTTTTCATGTGGATCTTCTGGTAAAAGTACCCCTGATCTCTGGGTAGTGATATAGGATTTCCGTGTTCAGTGTCGAGCACATTAAAAATTCCTTGGCAGTTGGAAATAGAAAAAAGTAGGCTTAATTTTTACTGCCCGGACAAAATTCAAATTAAAAAATCTACCCAAGTTATTTGTATCTTTCCCCAAGTGATTTATTAAGAGCAGCTATAGATGGCGCCTAACTGGCTGCGGGTCCATTTAGCTCTAATGTTTGAGTCTATTAAGATTGACTCGCACATCTGTAAAAACCACCCTTCAAGAAAGTGGTTGTATGCAGACTCTGTAGAGTCTTCTAAACCAGTATAAAATGTTAAGTTAAGATTTATAAACGTCAACAGAAACATGACACAGCTTATTTAGTAAGTTTTAATGGAAATGTTTTTTTAAAGACTCAGTAATTTTGTTAAATATATATATTTGTAACATCTCCCCTAATTTTCATGTTTACACATCTAATTTTCATGTTCACACTTCTAATATTCATGTTCATACCTCCCCTAATTTTCAAATTCTACCTCTCCTAATTTTAATGTTAAGACCTTTCACAACTCCTCTAATCTTCATGTTCACATCTTCTCTTCTTCTTCTTCTTCTTCTTCTGCGTTCGTTCTCAATCTCCCGCTACCAAGTCCTGAACAGGGCTTTGCAAGTAGTAGGATGAAGTCCGGAGAACGGAATGCGTTGTGTCGCTCGCTAGTTTACAGTTTGACTGCGATATTTGCACCTTTCGGTCCGACACATCTGTCTTCGGCAGCGCATCTTCTCAAATATTCACACTCACATTTCCCCTTATGTTCATGTTCACAGCTTTCGTAGTCTTCACTTTTACATCTCCCCTAATATTTGTGGTTACACTTTCCCTTTGAAAAGATATTGTACAGGCTTAAATCCTAGTTATGACAACATTCCGTAGGAAGGTGACAATTGAAGTTGTGATCTAAATGTCCCCAACCCCTTTTAGAGTTTCAAAACACTTATCTAGCAGAGAACTGCTGAGAGCTAGGTTATCACCTTGTTTGTATTGCTTTCTGTAGAATATGCAGTCTCTTTTCATTGAAGAATAGCATTCAGTAGTTGTGAATGAGCTGAACTATAATATGCAAGTGAACCAGTGACAATAACAAAACAAAGAGAGTGATACCGATGATCAGATTGTGTTAAGTGACACCTTCTTGAAAGATGTGAGCTCTTTCTTATAACCTGGTAACAATATAGACAAAGCAGGAGACACAGATACATATGTCAGAATACGGTTACAAATGGCGAAGGGTGCTTTCATTGCGTTTACGATTATGGAACGCAAAAGAAATTATAATATGCTTCATGAAAATACAAACATTCAACTCAAATGTAAAGTCAATTCTGTTCTATGGAAACATCTGAAACGTGTAAACCAAAAAAAACAACAACAAAAAAACAGCAAAGGTGCAGATTTTCATCAATGGATGCTTGTGCAGAATAGAGGAATTGCAATTGTACATTTAGATCATTAAAGTGGATCTGTGGCAAAGAGTCTGGCGTGTACTGGCGGAATGGAACATGAAGAGGAGATGTTGACCTTGGATAGGTTATACATTAGGAAAACTAGTTGATAGCTGTACTGGGCATCTCTTTTCTGGAGCTCTAGGGACAAGAGAAATAGAAGCAAGCCTACATAGTCATGGTGGAGAGAGCTTGAGGCCAATATCATAGAGACTGGGGAGACCATAGATTTAGCTGGTGCAGATGGCGTATGGCCAGAAGACTTGACATGTATTTATTGAAGAACTATGCTCCACAGGGAGCTGTAAAGGTATTGATTATTTGATTGATCAATACTTTTAAAAATTGCTCTTTCACATCTTAATGCATTACATAAAAGGCAGCAGATGTGATTTGTATTTGAGGCTGGCAACCTCATCATGTAAAACTAAGTGCTTAGAAGCCATCACTGCACATGCACATACATTCTTTGGTGCAGACTTCCTACAAGGAGGCCAACTGCATTGGTGACCTCATGCTTTCATTGGAGTATAATTAGGAAGCTGACAACATCAGAATCTACTGACTGAAGTAAGGTGACTTCTAAGTTACTAGGTATTATACAATATCATGTTTCCTATATTATTTCAAATTTAATTTGTTAGTTAAGTTTATTTTGTTATTTCATATATGCTATGATGTACTGCTGGCTGGCTAGACCTGTTTTGAATGATATCATTATCACAGTTCAGTTTCCAGTTTTACTCCGCTATTGAACATCGTGGGGAGCTTAAGTCATTTTTTTCTTGGGTCAAGTGTGTTGTGTCTATTGTTAGAAGACCGCATCATTGTAGGATTGCTTGTGTGTCAGATATCCATCTGCCACAGTGGTCTCCTCTATGCCCTATAACCAGATTGTCCTGTGTTGTAAGTGGGCAGAGGGAGTTGATCATGATATAACCGAACGATTCTATTTTCTGTCTGCTGATGTAGTCAACAAAAGGTCAAGTTCCCACCATATTTCTAATGCCCGCATTTCTCATTATATCTCTTCTGGTGACACTAATAACCTTTCAAAAACATTTTATTTCATGTGTTGACATTTTCCTCCCCTGTGTCTTGGATAAGAACCAAGTTTGACATTGGTATTCAGAGTTGATATAAATATACTGTTTATCAGTTTTTGTTTATTAAATAAGCTGATATTCAGGTGTTTAAGCGGTGGTGACAATTGATAGATCACATCAGAGGCTTTTTTACCTCTATTTTGAATCCTCTATCAAGCTATCTATCAGCTGTAACATTGTTTCTCAGATATATGAACTGTTAGGCCTTGAGGTTGATATTGTTGGCAATGTTCTGCTATTCCTAAAATTTTCTGTCTTTGATGTGCTAATCTTCAAATTGTATTTTTCACAGACTGCAAATAGGTTTTGCATGATTTTATAATCTATCTTTATCCACAAACTTAAGGCTTTGGTCATCAGCAAAGAGTGGTTCATGTATCAAGTAAGGTTCCAATACTGAAGTGGCATTTTGGTTGGTTTCTGTTGTCCATGGAAATGTTCGAACAGCAATAGTGAAAGCACACATCCTTGTCACAGTACCATGTTTATTTTAAATGCAATTACAATGCCATCAGGTGTTCTTATTACATTTGTATTCATATGGTACAGTCTCTCACATTATCTAATAGCTGTACTAGTATTCCGTATTCTTCCAATATTATCCAAAGTTTTGTCCCTTTTACTTGTTGTAATGCTGAGATGCTTGCCATATTTTGTTGTCCTCTGGCTTAAAAGTCAGAAGGTGAATAATGCATGTGTGCAGCCCATAGATTTATATAAAATCCAAATAGAGTTACGCTCAGCTGAGGTTCTATAATCTTATTTTTTGTTCGAGTATTTTTGCCTACAATTTCCCAGTGTGATTTGGTACCATCACAAACATTATAGCCCTTGGCATGCATTAGAGAATAATGTTCAGACCTGACAATGGAACATATTTTATATTTTTTTTTTCCTCCAGTTATTTATGTCAAGCTAGAATTGTTTGTTATTTAAAAAAATAATAAATGTTAATTTTATTTTGTGTACAATTCAACATTTTTATAGCAACATTTATGACAGCTAGTCTTAACGCAGCATTTTGTAATTTTTTTGGTTTCATATTTGTGACCATCCTTATGTACAGGGTCCTTCCAGCCATCACATGAGTTGATGTTAAAGTTCTACAGCTATTTCAAACAAGCAACAGAAGGCCCTTGCCAATCACCTAAGCCAGCATTTTGGGATTTGGTGAACAAAAGGAAATGGTTTGTTGACTGGCCAATTAAAAAAAGTAACTTATCACCCATATAAAGTTATAGACAACTCTGCTACAGGAAACAATATGACCATTAGTAGAGGTCTCCTTATCAAACAGGTGTTTCAGTCCCTAACCTATTACACCCTACAGCTTGAACTAATCTTTACTGTAGTGGTCACACTTTCTATTAGAGCAAATGACTTATTCAGACCCACTTTCTTTATCAAAGCTGTCATACTGATCATATTGTTGGTTCATAATCTCTGGCTGTTGAAAGTGCATGACCTTAACTTAACGTCTTTATACTGGTTTAGAAGACTCTGCAGACTCTGTATACAACCAGTTTCATTTACATTACCTTGCTCTAAAAGCTATGCACATCCAATTTATTCATAAATGCATTAATTGTCTCTGTCTCCACTACTTCCTGTGGCTATGCATTCACCACTCTCTGACTAAAAAAATATTTCCTAATATCTAATGTGGACCTTTCTTTAGTTAATTTATAGCAATGTATTCTTGTTCTTGTAGGTGGTTGTATTTTGACAAATTTGTTATAGTCTGATTTATCCATTCCTTCTATTAAGTCATCTCTAATTCTTCTCTTCTCTAGACATTGTAGGCCGGTTTTTCTAAGTCTTTCCTCATAACTGTAATTCTGGAATCCCACTATCAGCTTTGTCGCTTTAAAAAAAATCCTATCCAGCATGTTTAAATCCCCTCTATGATAAGGACTCCACACCTGTACACAGTACTTCAATCTAGGTCTAACTAATGCTTTATACAGTTTGACTATCACTTCCTTGCTCCTATGTTTAATATTTCTTTTTATCATACCTAACATTACATTTGCCTTTTTCACTGCTGCCTGGACTTGCACACTCACCTTTCCTGTATGATCTATTATAACGTCTAGGCCCCTTTCCTTCTGAGTCTTTCTAATATCTGCCTTTTTCCGGTTTACCAATTTTCAATCCATTCTGCAACTTTCCCACCTATTCCATGTGATTTTAACTTTCGAAATAATCTTTGATGAGTTACTCTATCAAAGGCCTTTGCAAAATCTAGATAAATAACATCCACTGGCTCCCCTTTATCTATCATTTTAGTAACCTCCTCCATGAATTATAGTAGATTTGTTAAGCACAATCTCTCTCTAGTAAACCCATGCTGACTATTTCTGATTAGATTAAACTTGTCTAAATGAATTACAATGTTTTCTTTGATTATTGACTCTAACAATTGACAGACTATGCTCGTTAAACTTACCAGTCTTTAATTTGCTGGATCTGATTGTTTGCCCTTTTTGAATAAGGGGATCACTCCTGCATCTTTCCAAACCCGTAGAACAATCCATTTTGTAAGTGATTGAGAACATAATATAGCCAATGGTTTTGCTAGTTGATCTCTAATTTCATACAGCAATTTTGGATGAATACCTTCTTGACCTGGACATTTATTCACTTTCAAACCCCTCCAATTTTTTAAAAAACAATTTCCTCTGTAATGTTAACTGGTGGTTTCAGGTGTGTTGGGGTGTAAATTGTTAAACTTGGTGATACTCTTGAACCATGGCCTCATGATTCCTATTTGCTCAATGTTTTTTTTGGTACTTGTTCTTGGCTCATTCTTGTTCAGTAGTACAAGTGTCGCCACAAAAAGCTCTTGTGCTGTTTTTATTTTTTTAAAAAGGAAATAAAATAAAATAGGAAAAGTAAATGGACAAACAGATAGAAGGCTTTCCTTTCACTGTAAAACTGACTAGATACAGCAGCACTCTCATGTCTTGCTCACAATCCCCTCAGGTATAAATGGGTATCTGATACTGTTAAAGATAGGTAGGGAGGGAACCAGTCAACTTATAATGGCAATGTTGAAAAGCAATTTTACTTTAGAACAGTAACAGACAATAACAAATATTTTGATCCAAATAGGACAAACATAGGATTAGACAAACAAGAACAACATAGGCTAAAAACAATGAACTAAGTTGAACAAAGGAAACCAAAAACGATGCCTATTACCAGTTGAACAGAAGAGAGCAGGTCGTTGTCTTCAGACTTCGCACTGGCCACAATAGACTGAGGTACCACCTATTCAATAAATTGAAGATAGGTGGTACCGACAAATGCCCGTGTGGTACCGAGAAAATGACCGCTGAGCATCTGCTGCAGAACTGCCCGACATACGAGGATCAGAGAGAGCAGATGTGGCCATCACAATTTGGGAAATGGGAAACTAAAGCGGAGAAACTTTGCAGAAATAGCCAAAGCAAAGATGCACGAAGATCCCATAAACGCACTAACAACACCAAAACCCATCACTACTGTACGCAAACCTACTTGGAGGCAGGATATATTTCCAGAGGTGGTAGAAAATATACCAGGTATTGCAAACAAAAACTGCCAGACTGAAAAAGAAAGGAGAGACACTACCCTAAGCTTCATAACGAAAAGCTACCCAAGCATGAACTGGACCCATGCATACACCGACGGTTCTGTAACAAACACTACACAGAACGGAGGGGCAGGAGCATTCCTGAACCTACCAAATGGCAGAAAAATAACTCTGTCATTCGCTACTGGTAAGTACACAAGCAATTTCAGAGCAGAGACAGAGGCACTGAGGGCGGCAGTGGAAGAAATGGTGACACACAGTGAAAATGAGAGCCATATAGTCCTGCTGACAGATGCTCTCGCCGTAGTCACAGCGCTAAAAAGCCAGAAAAACACTGAGCTTAATGACTTAAGAGCAGCACTCTGCAAACTGTGCCAGCAGTCCGCACCAAAAAGGGTAGTGGTACAGTGGGTCCCGGCACACTGCAACATCCAAGGCAACGAGGAGGCAGACAGACTGGCAAAAGAAGGTGCAAGACTACCACAAACAGATACCAGTATGACGTACGAAGAGTCAAAACGGCTTATCAAAGCCAGATACATGACCAAATGGGAAACCGAACATACTGGTTACACCAAAAACGATGCCTATTACCAGTTGAACCGAAGAGAGCAGGTCGTTGTCTTCAGACTTCGCACTGGCCACAACAGACTGAGGTACCACCTATTCAACAAATTGAAGATAGGGAGTACCGACGAATGCCCGTGCGGTACTGGTAAAATGACCACTGAACATCTGCTGCAGAACTGCCCGACATACGAGGATCAGAGAGAGCAGATGTGGCCATTACCAGTGGAACTGCAAGACAAGCTCTATGGCAGTAGCGAGAGCCTCAGGATGACCGCCGCTTTTTTCGAAAAAATAATGGTTACTGTCTGACTGTGTACGCAGAAGAAGAAGAAGAAGACTTCGCACTGGCCACAATAGACTGAGGTACCACCTATTCAACAAATTGAAGATAGGTGGTACCGACAAATGCCCGTGTGGTACCGAGAAAATGACCGCTGAGCATCTGCTGCAGAACTGCCCGACATACGAGGATCAGAGAGAGCAGATGTGGCCATCACCAGTGGCAACTCTAGACAAGCTCTGTGGCAGTGTCGACAGCCTCAGAATGACGGCTGCTTTTTTCGAAAAAATAAATGTTACTGTCTGACTGCGCACGAAGAAGAAGAAGAACAAAGGAAAAAGGCAACGGCGGCCGTCCATTGTAGACGATGATGGCATAATTAATTTTGCTAGCGCTATTTTTAGTAAGGATTAACTGCGCTAATTTTTTATCTTCACTCTCTCGTCTCGTTACTGAGGTACCACCTATTCAACAAATTGAAGATAGGTGGTACCGACAAATGCCCGTGTGGTACCGAGAAAATGGCCGCTGAGCATCTGCTGCAGAACTGCCCGACATACGAGGATCAGAGAGAGCAGATGTGGCCATTACCAGTGGAACCACAAGAGAAGATTTATGGCAGTGTCGACAGCCTCAGGATGACCGCCGCTTTTTTCGAAAAAATAATGGTTACTGTCTGACTGCGTACGAAGAAGAAGAAGAACAAAGGAAAAAGGCAAAGGCGGCCGTCCATTGTAGACGATGATGGCATAATTAATTTTGCTAGCGCTATTTTTAGTAAGGATTAACTGCGCTAATTTTTTATCCTCACTCTCTCGTCTCGTTACGCCCGACCCCAGTGGCAAGTCAAGGACAAGACGACTAGGGGACGACTACGAGATGCAGGGGACTCTGCACCAAGCACCCGTGAAAAAGACGGCGGAGTCTAGAGTTGAACCCACACCACCTGATCACGAGGCCGACGGCTTAGCTTCGCCACAGAACATGTTGAACAAACATCAGTACGAAATATATAGAAAATTCTGAAGAAAAAAAAAATTTGTATCAGTCAAGATTTCATGTGTAATCCTCAATTGATAGACAAAAGAATGATGTAGAAAGAGTATACATATTTTACAACAAGAAAATTGAAAAGTAGATCAACGTGAATGTAATAAATAAAAAAAAAAGGCAAAATAATAAGTCATTGTACTTGAAAACTGATGAATTTTACTCATGGGGACACTTAACTGGTTACCTACCACAAGCCTTTCCCAGCGCCAGAACACTTATTTAGCCGCGGCCATAAGCCGCTGTGACCGCCAATGTTTGTTTCATAGTAAAACAAGTTATAAATTTATAGTTTTCCTTTCCGTTTCGGTACGAGATTTTAATTTACCGAAATGAAGTTGATTTTTGAATCACACGTGGACCAAATCGGATGTTAAAAATTGAATTCTTGTCATAATTATCATATTTTCAAGCTAGTTACCGAACTGTAAAAAATCGTTTACCATGGCAACAAGCGATAAGGTCACCAAAAGCACTTGTACGGCTAACTATTGAACAGGCTAGAAACTTGTTTCAACAGATAAATAATACATCTAGTGAAGACGAGGTAAGTGAAACAGATGTCGATAATAATGATTCAATTGATTTTGATGAATATGAAAAAAATAGTAGTGACAGCGCAAGTAGTGATAGCGAAGATGGTGCACGTCCTGGACCATCAAAATTCCCTAAAAAGGCTAAGACGGCTGCTAGATTTACAAATAGTTCAGTAAAAAACGGAGCTCAAGGAAGAGAACAGTGGCACCAATTAACTGAAGGTGAAACAACAGGCAGTATTCCCTTTGTTCCAACTCGTGAACCAGGTATGCATGCAAAACTAGATGCATCTTCCTCTGAACTAGATTGTTGGTTTGCCTTGATAACACCAGATGTGTTAGATTCATTGGTATCAATGATCAATGAATATGCAGAATTGAAGAAATCCAAACAAGTTTCTTTACAAAAGTCCAAACAAGTTTCTTTACAAAAGTCTACACTTGCAAGTTGGAAGCCTATCACTGAATATGAGCTGTTAACATTTTTGGCCGTGATTATTGCAATAGGTTTAGGTAAAAAAGCATCGGTGAAGGATTATTGGGCACATAAACCGCACAACTACAACCCATGGTACAGTCAGATGTTTCCCAGATTGAGATTTGAAATCATTTACCACACCATGATGCATGTTGGAGATACTGAATCTGTAGGCAAGGACAAAATAGAGCCATTCTTGAATTCACTAATAGCAAAGTTCCAGGATGCATTTTATCCATTTCAGGATCTGGCCATTGATGAAATGGTAATAGGCTATAACGGACGCTGGAAGCACAAGCAGTAGAATGCCTCCAAGCCAAGCAAGTATCACATCAAGACTTTTGGCTTGTGTGATTCTACTACAGGGTATGTCTACTCTGTATTGACATACTTCGGAAAAAACACATCATATCTCCTTGCCAATGACCGTACAAGTCAGGCCGTGAAGGTGTTTGATTACCTGCTGCAAGGAATTGGAAAAGGCCACCATGTATTTGCGGATAGGTACTACAATGTAGACACCGTGATTACATATCTGTTGAGTAGGGGTATTGATTATACTGGCACACTCAACATCAACAGGAAAAATTTTCCGCTTCAGTTGAAGACCATTTCTCTACAGCTCCGAGAAGCTAGGTGCTACAGAAATAATGATGGATCCCAGATATGTGTTGCTTGGCGAGATAAGAAAGCCAAAAGGCTGTGTATTGTTGTCTCCACCAAGACTACAGTTCAGATGGAACAGGTTACAACTAGACGAGGCAACACAGTTGAAAAACCCAAAGTAGTGCAGCGATACAACATGTGTATGAATGGATGTGACCATAGCGACCAGATGGTATTCATACTATGGCAGCTTCCAAAGAAAAACAAGAAAATGGTGGAAAAAAATATTTTATTGGATCATTGAGGTTTCACAGGTAAATGCTCATATATTATACACGCTCTGTCATGCTGATGAGAAGCCTATGCCCTTGAAAGTCTTCAAAGAAAATTTGATCCATCAGCTGACTGAGAAGGCTGCATCCATCATCCCGCAAGAGGTAGTAACCACAAACAGCAATAAAGTTGGGAGAAAATTCAAAGAAGGAAAGAAAATTCAAAGATATGAGGGTGCTGTGCATCTTGTGGATCACTCAGACAAAGACAGGAACTGCATTGTATGCTCAACTCCTGCAAAGAGAGCCCGCACAAATTTTTATTGCACTGGTTGCCCAGAAAAGCCACATCTCCATCCGAAGAACTGTTTTAGAGTGTACCATACACATGATCCTGCAGATGGTGTTCACTAAAGACATTGATGTACTGTAAATAAATTAGAGATATATATTTTTTTTTAAATGTTAATTTTTCCAAAGATATATTTTTTTTTCTTCAAATGTTTATTTTTCAAAAAATGTTAAATTTTTTCTGATCTGGCCTACATGTGGTTACATTAGCTATTATAAGTGTAACTATTATCCAATTTCTGTGTTCTTGGATTTGTTTTTCTTATTGTTGGATATACTTTGTGATAACCACCAAGTAAAAGACATTAAATGTTTTGGACATTCAAAAATTTAAGGTGAGTTGGCACTTTTTTTATAATTTTGTAATGCTTTTCTGTTGTAAATAATAATTTACCATTTACAAATTTCCTACTAAAAAATAACACACAATTGTTTTAGATCTATCTTAGAGAACATTCATTTACCTACAAAATGGTATATCATTCATAAAAATATGTTAATAATTAAGAAAACTGCAGCTAAATTTGTACATACACCTGCAAATGGGAAAATGGTACCTAAATTTAATTCTGAAACAGCCTGTTTTTCAATTCAGTAGCTAATCAGTTAAACAGCACTTTTAAAACACCATACACTCCTTTGTCTGAGCCATATTATGAGTGTAAAATCATTAATAACATGAATTTTATTAATAACTTTTTTACAAGAGTTTGAGCAAAAAATTGTGCCTGTCTTATTATTCAACAAAGTCGCCTTGCCTGGCAATACTTGGTCCATCTATCCACTAGCTTGTGGATGCCCTCTAGAAAAAAGTTTTTAGGTGTGACCGTTAACCAGTTTTATATCGCCTTCATTATCTCATTGTCAACTGTTTTGTGGCCCATCTGCTACACATTTTCTTATAACTGAGGTCATCATGGATAATTTTGTGCGCAGCACAGTGACTTATGTTGAAATCTTGCTGTTTCTCTGTATCAGTTGCCAATCATGCTAGTCTATCACTCCATCGTCCAGCAAAAGCATTTTGTCTTCAATTTTGAAATGTTTTTACTGATTTGTACACTTTGATTGACTCAAACAACTACCTCCACACTGAACCTTCATTCTTCTGTAGATTTCAGAAAGTTCACCAACCCTCTGACCCCCAAAAAATAATAGCGCTTCATTGTTCTTCTACGTTGCAAGTCGACAGTGGTGCGGCTATGTTGTATGCTATATTGTGCATGTGCATATTGTTAGATTGTCATATTCCCTACATGGGGTATTGATAAAAAGCCAGTTGGTGTCCAGAAATAAGATTTTCTGTTGTACATGCTCTTCCATGCACTTTATAATACAATTTCTATTACTTAATGACTGTCCTTCGTAATATTTCTGCAATTTATTTGTTTATTTGATTAAGGCATATTTAGGTAGACGGTACAAGAGTGACCTCACATCTGCAGATAGAAAGAGTCATCTGCGGTCTACACAAACTTATTTAAGTCATCGCTTCCTCTCCCTAAACCAAATCACAGACACTTCTCTTATTACTCCCACCCTTCTTGACCTTCGAGATCCAAAGTGCTATTAAAAGCATGCTATCTGGTATGGATGGAATCACGGTAAAGATGTTTAAAGGATGTGGCCACCCACTCTATACAGCACTTGCCCACCAATTCACCCATTTTCTAGAAGTGAAGGAAATTTAATTGAACTGACGAGAGTCGAAGACTGTCATAATATACTTCTTCTTCTTCGTACGCTGTCAGACGTCAACCTTTATTTTTTTCGAAAAAAACAGCAGTCATCCTGAGACTGTCGACACTGCCATAGAGCTTGTCTAGTGTTGCCACTGGTGATGGCCACATCTGCTTTCTCTGATCCTCTTATGTCGGGCAGTTTTGCAGCAGATGTTCAGCGGTCATTTTCCCAGTACCGTATGTGCATTCGTCAGTGCCACCTATCTTCAATTTATTGAATAGGTGGTACCTCAGTCTATTGTGGCCAGTGCGAAGTCTGAAGACCACGACCTGCTCTCTTCTGTTCAACTGGTAATAGGCATCGTTTTTTGTGTAGCCAGTATGTTCTGTTTCCCATTTGGTCATGTATCTAGCTCTAATAAGCCTTGTTGACTCTTCGTAGGTCACACTAGTATCTGGTTGTGATAGTCTTGCACCTTCTTTTGCCAGTCTGTCTGCCTCCTCGTTGCCTTGGATGTTAAGTGGGATGGAACCCACTGTACCACTACTCTTTTTGGTGCGGACTGCTAGCATAGTTGACAGAGTACTGCTGTTAAATCATTAAGTTCAGTATTTTTCTGGCTTTTTAGTGCTGTGACTACGGCCAGGGCATCTGTAAACAGGACTATATGGCTTTCATTTCTTTTGCATGTCACCATTTCTTCTACTGCAGCCCTCAGTGCCTCTGCCTCCGCTCTGAAATTGCTTGAGTATTTTCCAGTTGCCACTGATAGTGTTGTTTTTCTACCATTTGGTATGCTCAGGAATACCCCTGCCCCTCCGTTATGTGTTGTGTTTGTTACAGAGCCGTCAGTGTAAGCATGGGTCCAGTCCATGCTTGGGTAGTTTTTCGTTATGTACCTCAGGGTTATGTCTCTTCTTTCTTTTTCAGTCTGGCTGTTCTTGTTTCCAATACCTGGTATATTTTCTACCACCTCTGGAAATAATTTCTGCCTCCAGGTAGGTTTGCGTACAGTAGGGATGGGCTTTGGTGTTGTTAATGCGTTCATAGGATCTTTGTTCATCTTTGCTTTGGCTATTTCTGCAAAGTTTCTCCGCCTTAGTTTCCCATTTCCAAAATTATTTAGTCTCTTATGCATTGGATGGTCAGTCAGTCTTCTGAGTTTCTCTGCTTGCTGCTGGGCTTTGCAGTCATAATATACAAGAAAGGAGACAAAGAGAACCTGGCTAACTATCGCCCCATCACCCTCCTTTTAGTATTGTACAAAGTATTCACCAGATGCCTCCTAATGAGGATTCGCAACATCCTCGAGGAAGTCCAACATATTGAGCAGGCTGGGTTCAGGCGCACCTATAGCACGCTGGACCACATAACCACGTGTTGCCGTTTGATTGATGCAGCAAGAGAGCATCACACATTGACATTCATCTACTACAAATACAAAAAGACGTTTGACTCGGTCGAACCAGAAAATGTATGGGAAGCTCTGGAAGAGCAGGGAGTTGAAGCTGGCTACATGTTGAAACATTTCTATGATGGATGCACCACCATCATTTGCTCATTTACACGCCCGATGACTATTGCTACAGAAAAAAGCATGTGACAGGACGACCTTTTTTCTGCATACCTGGAGTTGACGATGAGACATTGCGACTGGGGTGAGTACAGCATCGACATAAATGGGGAATTACTCAATTACCATAGATTTGCAGACGATATTACACTCATCATAGAGACACCCACCGAAGCGACACCTAGCATCGCTGGAAGTGGAGGGCAAGAAAGCAGGCCTCACTATAAATATAATAAAAATGAGATCCTAAATGAAACAACACTAAAGGATGTTGATGAATACATCTACCTCGGTCATCTCCTCAACATGGAAAATGACCTGAAGCCTGAGATTGCCGGGCCAACGAGCTGGTTGGGCCTCCTTAAACTCGATAAAGACGGCAACAGACGCCACAAAAGACACCAGACTGTGAGCAGGCCTTTTCAATTTAGTAGTCTTACTAGCGCTATGCTCTGGAAGTAAAACCTGGTCTCTGACAAAAACCACGGAGAACCAGCTAAGGACAACACATGTCCCGCTTGAGTGTCTTCTTTTTCTTCGTTCTTTCTCAATCTCCTTCTACCAAGCCCTAAATAGGGCTTTGCAAGTAGCAGGGTATAGTCCGAAGAACGGAATGCGCTGTGTCACTAGTTTATAGCTTGACTGCAATATTGGGACTTTCGATCTTTTGAGTCCTCGGCAGCAGGCATTTTTTTAGTAACGGGCTAGCCTTACCTCTTCGATCCCTTCTCCTTAGCCAGTCTGCCCTGTTGCAGTTTGTTATCCAGGATTACCGCTCTAGTTCGCTGTTGCTGACCGCTGCAGCTCATGAGATGCTCAGCATCATGATCCCGCTTGAGCGTCATCTTGTGGGTCTATCACTTAGGCAACAATGCCAGATGGGCCTACACAACAGTGACTTCCTCCTGTCATTCACACGTCAAGTATGTCTTACAGCATGCCATCAACTCCAAGCACCACTGGGCTGATCATGTAGTCCGAAGGAAATACAGATGCTGGAGCACAGCAAATACAGACCTTCTGGAAGACCCCACTCCCCCCATTAGGTGGTAAAATTCACTCGAGCTGCACAACACTCGCGATTCTGAAACAACCAAGTTAGCTTTTCACAGGGCTACCCGTGCCTGAGACAAACCGGACTTGAAACTCAACTGGGACCAGCACAAAACCAAAAAAATGCAGCAGTGCTCGAGCCCAGCCTGCTAAGCAGAGAAATGCATCCACAGGCTACCACCAACTTGTAAAAGAGTTGTACCTGTGGACCTGTAGATGTACAGGCTGACTAAGACTAAGATATTTAGGTAGAAACAATGGTTAACCCTTGTTGCTATTCTCATGTAGAACATCTTTTCAACCTTGTTTAAATGTCAGCAATAATTGGAATTAAATTGCACTGCAATTGCTCTTATAACTAGTCAAGCCACCTAATGAAAGCTGAGACCTGACATAATGAAGTCTCCAACACTTCATCCCCTATCACAGCATATGCTAAGGGATACCCTTTTTTATATTATTTTTTGTGTTTTTGATGTCTCATTTCAATCTAAATAAGATAACACATCTGGTATAGGAACAAGGGGTTTACTTTTTTGCATGAGCCAATTTGTTGGTAAATGTATCTGTGTTTAATTTTCAGGGAGGCGTGGGCGAATTTAGGGGACATGCGGAAAGAGGACGCAATGCTGCTGTACGTGGATGAACTGAAAAAAGTGAGCAATCGTGTACGGGAAATGTACTATCCACCACAGGTATGAACAAAACCAAGCCTCCAGTATTATTGTTTACTACCAGAGGGAATGAAATCCATATCTTCCTGGTTTCAATAGGTTAGATTTGAACTAAGTGCCAATAATTATAAACCATAATGAAACTTGATCAAGTCATGCATTCATATTGTTATTAATGTAACTTAATCCTTGTCACGTAGCACGTATAGTTTCACTAAAATATAATTTATTTGTAAAATTCTTTGTGTAAGATATAAAATGAAAAGTTTATAATTTAATAATTGTAGCAGAAAAAGCTAAACTTGAGAGATTAACGGCTTGTAATAAATGTATTGAGTACATCATGCATAATGATAAATAATGTAATCATTTAAGTGTGGGGAGCATTCATTTCTCCAGATGGTTGTCAAACAAATCCTTTGTTCTAGAACTAGTGTTCTATCATCACTAAATTTAAGCTTGTGGCGGGGGATTTGGGAAGCTTTACTGGATCTCCTGTTTGTATTGGTGCTTCAGATTCAGGCCTATTTTTTGTTTGTTCTGCTGGTGACACAAAAAGCTTGTTCATGTATTCTTTAGCATCTTTTTACTGGCACATCTGCCTCTATTGTTTCCCTCTAAACTGTGCCAAGACACCAGCTAACTTTAAACAGTACTACTAACAAGTTGAAATGAAAACATTAATAGGTAATAAAAATTAGTGGTACTAACAAGTTGGAATGCATACATAATGTAGATGCATGAGATTTAATTCTTTTGTTTTTAAGATTTCAGAATATCTAAATTAGTTTCACTGTTCAGTGGTGGCAAATGAATCATTTAAACGTTGCTTTCTAACTGATTTAAAATGATGAAAGCTTTAGTAAACCTTCCTGCACCCATTCGGCATTTCAGAAACCTTCCAATACCACATTGACAAGCTGCTTTTACTCCTTGTGGGTGTGCTATGGTACAGAACCCCTGCATTAGATTAATCATAATTTACACTCAGTTATTTCAATTAAGGTAGACAATTTTCAGCTCTGTTAAATATGGATATGTTTAGCTTATTTACTGACAAATTTGTTAGCATTTATGTACTTTTAATTTTTGAACCTCCAATACAACTTACAGTTAACTTAAGCTTACATTTATCTCTGTTTTTTACATCTGCTTACTTGAAGTCAAATAAGAAATACAACGTATAATTTACTTAACCCTTTTCAGTTCATGCTAATTTAGCAGATTTATGTTTTTACGTCCAGGCCAAAATGCAGAAATTTTCGTACATCAAAGTTTTATTCAAAATAAAATAAATTATATTTAACAAATTGAGCAAAAAATGTCTAAACATCATGACACATAATGAAACTATCTGTGACATAAAGTGTTTATAATAAAGAATATATATTAATAAGAAGTGTTGAATGACATTAATGAGCAGGTGGAAATTGGAGGTAACATTTTTTTGGGTACTTTAACCATGTCGTATATTTTGCTTGTTTATCTGATATATCCTTGACACTTACCTTTCGTATTATGTGTCCCAGTCAAAGTCTGTAAAGGCTTGTGTTGAATATCCAAGAGTAATCCAGATGCATGATCATTGGACTGATATAATAATAAATAATTTCTTGAGTCCTGAAGCCCAACTTTACTCGTGAAAAATTATTTGAGTTTCAAATATCATAACTTTAGCAAATATCTGTCTATTGGAAATAACCTTACAGTTAAATGTGAATTGCACATGCACGGGTGCAGGCATCATGTAGAGTTGTAAAAACAGGAAATTCCACAAATTAAATCACAAAACACAAACACATGTTTCGGAGGTTAGTTTTGGGCCATTTTTAGGTTTTTGGCAGTCTATTTTGTTGCCTACAATCTGGAAAGCTTACATTTATCTCTGTCTTGTACATCTACTTTCTTGAAATCTAATAAAAATACAGTGTATAGTTTACCTACGCTTACATTTATCTCTGTCTTATGGGGAACTGAGACGCTGGTCCGGTCAGTTACATCATATTGACCAGGACGTCATGTCGGGATCAGGCACAATACACTGACCAAGACCACTATCTCTCTTCCATGTAGCGTTCCCTGGAAACAGGCTGTTATCAAGTTAGTCTGGCTGATAAGATGCGAATTGATGTGATCCCTGTCGTAGTCTGCGTCACACAGATGAAGCGAAGCATAGCACAATCGCTTGGAGGATGACGTCCCATCTTCATTAGCACTCTTGGTATGTGAGGAAAGCTACGACGAGTCGCCACTTTACGCCCTTTTCAGGACGCTCAAAAGAGTAAACTTACTCATTGTGGGCATTAAACAACAACAACATACTTGTCTTGTACATCTGCTTACCTGAAGTAAAATAAGAAAAATTAAAGTAAACTCATTTGAATGAATCTAAAGTCAGAACATTTGACTTTGTCATTTAGATTAAGATTTTTCTCCAGCAGTTATTGATGACTGTTAATTCAGATTATTTGATCAACCTCCCACTTCCTTCCCATATATTGATCTCCCTCCGTTCTCATATACTGATTTGATAGGCTCAGTTACGCAGCTTGATTAACACAAATTCAGTTAATGGCAAAACATTGCTAAAATGGAGGCTTGGTTTGGTCTATACTGCATGTGGAATGATATATTTTGGTAGTATGACATATACCAGACATCTCTAGTGGTGCAAGTAGTGTTATGATATATAATGTAAGTTATTGCAACTGATTGAACTGTTTGCTTATAATACTCTGTAGATTTTTGCATTGTTTTAAATTTGTATATTTATTTGTCCGTCATGAAAAAATGGCTATCAAAGTCATTTGTGTCTGTCGCTTCTTCCCCTCCTCTGAGCAGTACACTTGCTTGCATAAGGTTTGTGACCTTAATATCCAAGTAGGTCTTTTCATGCAGAGAGAAACATAATCATTTCTGTATGTTAACAGTGTTATTGTAGACTGACAGTTTTTGATGTTTTGAGTGACACTGCATGAGAAATGGCAGGTAAGGAACACTTTTATAGATTTTATAAATTAGATTAGATTTTTTATACTGGTAAAACGGCATACGCAACCATTACAGCCTTTGAGTAATCATGAATGGGTTGTAACTTGCAGGGTAAACTGAAAAGACTTTATTTAAAGATAGGAAATTGTGGGTAAAATGTGAACAAGTTGTAAAGATGTGACAGCTGTGTCTCATGTTAATTATAGATCCATGAGAATAGACAAGACAGGTGATTAACATGTCTTGGACACAGGTTTGACGACTCAGGTGTTTGGTGAATAAATGACAGAATACGAGCAGATAAATATCTTGTATGGCTTGGCTTCGTTCGCTCTCAATCTCCCGCTACCAAACCATGAAAGGGCTTAAGTGGCAGAATGTAGTCCAGAGAATGGAATGCGTTGTGGCGTAGTTTACAGCTTGACTGTAATATTTGCACCTTTCGGTACAACACATCCGACTTCAGCAAGCATTTTTTTAGTACTTGGTTAGCATTCCCATCTCCTTAGCCAGTCTGCCCTGCTGCAGCCTGTTATCCAGGATCACCGCGGGGAGGTGTAAAAGGGTCTTGGCAGCTCTGATTCGCTGGCCCTGACGTTAGCAGTCAGCTATGGGTCGCTGACCACTGCAGCTCATGCGCTGCTCAGCATCTTGATCCCCAATATCTTGTATGATTGTTAAAGTAAATATGAAATAAAACATCTGCAACTTATCTCTTTGGTAGTGAGAGATGGCTGGCATATGTCATGTCTTTATCTATGGGGATTGACATTTACAACCAAATGTAAAAACAGAGTGACTACAATATTCATGATACGTGTGCCTCCATTCACATAGTGCAGCAAACTATTACCAGTATAAATTAACTTTTTGCAATGATATACTAAATCACTCTACTTGAAAAAGCATAATCGGCAGCCACTCAGCTTAAAAAAAAATTGGTTAAGAAAAAATTCACATTTTGTGACGTTTGTTGACTTAAAACACGTTTTAGTTTATGAGCATTGGGAGCCATGCTTGAGTTGCATTACAAGAGGATTCATGTTGTGATGGATCACGTTATTTTGGGATGTGCTCTATATATGCATACATACACACATATGAGCACAATTTTGCATGGTTTTGTTATTAAGTAGTTACAAATAAAATATAAAACGTATATTTCTTAAAACATAAGTGAAAAGCACGGACTGACATGAAATTTGAAAATCAAATAACAGAACCAATGTATGTCTAAAATACTGTGGGGAAAAATGCTGAGAAATTCATTATTTTAAAAAAGGGCTTGATTTTTTTCACGAAGTGTACTTTAAAAAAACAGTCCACTACCTATTAATGGTTGCTGTAGAAATATGTCACAATTGAATCAAACTGTGCAGGTTTAATTGATTTGATTTACATGTTTTAGGAGACCATAATCATAGAATTCTCCATTTGAAAACAATATGTTATACATCTTGAATTTGTAAAACATTGAAATACAAAAATGTATACATCTTGGATTTAAAATTGAAATAAACAAGGTTTAAAAAACATTTTGATAAAATTTTAACGAAAGGCTGTCTTATTTTTTTATATCCTATAATTACCCTTTATTTATCAGACGGCCTCCATACAACACTAACAAGTTTTCTCTCTTATCTTACCTACATGGCCAAAGATTTGCTGAAGTTACAATGTTTATACAAATATTTAGAAATTGTTACCTTTAAATTGGCAGTTATACTGTGATACTAATTATAGCTGGTGTAGAAAGTAACAGGTTGAGAGGTGTAGTTATTGAAAAGAGTAGCTACCACAAGAGCAAGTATGATCTGGAACAATACTAGAAATATACAAATGTTTTAATCAGAGAATACTTGAAATACATAAAAACATAAAGTATGATTTGGTTGGGTAAGTTTATCTGATGCTTGACTAACACCATGCTCCATTTACAGTAGAACTTCAGGATAATAGTAGTGATGAAGATTTAGAAAAAAAATTATCATTGTGTTGAAATATAGTTAAGTAATTGCATAGATACACACACTCGCTGTTGATCATTCCAAACAAAATCTTTTTCATGCTGCTCATAAGGCTAAATGTGCAGTAAATTTAATTCTATAACTTCTGATATCTATGCCATAGCTGCACATACAAATTTTGTTAGGTATCAAGTATCCAGAAGCTGTGCAAGTTCTTCCTGTCATTGCTAACTCATTGATTTTGCTGCACACATATGTTGTCCTCTTTGTGCTGCACATTGTGTTCATTGCAACTCTGATTTAGCCAGGTCTTTTATACCATCCAGTACATATTTATTATTTCATAGTTTATTCTGCCATATTTTAAAATCTACTTTCTTTTATAGCTTTCCTGTTCATACTTTCATTTTTACATCTAGTAAAATCATGAACACCTCTGTAAATGTTACTATCTTATGTTTTTGTTGCATCTCTTCAGAATATTTATTGTTTCCTCATTGCTGTATTTTTAGTTTGTTGCATGTTTGTAGAATTGCTTTGTCTCAATAACATCATTTTATTACTATTTGTCCACATGTTTTTCTAATTCATCTGTCATCAGAAATTAAACAGTGTTTATGGTATTATATCTGAGTGTGTGTGTGTATAGTTGTATATATCTTCTTCTTCTTCTTCTTCTTCTTTTGCTCTACTGCTCTTGCCATACATCATCACAGAGAGGTGGGATGTGTAGATTTCTTGTTATCGCCAAGTGGGAGGCTTGTGCTGTCATTAGGTGTAACTTCCTGAGAGTGTCAGAGACACCCTCGATCCATCGGCGTCGTGGTCTCCCTCTTGCTCATGGACCAGAGACCTGCATATGATATGCTCTTGATGCAGACTGGTCAAAATACATTGTCATTAAATGACTAAACTACTTGATTTGTTGAGAGTCAATGTAGGCACTAACTGGGTGTGTCCCTACTGTTAGCCTCAGCATGGTGTTGCGGATTTGGTCACAGATTGTCTTTTTGGCTGCACTTCTGACACAGTCTCTGTGTGAACACAGCTCTGGATCTTACTCTTATGGGTTGCTAGTAAGGACCAAGATTTATATTGGTAACACAATCTAGGAATAAAAAATTGTATTTATCAGCATCCTATTAGTTGAAAGAAGCACTCTAGAGTGTTTCAAAATCAGTGCAATTTGATAGTGTTCGCCTTCTGAATTCTATGTGCAATCTCATTGTCTACTCTGCCGTCATTAGTGAACATACTACCTAGGTATTTGAACTCCCGTACTTGCTTGATACCAATGTCACTGATGTGGAAACTTCTCTGCAATTGTTCGCATGAAATCATATTCTCCGTCTTGCCTGTGTTGATCTTCATATCATTTTCGTTACAAATGAAATGGAGATGGTTCAGGTGGTGTTGTAGGTCTTCTCTTTTTTGGTAAAAGATGACCTGATCATCAGCAAACAACAGTTCATTGAGGGACTCTTCATAGGGTTAGCCAACTGTGTAATTTTATCCATGTAAATTATGAACAAAAGTAGAGAAAGAACACACCCCTGTCGTACACCACTCAGTACTGGAAACCAATTTGTCATACCTGCATTCTGGCCATCACCAGTGGCAACACTAGACAAGCTCTATGGCAGTGTCGACAGCCTCAGGATGACCGCTGCTTTTTTCGAAAAAATAAAGGTCGACGTCTGACAGCGTAAGAAGAAGATACCTGCATTCGTTTGTACTGTACCTTCCCTGTTTACGTACAAGGCACGAATGCGGTCCAGTAGTTGACCCTCCACGCCATATTCCTCCATAACCTCCCATAGCCTATATCGGTTTATCTGGTCAAATGCCTTTTCTTGATCAATGAAGGCCACGAGGAGTTTCTTATTATATTTTATGGTTTTTTTCATTTGACTATTTAAACGTAAATATAGCATCTGTACATCCCCTGCTTTTCTGGAAACCTGATTGGGAAGTACTGAGCAGTGACTCCAGAATAACTCGAACTCGTTGCTCAATGACCCATGCAAAATTTTTCCAACATGGCTAAGAAGGGATATGCCCCTATAAGAGCTGCAATCTTTCTTGCTGCCCTTGTTTTTCCAAATAGGTACCACCACTGCTCTTTGCCAATCACCAGGTACCTTCCTTTCAATCCACGCCTGACTAAAAATCTTTGTGAACCATCTTACCCCTACATCGGGACAAGTTTTTATGGCATCTGCTGATATGTTGTCTACACCTAGGACCTTTTATTTAGGACTTCTTCTAATTGCCTCTCTGACTTCATGCTCGAGTATCAATCTGTCGCTATGCTTAATATTTTTCAGGATTTGTGCCAATGAATGAATATATATATATATGAAGATGAAGAAAAAGGGCATTTGGTACTCTCAGGTTGTCTCAATTAGGCGGTAGCACTGTAGGCGAGCTGGAAACCGGCCTGTTCGATCAGTTGCTGGCCTCGAGGAGATGATGGATCCTAGCAAGTATAAATTTAGTAAAGAGTTTTGTATGTGACCAAGAGAAGTGTAATTAGGCGATAGTTTCCAAGGTCTTCCTTATCTCCTTTTTAATGTAGGAGTATCGTTTTGTAGTTGCTATGTTTTAGGTATTGTTTCTGTGTTGAGGTATGTTGTACAACATTTAGCTCAGGCTAGATGGAGTGGTAGTCCACAGGCTTTGAGATCATCTACAGTGATGTTATCTAATGTGGGTAGTTTCATACGTGGCATACTTTCAAGGGTGTGAAAGATTTCTGAGGGTAGGAACTCCTCATGGTCTTCTTTGGATTTTTTATGGCAGAGTGAGCTGATGGCATTGAAAGCTGCATTGTTGATCGGAAAGCGAGTCATTTTTTACATCTCTTCCAACAATTCTTAAGTGGTTTGCGAAATGCTATTATTATTGTGGTTTGGTGCTTGAAGTCTGATGGTTTTTTACATGGAGTTGATTTTTAAAATTAGGGTATCATAGTCAGCATTGATGTTCTTGGTGGTCGATGCTGCAAGATTGGCACTATCTACAAGGGTGGTAACTGACGTGGGGTTGAGGACTCGCTCTGGGTCCCTGTGTGAATGATGGCTCAGTAGCTTTGCATGGTGGATGAAGTCAGTGGTCGCTGCCTGTGCCAATTGAAGCAGCAATGGCTTCGTCTGTTGCTATTCTGTGATTGAATGTTGTCTATTTCATGTTGATGTTGTCTGCTGGGACCTGTGTGCATATATTTCTTGTGGAGGGGTTTCTTGGATAGATTGTTGCAGTGGAACAACTGGTTCATTTCACAGAAAGTTGCCAGTCTATTTTCAGTTTCATTGTGTAGCTCTGCTGAGTGAGAGCCCACATAGATTTCATTTATTTGGCTGTGGCACAATCTTGTGATGAAGTCACCCACGATGATTTTGTAGAAGCTGTAGGATGTTGTAGAGATTATCATAGAAGTCGGTGTGTTCCTGTTCAGTCTTGTCCGCTGTCGATGCATATGCCTGTATAAAGGTGGCAGTAAAATGTTTTGAGACGGTAATTGCTAGGGATGCCAGGTGATGGTCTATGAATGGCACCTGCTGGACGAGGTGAACAATATGTGGGGAATACGAGGAAGTCAGCTCCTCTTGATGTGGAATTGACCTTTCAGTGTTCAGGTAGATGCCTGTGCTGTCTGTTCAGGTTGCATTTTCACATATGGTATCTGAGAGGCTGATAACGTTGTACCAAATTTTGCAGCATTCGTCCACAGAATGGCTTAGTAATATACATATATACACACACACACACATTCACCTTTGTATATAATCAGCATTCACCCATTTCATTTGTGCTTCTCCAATATACTATTCATAATTTGATCCTCTAAAACTGTAGTCTTTTCTTGTTTGTAAAAGCAACAACTATGGTACTCAAATGTTTTACATTTGAAGATTTCTTTTAGGTTCAAGGTATATTTTCAGAGGTTACCTACGTATCTGTGATAGAATTTGCCTTTCCATACTCGTTTTGTTTATGAGTTATTTTTCCCTGTTGCGCTACACACTTTTCTTTCAAATTAAAAAAAATATTTGTTTGAAATCATAGACCCCCCCCTCTAATGCAGTGTTTCCCAACCGCCGTGGACTGGTGACAGTCCACATAAACTTTCTGCCGGCTTGCAAATAAAGTTATTGCAGCTTAACCCCTTTATGGAAGACATCAACTTATGTACACTTAATCGAAAAAGAAAACCTGGATTGAGTTGTCTTTTGATGTCCTTCTGTTGTCTAAACATAAAATGCAATTGTCTCTATATCCAATATAAAAATATATATATATATATATATATAGATAGATAGTTGCAGATCTATAAAATTGTTGGTTGTATTATCGACTACCTATTAGTGTGAGAAGACTTTTTCAACCTGTCAGTAATCAAAATCAAACAAAAAATACAGAATGGATTCCAATGCAGCGCTTCGTCTCTCAGAAACAACACTGCAGCTACGGTTATAAAATATTTCAATAAAATAAGCAGCGACAGATTTCACACCAACTTTAATTTAATGAAATATTCCTTTTTCAAAACATTATATTATTGGCATTTGTATTTACTGCTCAGTTTCTGGCTATTTTAAACAACCATAGTTTCATTTGATAATATTAGATTTTAAAACTTATACATAAAATACTATATAAATAACTGTTTTTATTTCTGCCTGAGCTATGCACAAAAAATGTTTCCTATTTTCAACGGTGTGCGAGATGTTTTTCATATTCTAAATGGTCCGCAGTTGTAGAAAGGTTAGGAAACACTGCTCTAAAGGATATGGTCAACATTTAATTACGTACATTATTTTCCGTATATTTTGTACATGTAGTGTAGTCTATAATACACAACTATTTATCTGTTTTCATTTGTTTATTAACACCAATTTCATAGTGTTGCTGTTATGCTAATTATTTTATGTAAATAGATTGTAGAAACAATGCCACAAACTGAAGCAGTCACTGAGTTCCTTCAGAAACTGGACAACTTCTATGAGATGGTTGAAGACAGTGAGAATCATAACACACTGAAGATGATAGACAAACCCAGACTAAACGGGTCTGTTTGTGGTAACGGACCGTCAGAGAATGGTAGGAGCTAGTTTTAACGCTTTGCCTGTTTGTTTCATAGATTCATTTTGTTAATTTGAAGCAGGAAGAGTGGATCAGGCAAAGGAGAAGCAGATATAAAATAACCGTATGCTATAGAAGCTGAAATGGAAGTCACGAACCAGAGCTTGGGTACCATGCAAAAGATAGCTGCAGATTAAGTAGAGTGAAAGGAGTTTGTTGCTGTTCTGAAAGACACTTGATGGCATGATTGTCACTGACTGCATCATCAATCATTGGCTAAGGATCCAAGAAGCAGAGGAATATAACTGCTTTATCTTACTATGCATATCGTAAGAGACACCTGAGGAAGATTGTGCATGGGCATGACAGTCTCAAGGAAATCAAAGTGCTACAGGCACGAACACTGTAAGAGCACATCACTTTTTTAGTGTAGGTTTCATGGTAGGAGTACACTACAGTGGTGACACCATGCCCAAGAAGGAATGACAATTATTATATAATTAAGAAAATTAATATATCTACAACAGGATTAAAACTTGAGCTGTGAAAACAAATATTTGAGAAAAATATCCTGTTTTATAATCTGTTCCATTGTCTCTTAGGTGATTTGATTCATCTTTTGTTACTGCCACTTTCTTCTTTTTAACTTGAATCCCGGAAAGAGCCGAACGTTGCAGGGATCCCATGTCTGGGCAGTAGGGGAAATGCTGATCCTGTCCAATGCTGTTTCAGCAAAAAGTCCTGGATAAGATGTGATGCTTTGGCCAGAACAGATACATGATAACAGTGATCCAGGATTTACTTTGTAGAAAACCTTTCTGTTCTACTCTCAGCTGTTTATCCATGGCCTCTTTTAATCTCCCTAGTATGATCCTGTTCAATATTTTCCTAGGTGCTGATAATAAAACTTGACTAGACAGCCTTCCTTTCAATCCTGCTGGTTTTTCTTATCATTTACTTTTCATTCTTTGATTCTGCTTAAAAGGTTTTGATATTTTACTCTGTTGTCATTATGATCCTACTACGGCTTTGTTTTATCATTTCAAAACTTCTTTAGTGTTCCGTTCTGAAGAAAGTATGAGAACCAAATTTGCATGCCCATTTCCGAGACCTCAACAGTTATGATGTTCATCGTTTTTATTTTTTACCAAATAAAATGTATTTGCCCTTGCAGTGTTTGGTTTTTATTACACATTTATGGTTTGAGTTTTCCACGACAATGCATAATTTTACTTTTTCCACATGTACTGTAGGCTACGGTGGTCTTTTTCTATTTTCTTCAATACCTGAATAAAGGATTTGTTGTTCAAAATAGTGATATCAGATATAAGGTATCATCACTTTGTATATGTTATGGTCTCGAGTGGTCTTTTTGTATGACAAGAACGAGAATAGCACCACTGCCCCACAGAGAGCATGTTGTAAGAGGTGACTGTGTGACATGGCATAACATTGGTCATAGTTAGCTGGTTTGTTAAGAGCAGCAAAGCAGTCTGCGGGCTTAATTTGCTCTAGTGTTTGTGTTTATTAATATGGACTCGCACATCGGTCATCGGTTAACGACCCTCCGCAGCACCTGTCCTAACGCAGTGGAGAAATAAGCTGCTTGAGTCTAGTCTGCTAAGCAGGAAATCCTTCTCCCAGCTACATCCAGCTCAAACCAGAGCTGAGACCTGCACAGGGGTACTGTAGAAGTACAAGTCGACTAAGAACTATGATCCATTAATATTTGCTTGAAAAATGTGTGTAAATATTGACTGCAAAGCCTATTACTGCAGTTATTATGTAGGTAATGCTCATATTGCAGGCACAAATCTGTCTCTTGATGAAGGTGATGAAGGTGAAGTGCCTGCATCATTCAGAGTAACACAGCTACTGAAGTGTGATGTCAGGTGGTGGAAGGACAGCCCAGGCATGTTAGCTGGGGACAACAAAGCTACAAATGGTTGGTGAACATTCCCTTACTCTAATGAAAGTGTATACTGTCAAGAAAATGTTGAGCTCATATAATAAAGTTGTTATGGAAACACTAAAATGAATAGCCATAACACTCAATTTAAAGCTATAATAGAGGGACAGGGAGAGGTCACAGATGAATAAGGATTAAGGCCTTTAGGCGCAGGGCAGAGAATCCTTGATTAAAGCCATTTCTCCATGTCATCTTAAATAAATCATAACCGAATGTGAACATGAGAGTAACAGGCATGTCTTCTTTGTCCATATGATGTTTTTGTTACATTAAGTTTAAGGATCAATATCACTGCACTCTGGGCAGAGCCGTGGATGCCCAATCTTTCTCAGTAAATGACAAAGTGTGGGCTCTGATGGCTCCAGTGGCTCATTACTTGTACATGCTCCTGCTCTGTCCTCTAAAGTGCTCGATCTTGCTTGACCAACATTTGATGTATTTCTTGCAGTTTGTGTAATGCATCTATTGCAGTGTCAGAATTCAGCAAACGATCATTGATTGAATTCAATATATCCCCATATTCATATTATAATGTTCACTTCATTGGTCCTGTTAAGGCCAAAATGTAATTTCTTTTATTGCTGTAACCCCATCATGATGAGGGCCGTGGATCCACACAATTCCGAAAGGTTTTAAGGCTCTTATGTCTGATATCTACTAATGTGGTAAATATCCCTTCTGTACCTTTTAAAGCAAGATGGCTGCCTTGATTAATGAGGTTTCAGATAACCACCTCATAGCTGAAGTAATTGCATAAATCTCCATTCTCATAGTGGAGGTTTTTTTGTCATGATTGCTATGTTTTGCTCTGCAATAACCCTACCTCTTACTCTAGCCATGAAACCCCATCCTGATCCCTTACAGCGCAGTGCACGTCTATCGGTATGTACGGATGCATCAATATTCAGGCCTCCATGTCTGTTTTCCTTTTGCACCACTTCCTGCTTTACCTGCAGAGGATTATTATAACTCAGTGATAGTCTGTTATTTTATCTCCAGTGTGGATCCTTACTTCTTCTATGATTACAGTCTCAATTGCGGTCACCTGTCTAATTGTCTTCTCTGCTTGTTGCATCCATGACATCTCTCTATTCTCTTTCTGTTGTCGTCTGAATTGTTCCTTATAATTGGTGCCTTATGGTGCTTTTATGTGAACATGCCTGTTACTGCTAAGATCTGTTTTGTACCTGACATATCTTAACCTTTTTCTTAAAATGGGCAACTATGGTCAACATTATGTAGGTCTTATTAACAGTACTTTAAAATATTGGTGATTAACAGAGACATTAATGACACTTGTAGTCTGAGTGGGTTACACACATTTCATCTACTTGTTTTCAATAGAGCCAGTTGTCAAGACTATTTTCGATGACTGTAAGAAATGGACTGTTAGGCAAAATTTGTATTTCATGTGCTATAAAAAAACTATAGCCTAAAATTTTGATTCAGTGAAAATAAGTGATGCTATTGACACGAGTGGTCAGCCAGGATCTTTGTGTATAACAAGGACAAGAATAGCACCACTGTCCCACAGAAAACAAGTCGTAAAAGGTGACTGTGTGAAAACACTGCTCATGGTTAAGTGGTTTGTTAAGAGCAGCATAGATTGCACCTAACAGGCTGCGGGTCTACTTTGCTCCAGTGTTTGAGTCTATTAAGATGGATTTGCACATCGGTTAACCACCCATCGCGGCACTTGTCTCAACGAAGTGGATTAATAAGCTGCTCGTGCGTAGTCTGCTAGGCAGGTAATCCCCCGGCTACATCCAGCTCACGCCAGAGCTGGGACCTGCACAGGGACATGCATCTTTCATTGCCTATCAACAGCAAATTTAAATTTCATCTGAACACTCTGTACAAAACAGTATAGTTATAGTGCCTTACACCAAAGGAATTCTAAAAAAACTACAAATAATGGGGTAACCAGTACAAATGGACATGTATATAGACATTATTTGGATTTCTATTTGTTTCTATTTCTGTGGGCTAGTTGTTAATATCTGTCTTATTCTGTTTATAATGAGTTTTTTTCAGAGATTATCTTATCAGGTGGTTCTTTGACCTAAAATATTTGACATCTGTGAGTGTTGTGTAAAAGTCACACACTAATTCTATCTTCACAATTCTATTACTGTATCTTACTGTCATCAGAATGTTGATTTACCTTTTCTCCAAAGATGACACTATGTTTATGTTTGTTGTACGTTTTTTGTATGTATAACACAAGGAAACTGACAGGAGAATATAAGCAAGCAAATGGCTTTACTAAAGGAAGGAAATTTTATTAGCAGTCAAAATTAGCATATGAAGTGATTGGCAGAACATTTAGAAGAACTTTTAAATAGTCCAGTTTCATCACATCCCCCATTGGTTCAGTTGGCAGAAACGAAGCTACAAGTTGGTTATTGGGAAATCAAAAAGAAGAAATAATGAAAGCCATAAGACCACTGAGAGATTGTAAAGCCAAATGGTTTCTCAGCAGAAGCAATGAAAGCTTGGTAAAATCTGAGAAAGAAGGAAATAACAGCAGGCTGGAAGGAAACCTTTCTGGTGAAGTTGTCAAAGAATGGAGATTGGCAAAAGTGTACAATTATACAGGAATAATGTTATTATTGGTGCCTGTGAAAATTTTGAACAGCATCATACTAAAGAAATGAGAAAAAGTGATAGGTGAGCTGAGAGAAGAACATGCAGGCTTTAGACAAAATAGATTCTGTGCATACCATAAGATCAGCACTTAATTTCCACTTATATTGGTGATGTCATGTCACAAGTCTGTGTTTGTTATTACTTTTGACCAAAACCTATCGGTGAAGTCTGCAAATTTGCTTCTGAAACTCATAGTTTCACATGCCATGTTTTTCAGCTGAAAGTTATGACTGGTTTAGTAATGGAACAGCTTAATCTTATACCTTGGATGAGTGCTTGCTGTCAAGTCCCATATTAAGTGGGTAGGGGCAAGTGCATAATTAGAAAATAATTATATAATTTTAAATTGTTTATCATTGTTTGATGAGCGTGACCAATTTCAGACATTGTCATTTATATTTCATTTGGGGGAAATAGAAATGACACTTTCATTTAATTGAAAATACAACACTCTCTAATACTCTTCTACAGGTATAAGGTTTGAGCGTAATGAAAATGGTGGCTCATATAAACATAACGGGTCTGATGATGAGGATGATGATGATGATGATGATGAGAGAGATGAATATGACACCAAGAATATTCAGAAGGAGCGTACAAGGGAGAAACCTAACACTGGCAGTGTCAGCACTGAGGAGTGGGAACCAGTCGATGACTCCAGGTTATCCATTAGTCATTCCAATTCTTCTGGTGAGAGTGAGTCAGAAACAGAGGAATTCTGTGACACATCTGATGACCCAGTTGAGGTAAAGCAGCAATATCTTTGTTTGTGTTTTGGTTTAAGTCAATACAATTTTAGATTCAAGTCCCAACTGACTTATTCTTTTGTCACTCATACACTTCATTGTGTGTTATCTTGTCATTTTCATTAAGTGTTGATTTTTTTCAATAGCAAATAAAAAAAATTATTTTCCACTGTTTTGTGAAATTTTAAGTATGCATCATCCATGTGCTTTCTGAAGCTATATTTCTGTAGGGTAGAGTAAGAGTAATCCTTTATAATAAAATGTTAGAAATGTTTGTCTTGCAAAACTTCTTGACCTACAGCTATTGTTAGTCTGTGTGACATCTGGTTAGAAAATATATATCTATTTCAACAACGTCAGTAATCAGACAGAAGGTGGGTGCAACAGCGTGCATGAAATACATGGGTGCACGGAATACACGGAAGGGCAGAAAATTAAATGGTTTGGGCACCTGACAAGAATGCAACCAAAGTTACCAGCTGCTTGTATCTACAATAACAGACATCAAGGCTGCAGAGCAAGAGGCAGACCATGAAAACGGTGGTTAGATGATGTCAGTAAGACACTGAAGAAACACGGAATTACCGCAACATCTGCAACAAAGCTGGCATATGACAGAAAACTACACCTCCCGGCGACAGTTAACGGCACAAGTGGATAGAAGAGGATGATGATGATGAACAATGTCAGCAAAAGTTGAAAGTGTATCTAATGCAATTTCTTCTATGAATTTGTCAAAATTGTTGCATCAAAGAGATTATGTCGCTACTAGGAAGCCCTGCATTGCTTGCTGTAGGTTCATTTACATCCTAGTCTTATTATATTCAAGTTATGATTAATAAGTAACATAGTGAAGAAATACATCTGTTTGAGAAGTATGGAGTTCATGTTGTTATGTTTGTATAGATTTTGACAGAGAATGCCATTTATATTTTCAGCTTTGCATTCCTGTATCTCCTCAAGTTTTTGCTAGTTGCCTTCCACCCCTTGCAGAACAAACAGCTACCTCTACCCCTGTCAGTGGAGGGAAATCTGTCCACTTTGAGGCAACAACTAACATTCAGAGCTGTGAGATTTCAGACAGCTGTGTTGTGAATGCTTCTCAAGAAGAGGCAGGTACTTCTGACTTGGCAGAAAATTCACAGCTGGAGGAAAAATTACCTCCTGGCACATTGTCTGATGAAGTCCAGAGTGGTGATTTGGACATTACGATGTGCAGAGGTGGGGAGGAGCATGAAAGAGACAGGAGGAGAAGAGGGGGAGGTCAGGGATCAAGAGATGGGTCCACTGCTGCAAACAGGGGTGGTCATAGTGGCAGTGGTAAGTGTACAATATAGAATGAGGATGTTTTAGTCAAAATAATTTATCTACCATAGAACCTGCATGTTGACATTGGCTATAGATACTCATGTTTGCTGAAGTAATACATTCTTTAAGAGATTCACAAGAAACTAGGACTGGATGAGATTAATACCTAATACTTTAACCTGTTCATCGGTCTGAGTGCATATCTCGTTTAGCAAAACTGTCAGAGCTAGTTACCTAGCCCTGGATAATTTTGCTGTTGTATATATTTGAGTGCGGGATAAATGGCGCAATTCTGTATGTTAAATAGTTTTATTCAAAATAAAATAAATTGATATAAAACAAATTGAGCAAAATTTATAATCTATACATTGTAAGACACATAATTTAACTTATCTATGACATGAAGTATTCATAATAAAAATTAGATATAAGTATGAAGTGTTGAATGTCATTAATGTGGGGAAGAGAGGGGGAAGGGATAAATAAGGTGCATATTTTGTATTTTGCCTCCACCGTGTCAAGACAAGGATGTATACTCTCCCAGACACTTCAATATATACCTAGAAAGAATTAGGAGTGATGCCCTTGAAGATCATGTTGGCACCGTAAGGATAGGAATTACCAACTTACGCTTTGCGGATGACATTGACGGGCTGGTGGGGACAGAGACAGAACTTCGAGAATTGATCTGAAGACTGGATGTAACAGCACAGGGTTACGGCATGGAGATAAAACGCAGAAAAGACAAAGTTGATGACCAACAACACTGAAGGAATCAACACTGTGATCAAAGCAATTGGCCAGGATCTTGAAACAGTGAACCGTTCAAAATATCTTGGCTCAACAATCAGTGATGAGGGATCAAAACCAGAGGTTCTGGGCAGAATAGCAGAAACAACAGCAGCGCTTGCATGATTGAAACATAGATGGAAAGTTAAACGACGCTCCCTCACCATAAAGGTTAGACTAATGCGCTTACTGGTTCTTTTGATATTCCTCTATGCCTACGAAATATGGCCTATTACAACAGACCTCCAGAGAAGAATCTAGGCCATTGATGTGAGATGTTTTAGAAGTCTCCTAAATATCACCTACAAAGACCATATCACAAATGAAGAAGTACGACGTAGAATCGAGAATGCAAGTGGACTGTACAACGACCTCCTGACAGCGAAAGGAGAAAGCTGACTTGGTATGGCCACATCTTGAGGTCCAATGGACTTGCAAATACTATACTACAGGGCAAGCAAAGGCGAGGACGTCCGAGAAAACAATTGGACGACAACATCCATGAATGGACTAACCTACGACTCGAGGAGGCACAAAAACCAAATGCAGACAGAGAGGGATAGCGCAGGATTGTAGATGTGTCAGCAGTGGCGCCCCAACAATCTCAAGAGGTCACAGGATGAACTGAACTATCAAGTGTATTTCTGCATAAAATCCATCAAAATCATTTCCAAAAGTACCTTTCTTCTATGTTCCAGTCCCAGCCAATGTCTGAATCAGACATGTGTTGAATATCCACATGCAATCCGAATGTGTGATCATTGGTCTAATGAAATAATAAAATTATTTCTCAAGTTTTGGCATCAAAATTTCATTTGGTGTAAAGGTCAACTTTGACACATTCAAAACACATACAAATATATGAGGATGTAGTGAATTATACATCCAACAAAGACTTCTTGTACAGAATGTTCGGTAATAATTCAGGTTCACTAACCAATAAGAGTTCATTGCTATTTAATGAGGGCCGCCACTAGTGTTTTGATACAGATTTCCATGCAATTGGACTTAAACTGATGTATTGCATGCCACTAATGTCTATCGCACCCGACTGCCATCTGCTAATCATTTCATGACAAAAACTGACTGGACAAAACCTGGTCACCTTGTGCACCAGTCTCCCCACCCATAAGCAAGGCATCAGAAAGGAATGGGTTTCACCACCTCACAAAACACTGAGATCTCCTTAACCCTACCAGACCGCTGTACCCATTTTTCGGTAATTTCCTTAACTGCCGCTAAACCGCTGTACCTAATTTTCGGTACTTTGGATAGTACGTCATAAAATGCGTCGGAATCTAAAAATAACCAACCAATCGTGGTCAATTCTCGTGATTAGTCATTGCAAATGGCTGCCCCCATGTTTGAATTGATTTTGTGGGGTTTAACGTGAACAAATTAGGAAAATTGACAATGAAACGAACGGCTGATGAACCAAGCACTTCAACAGGAAAGCAAAGTAAGTCTAGGCTTATGACAGTCCAACAGGTGATCAATAATTTGGTTGATTCAGACTCTGTTCAAGTGAAACAGTGAGAGCTCGAGTGATGAGATGAAGGCTTTTCTTGGACTGAGGATCTATATGGAATACTCATGTATAAAGCCCAGCTATCAGGATTATTGGACAAATGAGGGCTCTTTGTTGTGTTTACTCCCGGATTTTGAAATATTTTATGACTCGAGACAGATTCTTTGCCTTTTGCTGGGTGGATTGGCACACAAAGGTGGAATATTGACGCTAGATGAAAGGTAAACCTATTTTCTACAATGTCTCCAAGTTACATCTTATTCTAACCACTTGTTTGCATGTAACTAACATTTTTCTATATCATGTTGGTTTTTTCTCTTTAATGCTCTGGAACCCAGGAATGGGGGACAGTTGGGTTCAGGGCCTTAGGTCTGGTAGGGTTAAATGAAGTCTCTAACACTTCATCACCAATGACAATGTCTTGTATGGTAAAACCTTCTCTTCCCTTATTCATCATGGCCACTTCTGCATACCTTAACTTTAAGGTGATTCTAATGTTTTATTTATGAGTTTTTAATGTGTTCATCTTAGCAAAATGATTCAGCAAGTAAAAATGTTTTGTATTTTATTATTCATGGGATTCTTTGTCTGTAAGCTTATTTTAATGCAGTATATTTTACTGGCATACTGCATGTAAATGAGAAACTAATTAAGGATATTTATCAGCTTTTAATGTTTGTTGCTATTGCTTGTTTTTTTGGTATGTTTTGTTTCCTCTTTCATAGTTTTTACTTTCCCTCTACTTAGCTGGTGAAGCAGGAGGAAGTAACCCAGGAGGAGGTGGTCATCGAGATCTGTTTCCAGGACCAGGGGGTGGAGGAGGTTCGAGAGGGCCTGGAGCTGGTGGTAACATAGGCCCAACTGACCTGAACGAGCAGATTGTGGTGACACTTCTCAGGTTACAACATGACATGAGTGGTGTGCTTAATAGACTTAGCAGTCTGGAGGCCCTGGGGAAGGAGAGAAGAAAGGTTAGTTTGTGTGCAGGCCAGACAGGAATTATCTATTTTAAAAGGTTTAACCCTTTTAGTCCAGGCAAACTTTGCAGATTTGTGTCTTTCAGTCTGGGCGAAATGTTGGTATTCCATGTGTCAAAGTTTTATTTTTTTAAAATGCATTATTATTGAAACAAATTCAGCTAAAATTATGATCTAAACATTGTGAGAGACGTAATTAACCCTTTGAACCCTGGTCACCCTGCCTGTAAAACCTCATTCTCATGGGCTCCTGAAGTAAAAATGCAAAAGATGGACACCTGAACAAAACTAGTTACAATGACAAAACTAAGTCATCTGTTTCAATTATTCAATCTCAAATAGACTGACCTGATCATCTCCAATATTTCTGCTTATTATGCCAGTCCTCCCAGCATGTAGACCCATCTTTTAGGCACAGATAAGTTTCACAATATTTACACCAACATTTTGTCTTGACTTGTTTGACTGGTCTGTCTTTGTAGGCCATGTTTGGGAAGGCCCTGACATGCTTGTTATATTTAAATGAGCACACAACACAAATCTTATTTCCTTCAGCTTTTGGAAACAATCGGGGATGATTTAAACTAACATTTTGCAGCCTCTGATGTGCCTCGACACGGTTGTGAAGTTTTGCAGTCGCTGTTCTATAATCCCCAATGAGGGATAAACAAACTTTGTTCATGAACATTCCAAATGTTCTGTAGCGGCTACCTATTGTACTGTGGAGACTAAGTGATCCAAAAGTATGTAGGCATTATTACATGCCCACGTAAAGAATTTCACAATTAGCCATCTTGGCCAGCGATAATGCCAACGTGTCTTGTTGAGATGGCAAATTTGGTCGTTGACATCTGTGCCCCACATGAAAGTATTATAGTCAACAGAAAGTTAAGGAGTTGGCACATCTACGGCTGTTCCTTCTTTTCCTCTCCTAATAACAGTTCCAGTTTCTGTTGGAATGTGGTAGTTTGAAATAAAATTGACAAGATTTTGGTCCATCCAGACAAGGCATATATTGTTATTGTGTCAAATAAATCCTGACTGCACCTGTCCATTTTCTTCTTTTCTGCCAGTACTTTAGGATACAATTAAATATTTGTCATTGCTGTACCTACAGCAAGTGTACCATAATCAGTGTACAACTTGCCAAAGAGAGTTACACTGTTGTCCATGATAACAAAATGGTTTTTGTTTGCCAGATTAACAAGTTAAAATTCTGATAACGACGCTACCAACACTAAGTTCTGGAATAACATTTTCGGTTTTTCCAGTATAAATTTTCAAATTCAGAATATAGCTCGAGATTGATTCACAAGCAAGCCATGTAAGCCTTTATTCCCAACTTTATGGGAAATATTCATGGCAAGCAGTAATCATAATAAAGATTATATATCAGCATGAAGTGTTAAATGACATGAATGCAGAGATGGAAATTGACAATAATTAATTTTTCATACATACTCCGACACATGTTTGGCCGATATATCCATCAATTTCTATACTTTTACCTTTTGTATTATGTGTCCCAGTCACAGTCTGAATTGGGTGTGTGTTCAATATCCACGAGTAATCCAGATGTGTGATCATTGGACTGATAAAATAATAAATCATTTCCATGATCTTGAAGTCCACTTTTTGTTGCAATAAATTGGTAAACTTTCAAATCTCATATCACAATTTGTTATCGACCTACCGGAAGTAATCGTACAGTTAAAATTTAATTGCACATGCATGGGCGCAACCATCGTGTAGAGCCATTTAAAAATGAATTCAGCAAACTAAATCACGAAACATAAATCACATGTTTCAGAGGTTTATTTTGGTCAAGACGGGCGGCCATTGCTGGACATTACAAGATGTAAAGAGTTAATGAAGGTTACAGCTTTGAAGAAGCATATTTCATGATAAAACTCGTGAGTTGTGATGAAATGTTGGTTTCATCAAAGGAATAGTAATAGTTGTAGCAATAGAGCCAGACGTATATCATGTTTTACATATCCTCACACACACATCTTCTCCATGTATGAGCATACACACCTACATCTTTGTGTGCACACATGCATGAGTCTGAGAACACATTTTAGCACACAAAATACAGATAAATGTGAGAATAGATCCTGGAAGTAACAGCCACATTGTCTTGAAAAGGCTTGTTGTTGCTGTCTTTCTGTGAAACCTGTAATTTAAAAATCACAGCTTGTGCATAGGTAAGTACAGGTTGTATATGTCACAAATCAGATATTGCCATTGAGGATGAAGTGTTAGAGAATGTATAATAATAGCTTTAAGCTTTTGTAAGGTGATGTTACCAATTCTTGTTGTGGCTGCTTTGCCCCTCCTAACTTTTAAGAGATATGCCAATTAACAGCTGGAGTATGCCACAAATCCAGTCCCTTTGTGTAAGAGACAACCACTCTAGCCCACTTTTCCTTTTGGATGCTTATATTATGAAAAGCCAATTACAGTCACATATGTACTGTTCAACACTCAGATATAAACTGTTCAACACTCACATATGAACTGTTCAGCACTCACATATGAACTATTCAACACTACATATGAACTGTTCAACACTCACATTAGTACTGTTCAACACTTACATATGAACTGTTCATTACTCAGATATGAACTGTTCAACACTTACATATGAACTGTTCAACACTCACATATGAACTGTTCAACACTCACATATGAACTGTTCAACACTCACATATGACCTGTTCAACACTCACATTAGTACCGTTCGACACTCACATATGAACTGTTCAGCACTCACATATGAACTATTCAACACTACATATGAACTGTTCAACACTCACATTAGTACTGTTCAACACTTACATAACACACCATATACAGATTGATTAGACTTTAACATAGAACACAATATACAGATTGATGAGACTTTAACATAGCACACCATATACAGATTGATGAGACTTTAACATAGCACACCATATACAGATTGATGAGACTTTAACATAGCACACCATATACAGATTGATGAGACTTTAACATAGCACAGCATATACAGATTGATGAGACTTTAACATAGCACAGCATATACAGAAAAGGGGATGGCATGGGCTAGTGGTTAAGTGACACGGCTCACAACCTAAAGACGATGAACTCGCTCCCTCTCACATCACCTAGCCGTTACCCCGGGGAAGCAAACCCTTAGAAAATGCAGGAGGAAGCAATGGGCCGACAGGGGCAAAATAAAAATGCAGTGCAACTCACACCACCTTAGGGAATAGAGAAATAAGGCAACCCCCCAAAAAAACACAAAATACTTTAACATAACACATCACATACAGAAAGATAAGACTTTAGCAAGGTGGATATTTTTCATTATGTGAAATGGGTTTTGTGGATCTGAAAGATGTGTCTTGTCAATGTCCCTTTCAATGAAAGTAACCAGTTGCAGAAACAAATCCACCATTATTATGCTGTTTATTTCTATTGCTGGGTCCACTTGGAGTATTTATGGAACTGATGAATACAGGTTGCATGCCTCTGCAGTTGCATGCATTGTCTAGGCTAGATGTTTAATTTACTCTTGATAGAAAATATCCTATGCTGTACCAAGGTATTGAAATAGTGTCTCTTGGTCAGAAGACTAGTAATCATACTGCTCAGCCACCCACTCATTGTGAGTACACTGACAATAAATCAGTACAATAGTTGGGCTATACTGTACTAGCTACTAGTATCTTGTACATTCATCTCATATATTTTCAGGAGAAAGACAAGACAATGAAAGCAACAAAGGTAAATCTTCCTGTTGGTTAGTTAGTGAACTGTAGTCGTGCTTAGATCTGTTTTATGTGTTTATACAATTGTGTTGCATAAACACTTTTAACAACTTTACTGAACTTTTATTTATGCGTAAAGTTTAAACTAAATTAACATTTTAATGAATAAATTTATTTCCAAATGTCATGTGATCACATAAAGTAGCATGTTGTGTCTTATAACCACAATCAGATACAAAATAAAATAAGTATACTTGAAGAGAGGTCACAGAAATTGGAACTAAGAATACACAGAGGAAAAACAAAAGTTTATGAGAATAACTGCAACAAACGATGCATTCAGGTTGTGCTGGGAAATACATACATATGTAATGTAGAATCACTCATATATCTTGGTAGCAATATAGATAAAATAGGAGGTACAGATAAAGATATCAGAATAAGAATATAAAAGATTAGCGGAATCTTCATTGAATTGGGCAAACTTATGGAAATAAAAAAGAAATCAAAGTCAACAAGGAAAATAAAATTTTTCAGCTCCAATTTAGTCATACCAATTGTATGGCTCTGAATCACGAAGAACAACAAGAACAACAATGAAAAGGGTACAGACAATCATAAATGGGTGCCTGCACAGAATAGAATTACTGAAATGATATGATAAGATCACTAATGTGGAACGGTTGGAAAGAATCAGACCAATATCACATGAGGAGAAGACGCTGGCATTGGATAGAACTCATATTAAGAAAACCAGTTGGTAGCATTACAGGATAGTCCTAAGAGCCAGACCAAAACACACACACACAGAAAAGAAGTTGACACAAAAATACAGGGAACAGTGACAGAGCTGGAACTGATGACCCAGGACAGAAAAACGATGTATTATTGTTGAAGACCTTTTCTCCACAGGAAATTGAAAGATTGTGATTGATTGATTTATTGAATATTACATTGGATCAACATAATTTATAATTTATTTCAGTGAGTGAACATAACTTAGTATTAACTAAGATTACTATGGACCAACATAATTTACCATGTTCACAAGATTACATGGAAGTACAACATTTATCACTGCCTAAAATGACACTGGATCCAAAATAATTTAGTTCTGACTAATTTACATTGGCTCAATATAATGTATGATGTCTTAGATTACGTAGTATAGGATGCGGCATGGGCTAGTGGTTAAGTGACACGGCTCACAACCAGAAGGTGCTGGTTTGATCCCCAACACAGCACCGGCTGTTACCCCGGGAAAGCAAACCTTTAGAAAATGTAGGATGAAGCAGGTCCTTACATAAAATGCATGCTGAAGTCGGATTCACTGGGCCGACAGGCGCAAAATAAAAACCACAATGCCACGCACACTGCATTGGGTATTAGAGAAATAAGGCGAACGCAAAAAAAAAAAAAAAATTACAAAATATCAACATAAATAATCTTTTTCCAAGATTACATTAGAAAAATATAATTGATCATTGTCTAAGATTATATTGGATTAGCATTGATTAAGATTATATTGGGTCTATATCATTTACTTTTGATTTACATAATTTGTCATTGTCTAAGTTTAAATTGGATTAACATAATTTGTCATTTTCATACTATATTGAATCTTAGCTTAACTCAACGTCTTTATACTGATTTAGAAGATTCTGCAGAGTCTGTATACAACCAGTTTCATTTACATTACCTCGCTCTAAAAGCTATGCGCATCCAATTTATTCTTAAATGCATTAATTGTCCCTGCGTCCACTACCTCCTGTGAAAATGCATTCTATGAATCAACAGAATTTATTATTACATTGGATCAACATAATTTATAATTTTCTGTAATTGGGACACAAAATGAAGCATTATCGAATGTGCTAATGATGGATGGAGAAGAACTGTGGAAAGAAACATGATTCTTTATGCTAGCTAAGCTTGTCACATTACACTATTCTTTAAATGTTTTAGCTACAGTTTGTTATTATTCCAGGGTTGGTGGCCTTTTCCTGACCTGTCTGCGAAGTCAGCACTTGTTGTTTTTATTTGGCCTTTATTAGTTCATTGCATTATCACGTACATCAGTCGCAGGCGGAGGTAAGCAATCTGACTTTGGGTTATTTTTATTGATGTCTAATGTCTTCTTTTTAGTTCAGTATTTCCTGTTGCTTGTGTGGTTGTTGTTGTTATCCCATAGCTGCTGAGCAAGCTTGCTCTTTGCAGCACAATGCCATTCTTATATTTTAACAATTATTCCACTACTCCGTACAGTGTGGGGACAGGGGATGGCGTGGCCTAGTGGTTAAGTGGCACGGCTCACAACCGGAAGATGCTGGGTTCGATCCCCATCACAGCACCGGCCGTTACCCCGGGGAAGCAAACATTTAGAAAATGCAGGAGGAAGCAGACCCTTACATAAAATGCATGTTGAAGTCAGATGCACTGGGCTGACAGGCACAAAATAAAAACCATATTGCAACACACACCGCCTTGGGAATTGGAGAAAAAGGCGAACGCAAAAAAAAAAAAAAAAAAAAAAAAATATTCTAACAATTATTCCACTGCTCCGTACAGTGCATTGGCAATTGTCAGCAGTGCTTGTAAGAATTTATCCTCATGTCTGCAAGCACTTAGCACTCAATCTGTAGGCATCTAACTGTTTCATCAGGATGAGAGCAATGTCTGCACAAGGGCAGGTGCTGGGGATTGATGCGATTCAACTGGTTATTGGTGTGTCCTGTTTGGAACTGAAAGATGAGATTTTGATCTCTTTTAAGTAGTCTATTTATGTCATATCCTGTGTGGTTATGCTAAGAATAATAGGAAATAACTGTTGTCTCCCGAGATGGTACAATATGAAGTTACAGAAGGAAATAGAAAAGTTCTTACTTGTTCAGGTGCAGGAATAAAAGGAAAGTTCTTTGAAAAGGCCAAGATTAAACAAAGACTCAGTAAACATGGCTTATGTAGAATCCTCACTAGAAGGAGTACTAAACTATTAATAGAGTTCCGTGGAATGTTCAGAATCAAAGAAATGTATAAAATAGAAATCAATGGTAGTCTAATTTCAGAGAATGTAAGAAAATCTATTGCCGTGTAAACTCGCTTATATTGTATACAATTCATGCATTGGCTTATCTGAAATTGATTTGCCAATATAGCTAATTGGTCCTATTAGCGTAATGATAGGGCACTTGCTTTTCTTATACAAAAAATTTGGGAATCAGCTCCAGTTGCTGGCATCTTCTAGTTGACTCAACTGTTAATGGGTACTTGGCTTACGGTTTGAGATGGAAATGGTGGCTAAGGTAGGGAACTGGTCACCCCACCTTATTAATAGATTGTGGCCTTGTACAATGAAGTCTCTAACACTTTATCCCTGACAGTAGTGTCTGCCGAGGGACTACCTCTATACCTATAGGAAAAATGACCCCAAAAAATCGACACATGAAGAAAATAAAATGAATTGAAAATAAGTGTTATTTATAGAATATCAGAACTATGCTACTTGTCTTCAAAGAAGAAGTCATTATAATCAACATCATCATTGTTTATGTGATGAATGAGGGAGATAGAACAGATGCCAATGAAGAATTCTTTCAGCGGCTTGAAAAGATATGGACGATTGTTATGGTGAATTGATACTTCTTGAAGATTTGAATGCCAGATTGGGAAATGATCATTGTAAATAGAACTGAGTGATTTGGAGATACGTGAAGATGTTCTGAATGACAATGAAAGGTGTTTCCTGAGATTCTGCTGCTAGGAAAACCAGGTCATTACAAATGCAAAGTTCCCTCACAAGCATATAGGCAGATGATGTGAACTGACAGAGCATGAGAAATCCATCAAAGACTCATTTGCGTATAGGAGAGATACCAGAACCTGGAGGGAACCAGAAGTTGAAAGTGACCACTACCTCGTGACAAAGAGCAACCAAAATTGCAGCCCCCTCCAGAACAACGTACACAATTAAGTAAGAAATTAAACACTATAGAACATGTAGAAGGAAAAAGAGTGCTTACTGCAGTTTGTAAAAGATAAACAAGGCTCTTTGCTTACCACGCTAATGGAGATAATGGATAGTTGCAAAGACTAATATCTCGGAGCTCCTCTGTGCAAAGGAAGACAAAGTTCAAGGTATGACAGGCTCTAATACAGAGGAGGAAATAAATGATAGGGGAAAACATCACAATAGATAGAGGAGCTGAAGTTAGCACTGGATCAAATAAAGTTTGGCAAAGCAACTGAACATGATGGTGTAACACCAAAATGGTAAAGTACATGGGAACTGCAGGTGAATTGTTATTTCTGAATGTTCTCCAAGCAGCCTGGGGCCACAAGGTTATACCAAAGGACTGGGAGATGTTATACCAATTTAAAAAAATGGTGATAACTGACAGTATGAAAACCACAGAGGCATATCCCTCCTTAGTATCTCCATGATACTCGAGCAGAGACTAAGACGTCTGACATGCGGCTTCAGAGAAAACAAAAGTATACAACACATTATTTTCACACAAGACAACTGAGTGGAAACACTCTTGAGTATGATAATAAAATGCACCTATGTTTCTTGGACCTGGAAAAGGCATTCGATAAATGTTCCCTGGAGCAGGCTCTGGGACTGCCTGGAAAGGTAGAACATCCCAGCCCTCTCGATTTGAGCTATACATCATTTTTATAAGACCTACAGAAACTACATCAGGACAGGAAACCAAATATCAGTTTAAAACCGCCAGTGACGAAAGACATGGCAACATTATGTATGATGTAAAGCGTGTAATGAGAGGACCAACAAATACTAAATGGGGTACCGAAAGATGAGACCAGTCTATATGTTGGAGCTGGCGTTTGCCAATGCTGGGGTCCAGATGACTAAATCAAGGTCTTTTCAAGGTCACTCAGGGATGGCAGAAGTGTGTCACTTCATGTAGTGGCTGTATTGAAAAGGAATAAACACTGTGCACAATGTCAGCGCTTTAGAACATTCCCTTCATGGTCAGGGTAAATATTTATGACCAGCTTGAAGATGAAAAGTTCTGATATTTCTCTCATGTCAAGAAAAGGCATTTCATCATTTCATTGCCATAATAATCGTCATGTACTTTGATATCACATTGGACAAAATGAATTGCAGTTTGGCCCAGCGATGAGAGACCAACAGAAACCATTACTAATATGCTGAAATTTAGTTTTGTTTACAGCAACAGATTAGAAGATATGCATATTTTTCTGGCGACAACCAGTGTATATACCCGATCATAATGTTCTGCCTATTGGTAGGCTGAGCCCCGCTGAAGGCGGATGTGTCGGACCGAAAGGTGCAAATATCACAGTCAAGCTGTAAACTAGTGATACAATGTATTCCGTTCTCCAGACTAGTTCCTGCTACTTGCCCAGCCCTATTCAGGGCTTGGTAGCGGGAGATTGAGAACGAATGCAGAAGAAGAAGAAGGTAGGCTGAGCAACAGTAAAATGTTTTTAAACCTTGAGAAATATGAAACTCACTTTATGCTCTGGGGAAGCAAAACAAAAGGTCTTGGCACCAGGAAAATCATGACACCTTGTTGCATTCAGTCAGCTCAATGTTTTTTTAAAACATTTTAACTTTGAGAAACACCTCTATGATGAGCAATTTGACATTACTAAAGATATATTTGTAGGCATCCTTCTTGACTTTGCACAAGCTCATTAAGAGGATTGAAATTGGGGGAGTACAGTGTGTGTTGGGCCAGTACCATGACAAACTTCAACAGTGATGGTTTGCTCTATCTTCTGCCAAAGATATTCCAGTCTGTCAAAAGTCCATCCTTTGTTTGGAATCTCCTTAGGCAGTCATTTCGCGATGTTTTTTTTTCTCTAAGAAATTTAGTGGCATTTTTTTTGCACTAGACAAAAAATACAGTTCTATACAGTGCCACCTGCATGGTGTAAAATTCATGGCATGAATTGCTACATTTAAGTGAAATTGTTGTAATTGTCACATAATTTCATAATGTTTAGGTACATTTTGAGGTAATGGATTTCTCTTTATTTAGAGGTAATGGATTTCTCAGCCTCACTGTATACATGTTTACATAAACATGTATATCATGATACTCACCTATCTACCAAGACATTTATAATATTTATTTAAAATATGACAAACTTGAATGAGAACATGTTTGTGTGTATTACTTTTCCAGGAAATTGAACATGTAGTTTCCAGGAAAAAGGAACATCTTTTTTGAACATCTCAGTGGATCCAGCCATATATGGTGAACAGAATGATCTCTCTGGGACATTATTACATTCCATGGTTCTAACAAACAAAGTACCATCAACATTTATATGGCATTAAGATTGTGTCTTCTATCATTTGTGTCATGGTGGTCTCACTGACTTCAGTCTTGTTTGTAACCAGATACAAATCCATGCTTGTCCATTGCATTGAAGTTTTGCTCATTATTTCATTTGAAGAAAAAAAAAAGATTAAATCAGAATTAGTGGATGGCATAAATATTGTTGATGCTAGTTCTGATTCTGTTAACAATTTTTTGATATAATCAGTAATTAAATACTCACTGCTCCGTTATGTGCTTGAGTCAATTATCACATGCTTCAGTTGTGTTGTACCAATTTGGCTCTGCTGAGCTAAACAGAGTTTTAAAAAGTGTAATCTAGAATGTCAGAAAGAATTTTATCTGTAGTTAGAATCAGTGTTTAATTTTTAATATCATCTTGACTTGGAATGAACCAGATCTAAATGGTTTGCAGGTTCCTAGTATGTATATATTGCTTGCCCTTCCCCCTTTGATTCTATAGGAACATAGGACTACAATGACCACTCTCATTGTTTCATAGTTTGGACTATCTTACACATGCCTTGTTTTCCTCTTCTACTGCTTCACCAGGTGTCAATTAGGCTTCCCATTTTTGGTTGTTTCAAATCCAGTATGTTATATTATTGGGTTGCTTATTGAGGGCATGTCCTCTCCATCTCCACCGACTCCATAATCTCAAGTGATGTCGGTTGATGTGAGCCTCTTTGCTCAACTGCAGAAGTATGTATACATTAGGCCCTTCAGCTCTGCTGTTAATATGTTTCTGAAAAGTTCAGTTACGGTAAATAAATTTACATATAATGAGCAAAAGATGCATATTAAAATGACAATCTGGTCCAGGGCAGTCCTATACTGTTTTTTCCTGGTAGCCACAGATACTGTAATAACCATGCATTTCGTATCATTTCTGAAAGTCTTGTTTGAGAACAATCAGGGATTGTCCTGTGCTTACCACAACTTAATTATGTTTGTAAGCCGAAGAAGTACCTAAATTGATTCTAATCTAGTCAAAGATGGCTCACCTGGCAGGCTGCTTTCACAATTCATTCTAGTGTATGTGTTTATTTTGTATGTTCTCAAGTTTTAAATCAGACTAAAATTTACCAAGTAGATGGCTAGCATTCAGGACCATGTTCCGTGGAAGTTTTGTGCGCTTAGGTAGTCTAGTTTGCCACTGCATAGCATCTTGTTAGTTTTCAGCAGCACAAAGTGAACAATATTCAGAGCTCCCAGTGTGGGAAATTGGGCCAAAGTGGCTGCTAGAGCCTCGCTTGCAAATGGCTAAGAGTTCTGTTCACTTAAGAAATACTCAAGGGTCACTGTCCACAGGCTGATGGCGCTCACTTCATTCCCCCTATCACTGGAGGTTTCATGTAAACTCTCCCTTCTCCATATCCTCAGAAGAGTAACGCTGACCCAAAGAAGTACAAAATCCAGAGGTCGGAGAGGAGGAAACTGGAAAGCCAGATACAAACACTGGACCAAAACTAACTCCTCACTGTCCCTGTCCCAAGACAGTCAAATACTTGGCTCCTCTCAGGAAGTCCTCAGAAACCACAAGGTGCTAGGGCTTCTTTCCCGAACACTGAACAGAACTGCTCTAGGCTGACTCAAAACATTTAATTTATTTTACCAAAGTGAACATTGCTCTTCACCTCTTAGCTTCCCAATTTTTGATTTAGTTGATATTTGGCACTGAGTTCGTTACTTAAAAAAATAAAAAAAATAAGTACGTAAAGCAAAATTGGTAGATAATTCTACTCTCACTATGAATGTTGCTTGTAAGCAGACACTGTAGATCAATAAGGCTTGACATCTCAGTTACAAATTAAAAGAAAAGGACGTAAAGCTTTCCTGCCTGTCCAGGGTCTTAGATTCTAGATGTGTTTCTGGCAGCTGCAGCTTTGTTCTTTAAATGTGAAGAGTCATAAAAGTAAAAGGAATGCACTTTTTTGTTTTGTGTGTCATTGCTTATGCCCAAACCTGCCCCTGCACCCATGAAACTTGAGATGTAAAACAATGGATATCTGAATCTTGGCAATGGAAACCATAGTATTGGTGTTAAACATGAACAATGGATTTAAAAAAAACAACAGATATAATGTTTCAGATTATATTTTAAAGACGTTTTGTTTCATGACCTGCATTTCAGTGTGCCAATGCTTAATGTGTATTGCTATTTTCCATGTCCTAATATCCTTGTACACATTCTATTGTTAGCTCCATCCACATTTACCAGTCTGGTAGGGGTGTCCGTCAAATTAGTGATGCAACTATATGTTTAACTGTCACAGTAATTAGAAGTATGTTCTGGCACAAAGACACAATTCTAATTCTTTTGGGTGTGTTATTAGAAGAGGAGAATTTGAGCCCATTGTGACAATTGGACAAAACTGCTGTAAAAAATAAGATGGATGTCAACAAAGAGAAAGATTACTGAACAGACTTGCATTATGTATGAAAGATAGCAGTGGAATTGATAAACATCAAACACTCCAAAGGCGACATACAAAATCACTCCATACCAGTAGGAGAGACTTGTACCAATTTCAGAGCTGAAACAAGAGCTGTTCATGCAGCAACTCAGATTCTTATCAGCCAAAACATAAATACAAGGAAAACGGTTATTCTAACAGACTCCAGGAGTGTACTCCAAGCCATCTCAAGCCCCAAACAAGATAGACTCCAGGAGTGTACTCCAAGCCATCTCAAGCCACAAACAAGATAGACTCTCATTTGAAATAAAATACAACATAGGGTTGCTGTATCAAAAAACAGATTTAGTCCTACAATTGATTCCGGCCCACTGTGGGATCCCTGGAAACGAGAAAGCAGATGAGTTCGCAAAAGCCGGAAGTGGCGGCAAGCAGATTCCCCATCCACAGAGCTATAAAGAAGCAAAGACACTCATCAAACGATCCATGAGGACAGAATGGAGAGAACAGCACAAAGAATATAAACCAGAAAATGACAGCATAGACAAACTTGGCAGAGATGGGCAGACAAAGATCTTCAGACTCAGAACGGAACATTGTAGACTCAAGGCCCACCTCCACACAATGGGTCTCAGAGACACTGCCACGTGCAATTTTGTGGAGCACCCAAAATACCAGAACATATTCTGCAAGAATGCCCTACCTATGCAGACCAAAGAGAGGCAGTCTGGCCTGGGGGAGTGACCATGCTCGAAAAGCTGTCTGGGACCGGTGAAGACCTGAAACGCGCAGTTTTCTTCGTGAACCTCACCGGACTAAAAGCATAGCATCAGTTGATCGATGAAAAAGAAGAAGAAGTAAACATCACTATGGGCTGAAAGTTTTTGAGAACCGTGGTCACCAATGCCAGTCAACATGCTACATGAAGAAGTGCAAATCTTCCCATCATGCCAAGCCATCAGCTGTGACCTAAATATAAACTGAACTAGCAACAGTCACACATGACATGCAGGTCAAGTATGCAATGATAAAGCACTCATTTTTGACATGTCAGTAGAATATACCCTAGTATGGCTATTGTTATTGCATGTTTTATTTCAGTGGGCATTAAGCAGGTTTGCTCTAGCACTTGAGTCTATTAAGATGGACTCGCACATCTATTAACCACCCTCCAAGAAACTGGTTGTATACAGACTCTACAGAATCTTCTAAACAAGTATAAAGACGTTAAGTTAAGGTTATGAGATTCTTAGTTTCCATCAAGATCAAAACATCCTTCTTTTAAAACAAAATACTGCTTTGGAGCATTGTAGGAAATGATTACTTCAGTTGCTGATTTTGTGCATGTTGCATGGTCTGTTGATTTGTTGTTATGCTTGCCTCCTTAAGGTGTTAAACACTTCTGCAATCTGTCTTATCTGAGGCCACACACTAATTCTGTCTTTATATCTTGTGAAATTGTTATACTTATCTCCTTAAGGTGTTAAAAACTTCTGCAATCTGTCTTGTCTGAGGCCACACACTAATTCTGTCTTTATATCTTGTGAAATTGTAATACTTATCTCCTTGAGGTGTTAAACACTTCTACAATCTGTCTTGTCTGAGGCCACACACTAATTCTGTCTTCGTATGTTGTAAAATTGTTATACTTATCTCCTTAAGGTGTTAAACACTTCTGCAATCTGTCTTGTCTGAGGCCACACACTAATTCTGTCTTCGTATGTTGTGAAATTGTTATACTTGTCTCCTTAAGGTGTTAAACACTTCTGCAATCTGTCTTGTCTGAGGCCACACACTAATTCTGTCTTCGTATGTCGTGAAATTGTTATACTTGTCTCCTAAAGGTGTTAAACACTTCTGCAATCTGTCTTGTCTGAGGCCACACACTAATTCTGTCTTCGTATGTCGTGAAATTGTTATACTTGTCTCCTAAAGGTGTTAAACACTTCTGCAATCTGTCTTGTCTGAGGCCACACACTAATTCTGTCTTCGTATGTTGTGAAATTGTTATGCTTGTACCAGAAAGTTATTCTCCTTGGTGTCTAAACTATGTTAGCTTTGATTCTTCAGTCATTTCCTTCGTGTGTGTTGTTATCCAATCTCATTTGTCATATTGTTCAGACCATGCTCTGTCATCTGCTCTTCTCAGTCATTGTATTTCTTGTGTGCTGATTTCTAACTTTTATCTTGTTCTATGTAATATTTAAAAGAGCATTCTAGTTGGTTATTCAAATCCATGCAGACGAAGGTAATGGATTTTCTAGTTCACATGCATACAATAGTCTGTTCTCACATGTATTACCTGTGGTTGGTATTGGTGATACTGGTTGTGCAGGATATCAACCAAATGGACTTGCATGTTGAATTGAGTGTGAGTTATTGGTGTGTAGGAGATCAGTTGTGTGTATAAGATAAACTAACATATCTTGATATAATTTTTTCATTTTTCCCGTATTTCCAGGGTTGAGTTTTGTCATACATTTGGTAACTATAACAACTACTGCGATGAGCTTTGCTCGTGATTGATTTTTTAAATTTTATTTTGTGAATCAGACCTTTGGTGATATTTCTGAATGACTGGATTTTATAATGAATATTGTGACCATAAGCAAAATCTGTGGTGAGATTTATTCACATCCTGGACTTGGTTGGTGTTTGTCTAGAAATGGTACATTTATTTATACAACTTTCAAATAGTGGCAGGTGCATTATTTTATTTGGCTGCCTATTCACACACATATTTTTCATGAATATTTGTGTGCATTAATAACACAGGGTGATCATTATAATTAACTTGTTCTGACAATGGAAGCTAGGCACTTCTAATCCCAGGTAAGTGTTTGTGTCTTTCATGAGGTAAACTAATACCTGAGACACTTGATCTCAAGTAAAGTGAGATTCTTGACCCTACTAGTTCCAATGTACTACCCATTTTAACCCACTGTAGCAGTCTGTTTGATATGAGGAGGTTCCTGGCCTACACACTACCAATCTTAACCTCTATTTCTAACATACTTGATAGAACACAGTGGACATATTCTGTGCTCCCTAGTATCTTGTTCTCATATAAACACGGTAGATGTGATTCTGTAGTCATTCAATATGCTTTACACAGTAGTGCGTATGTGTACTCTGTAGGTGTGCATTATGATTAAACTTTGGTATATACATTCTCGGGGACCCAGTGGTCTCGAGGTAAGCTGTTCACCTCAGTGCTGGAGGTTTGCGGGTTCAAATATGGTGGGGTCCAGGATTTTCTCACGTGGATCATCTGGTAAAAATTTTCCCTGATCACTGAGTAGTGAAATCAGACACCTGTGTGCAGTGGCACACATGTTAAAAATCCCTTGGCAGTTGGAAATCGAAAAGAGTAGGCTTAACGGACGCTACTCGAGCAATATTCGTGTTAAAAATCTACTAAAATTATTCTAGGGATTCTCGCCCCGCAGAGAATATGTGGGGCTATAACATTAAGTCTTGGTTATGTGGTTAGCGGAGTGGCATAGATGGCGTCTGACAGGCTGCGGGTCCACCTTGCTCTAATTTACGCTTCCACCACCACCAGTCCCAAAAATAGGTGATTATATATTCCATGTGCTACCAACTTAAGGGTTGGTAACCTGGCAAGTCACCAGCAAATTTTTGCCTGCCAAAATGTAGAAAACAAAGGAGATTACACCTATCCACGACGTCAAACGACACAAGTGGATTGAAGATAGATGTATCTTTGAGTATTAACATAATTTTTATAATTTTTTTATTTCTTGCGTTTTCCCCCACAATTTAATAGTATGCTCTTATGTGTGCTCAAACAAATGTTGTGTGGCTTATGTAATATGTTCACATACACTGGTGCTTGAATGCTTGTGTTCTGTAGTATCTGCTGGTTTGTTTTCATGTCTCCGTCATGGTTTTCTTTAGTTGGATATTAGTTTCCAAGGTTTGGTCTATTTCTGTAAATTCTCTGGTAGTCTATAGCTGTTCTAATTCTCTGGAAGTTGGTAGTTATTCCTCTAATTCTCTGGCAGTCTACAGTTTTTCCTCTAATTCTCTGGTAGTCTATAGCTGTTACTCTAATTCTCTGCTAGTGTAAGATAGTTTTGCTTACAGTTCCCCTATCAGTCATAATGGTCCTCATCAACTATTAAAAAACAACCCCATGAATTGGATAGCCTATCCGAGGTGCTCGTGAATAATAATGTTCGTCTAAACATGTAGGGCGTCGATCGAGCTCTACCATGTACAACTGCTGAGGCTTGTAGCGAAACCTCGTGCAACGTCAAAGGAGAGGCTGCTCTCTGTCGGAACCATGTAGAATGAGGACAGCCTCTCCCACACCTCCAGCCGGTCGGTGGGAAACCGTTGTTACATATAGCTGACTTTGACATGATCTGGTGAGCTGGAACTTCCTGGTCCACGTCGAACCATGTGACCAAACACAGACAGACGGTGGCAGACTAGAGTGTCAGAGATGGGGGGAAGACTCATCTTTGCAGACACCTCGACATTACGGACAAGATCGAACCACCGGATACCGAGCATGCGCCACTGTTTGCGCATGTGAAAGGCATCTAGTTTTGATATGTCCTGTTTAAGTAGAGTCCAAGTCTCTGAAACATACAAGAGGACAGGAACCACATACGTCTGATAAATACGTATTTTGGATCCGATAAAGAGTCGCCATTAATCCACATGCGGAGAAGGTTGTTCATAGCAGAGGCAGCAAGCCCGATCTACCTTAACAGGTGCACTGCGTCCATCGGATGAAAAAGAACTCCCCAGGTTGAAAAAACAACTCAAGGTGAATATCAGCCACAATTTAAACATAGTGACAATTCAAGGAATTCATGCAAGCTGTACAATACATGGAAAGGAGGCAAATATACTAGACAAACAGGAAGGAAGCAAAATCCAAACTGAATACAGTGATACATATGAAAAAATAAAGACAATGCTAAAAAATAAACTTCAAGGACAAATGATACAGAGAACACCAAGAAGAGACCAAGGTACATTAATCATACTGTGAATAGGCAACGCTGAAAAACCATCTGTTCAACAAATGAAAAAAAATGAGCGTACAGACATGTGTCCATGTGAGACGAACAAACAAAATAGTAGAACATGTTCTCCAGATCTGACAGCTCTGCACGAGAAGCACAGTGGCAATGTGGCCCTCTCATACTCAGTGACGGGATAAGGTGTATGGGCACGAAAGAAATGTGAGACGGATTGCCCGGTTTATATGTGAAATAGATGCAATTATTTGAAGGTGAACGACACAGAAGAGAAGAATATTTGTGCTTTAGTTTATGTAACATAGTTGTATGCTCATGTATGTATATGTTGACCTCACATGCTCATGTATATATATATGGTTGTTTTAGTTGACCTCCCATGCTCAATCTGGTGTGTATGTGTGTGTGAGAATAGTAATGTAAAATGTTACGTTGGTGTAGGTGTGTTGTGTAGTAATGCTCAATTGTGTGTGTGTGTGTGTGTAGAATATGTAGTAATGGTCAATTATTGGTGTGGATGGTTTTGTGTGTAGTATATATAATAAAGGTGGATTGTTGGTGTGTGTGTAGTATATGTAAACATGGTAATTAATGATGTGTGTGGTTGTGTCTGTAGCATATGTAAATAAGGTAGATTATTGATGTGTGTGTGTGTAGTATATGTAAAAATGGTAGATTAATGATGTGTGTGGTTTTGTGTGTAGCATATGTAAAAAAGGTCTATTGTTGGTGTGTGTGTGTGTAGTGTACATAATAATGCTAAATTGTGTGTGTAGTGTACATAATAATGCTAAATTGTGTGTGTTTAGTATATGTGATAATGATTGATTGTTGGTGTGTGTGTTTAGTGTATGTAATAATACTGAATTGTGGGTGTATGTAGTATATGTAATAATGGTCGATTGTTGGTGTGGTGTGTAGTATCTATTTATTTCTCAAATAGGCGTTTGTCTGTTTATCCAATGTTTTTGGAGGAGATTTGATTAAATAATTGAATCACATGATGCTATCATAAGTGGGTTAAAATGGTGCTTGGCGTGAGACACTGAAACAGGAATAGACTGGTGGATTTTCAGAGATAGACTTTGAAGGAATCAGCAGTGAGGCAATGGGCTGTTTGGTGGAAGATACATGCAGATTGATAGGACTGATGTGGGCTGAGGAAGACAAGGAAGTGTTGTAAGGTGGACAAAGAGTGCAATCGGGATGGGGGGAAGAGGCAGAATCTTTAATTGTCGTACTGCTGTTGTGTCTTCATATTGTACAGTTTGATTGACAGGCAGTTCTGCACAGGTCTGTTAGTCATAATAATGCACGATTGTTGGCTTGGGAATGTATGTATAATATATGTAATAATGCTCGGTTGTTGCTGTAGGGGTATCTGGGACTTTGTTGCGGTGTCACCAACTACAGGCACACCTAAAATTGTGATTATTGGACATATCAAATGTTCATGTTGCTTTTAATTAGACTAACACAGGGGTCTAAATCTACACTGAAATCTACTTTCGTCATGTAAAAAAATATGTTAATAAAATACAGTACTACTTTTCAGCACTGCCTTCTGATTATCATGTGAAACTGCAATTTTTTATTTTGTAATCTGTTCTCTGGCTTCCCTAGTGCACTGTTGGGATGGCCTACATCTTGTGAGAAAGATCATAAATAAAATTACAACAATATTCCTACAATTAAATTCTGATCAGCACAACTAAACATGTGCTTCTCAAGTAGTGATGATCATCACATAAACAACTAGGGTCACTATTCATGCAAGCATAACAACAGAAACCAACCTACGGGATGATCAGACAAAACCTACATTATGATCAGACAAAACCTACATGATGATCAGACAAAACCTACATGATGATCAGACAAAACCTACACAATGATCAGACAAAACCTACATTATGATCAGACAAAATCTACATTAAGATCAGACAAAACCTACATTATGATCAGACAAAATCTACATAATGATCAGACAAAACCTACATTATGATCAGGAAAAATCTACATTATGATCAGACAAAATCTACATTATGATCAGACAACATCTACACTATCATCAGACAAAACCTACATTATGATCAAACAAAATCTACATTATAATCAGACAAAACCTACATTATTATCAGACATAACCTACATTATGATCAGACAAAACCTACATTATGATCAGACAGAACCTAGAATATGATCAGACAAAACCTACATTATGATTAGACAAAACCTACATTATGATCAGACAAAATCTACATTATGATTAGACAAAACGTACATTATGATTAGACAAAACCTACATTATGATTAGACAAAACCTACATTATGATGAAAGGATCTTCGTCAGCGACAAGGAACAGGACATATGAAAATAATTAACTTATCATAACAACAGATATTGTTACTTGCTTGATAATCCGTTTCTCAGCTGTGTTCTGAGGGTTCCAAACTTTGTATCCGACAATCTCTATCCTGGGCTATGGAAGTCCAGTGGTAATAAACTTTTCTTTCTGATGTTCCTGGATGTTGTAGTGGAGTGCAAGGAAGATTGACAATGCTTTGGGGATCTACCGCGCTGTCTTTTCCGTCCTCTGGTATACTAGACTGCTGTTGATGTGCTCCAACATTTAGCCTATCTTCTGATAACCAATGTCTTGCTTTTGTTTCCGTGAACAACAGCATCACCCACAAAGGAATATAGATAGGACATATACCTACATAAAATAGATTTTGTGCATCACAGTTCGACTTGGAACTAATATAGATATGGACAGAGGAGATTAGAGAACCTAGGCAAAGGTATGGAATGTATTCAAGCTATGAAGCTCAAGGTATCCCATTAAAATGTTTAATCTGCTCTTGCACACAAAACAGTGTCAATCACTAGAGTAGCAGGATTGATACCAAGTAACCCAAATATCAGATTTCTCCTGGTGCACATGACACTTGAAGTAGTTGGCGACAGGAGCATTACTATAGTTGGAATTATTAAGGTATTGGAGTTCTTTCTGGCATCTCCTCTGTAAGCCATGTTACACTGATGCCAGATGATGGAGTAGAATAAGTTAGGAAACTTATTTGTGATGTCATGGCTTCTATCTAATACCGGGGAATGCCACTGAACTATCTTCACGTCTTTATACTGGTTTAGAAGACTTTGCAGAGTCTTGCCTTTTGTCATTGAACGTAGACGAATGACATGATGTCACCACATTTTTATCAGGGTGAAGTGTCCAGGTGGGTCTTGTGGCAAATGACGAGTCAACTTAACAAACAAGCAACCCAAGTTCTTACCCTGTCTGTAAGCGATTAATAGAGGATAAGGGAACACTTCAAACTTCAAGTCAGAATGGAGAATATTGAGATGGTGAAATAAGATCTCACGATGGAAGAACTGTTTGGATAAAAAATTGGAACAAGTTTCTCATGATCACAGGGACAATGTGATGCCAACTTGTAATGTTCTTTAGCAGGATTGTCCAACTGGTTCCTAAAGGCAGCTGTAATTATCGTCAGCAATTATGTACCAGATTACTTCGCTAAGAAATTGATGAAAGAGTTGCAAGCCTCATTAAATAAAATTAAAATCTATATAAGGTATCCAAGATGTAGTAAATCTTGAAATCCCCAAGACCTTTGAAACTTTGCCAGCGAAACATGGGAACACTAATGAGAATACTGGAGCATTTTCAAGACTAGAGCAGTGATGTCAACTGAACTTTTTGTCTACTGATTTCTCTAGTCTGGCGCAGGGGTGCCAAGATGAAAATTGAAGAAAAAAATTGTTAGAAAGATGTCAAACCTGTTAAGATATTTGTTACTTAATTCTTAATGCAACCTATTTATTTCAGCAGTAGTCCCTTTTCAATAATGTCTGACTACAGGTTAATGCGACCTTGAAGTAGCAACTCTACTGTTTTTTGTTTTTCTTTTCCTTTCGGCGTCATCTCTTCACTTCTCTGTGTTGCATGAGCTTATTTTCGCCTAGCCTAAGGTGGCTCTTTAGGTTACATCTCCATTTGGATCAGTCTGCAGATATGTCTTCCCAAGATGTCAGATCCATATATATCCAGAGCCTTCATGTCCCGCTTACATGCCTCTGAACCGCAGCTGTGGTTGGCCAGCTGTTCTTTTACCACACGCCAGCTATCCATAGAGAATATCTTTGGGGATGTGACCGTCTTCCATGCGTCGAACATGACCAAGCCATCGCAGTCTTCGTTGGCAAAGGAGGGTGTACCTACTTAGAAGACCGGTGCGAGAATGCATCTCCGCATTTGTAACCTTGTCTCTCCATGAGATGTCAAGGATGGATCTCATGCGCCGTAGGTGAAAGGTGTTGAACCTATGCTCTTGTTTGGCATATATTGTCCACGTTTCGCTGCCATATAGAAACGTACAGACGACACGGGCATTGTAGATCATGGACTTGGTCTTGGCTGTAAGTTTGGGATTTCCTAAACACGTGTAGTAAGACGAGAAAATATGGTAGCAGCTCTACCAATGCGATTGCCTAACTGCATTTGGAAGGCACTTGTAGTTAAGCAGAGCTGTGCGCTTTGCTTCGATTATGGGTATGATGTCATTTTTTTCTGGCTTCGAACCAATCATTGGATTTTGCAGTGCTACTTCGAAAAGTAGCAAGCGCAGTGCTGTGGATGTTGGATCGAAGTTGTTTCCAGGTTTCTGTAATCATGGCGCTACTTTGTGTAATTCTGAGAGTTTCCCAGAAGACGTCGTTAAAGCGAATGATCAGTACAGGTTCTGATATTATGCTCGTGTCGATGGATGTGTTTACCTTCGTGTCTGCTCTGATAACAACTTTCTTGGTTGCTATTTTATTATACATCGAACCCGTGCATGTTCTATGTCACAGTCAGCGCTATGGCAGGAGCGTGTGAGGAGAACGGATTTGAGAAGAAACCTTCTCACAAGAATCAGATCAAGCTGATTCCAATACTTGGATCGTGGGTGCATCCATGAGACCTTATGTTTTATGACTTTGTTCGAAAATAGTAGTTGGTGACACAGAGTTCATGATAGACACATAACTCTAAAAGCCGTTGCCAATTTTCATTAACCTTGCAGACTCCAAAGTTGCCAAGACATGAAGGCTACGCACGAATCGTGATCAGCACCCACTCCAGCATTGAAGTCACCGAGTAGAAAAAGTTGTTTCTGACTAGGTATGTTTCTAATGACTTGATAGATTCTAATAAAAAGCATATTTAGCTTCAGCTGTGGAGCACAGGAGCATATGCACTGTCAAGGGTGACTGAGTGTGAGCCGGCGCTCTGTACCATTTTAGACCGGTCATTTTTGCCTTCATGAGGATCTCGGTGTCTGGTACCCTATCCTGCACTGTATTTTGAATAATCTACGAAGGCAGATTGTATGGAAGTGGTTTATTTTCCTACCATGCCTGCTGCACACAGTTCATGTCTCACTGGCATACAGAAGGGTGGGGAGCACTACAGCTCGGTAGACTCTGAGTTTTGTATCAAGGCTAAGACCCTTCCAATCCCAAACGCTGTTTGTCAACAATAATTTTAATCTATATTGACAAAGACGATGTTAATTAATACGAATGGGATCATAACTTAGATTGTAAAGAGGAAAAAAAATTAGTATGTACATATAGACTCCATTGATATCTGGAATGAAAAGTACAGGTCCACTATCACTCACCTTCAATGCATATCGTAAAAGGAGACTGAATACAGCTGTTACTGAGATTAGCAACCTCATTATTTAAAAAGAAGACCATCACCATTATAATCAGACACTGCAGCAGTTCAGAAACAGGCTTCCTGTAGTGTGTTCAGAAATACGTGCCACTGGATTTTATACATTATCTTAATAAATGAAGATAATGTTACAGTTGCACCATGTTCATTGAAAACATCACTTCGCCATTCATATACTCAGTGTATGTTAACATATTTTTTCAAGAGCATATTTTAAAGATATCATTACTGCATTTCCCCAATTACTTGAGTCCCTGTGGGATATATAGTGAATAAAGGCCGCTCGCCCCTGCGGTGGCAGCGATATAAGAACGTCAATGTTCTATTTAACTCCATAGAAACAAACGACAGTAACTAGGCTTCTTTAAGGTTTGAACAAATGCCTTCCAGACTTGGAGCTAGGTATCTTGACGAATAGGCATCCCATTCATCTATTATGCAGTTCTTGTATCCGTGTCTCCTTTATGCTCTGTTTGAAGGATAAGCCGACTACTTCAATTTCATCACTTACAGCAGGAGTGCTAATCTTTACTGCCAAGCCCAATCCAAGGACGCGTAGCTTCTACAAAATATTTTAAACATGCGCCCGACGGGATTGGGGGCGGAGGCGATGGTGGTCTCTCTTTCTCTCTCTCTCTCTCTCTCCCTCTCTCTCTCTCTCTCTCTCACACACACACACACACTGAGAGAGAGAGAGAGAGAGAGAGAGAGAGAGTGAGTGAGTCGGAACCGCTCTAAAGATCTCTTCATCTATTGTTGTTTTGATTAGTTCGTCAGAATTGTCATCCACCCCTGGTGACTTGTTTGATGGTAAATCGTTTATAACATCTCTCATTAAGTTATTTCCGGTACTAGCTATGTAGTGATCTCTGTATTGATATCTTGTACTTCCTTTATCCCTCGAGTATTTAGTAGACCGTTCGAAATACTGCAGCCATCTTTCAATGATCTTTCTTTTGTCGTATATATCATTTCTCTTTTCATCTCTTATGATTTATGTTCGGTCATAACACTCGTCTCACTGTCTCTTATGTTAGATAATAACACTCGTCTCAGTTTTAATTTATGTTGGGTCATGACCCTCGTCTCAGTTTTAATTTATGTTGGGTCATGACACTCGTCTCAGTGTCTCTTATGTTGGGTCATGACACTCGTCTCAGTTTTAATTTATGTTGGGTCATGACACTCGTCTCAGTTTTAATTTATGTTGGGTCATGACACTCGTCTCAGTGTCTCTTATGTTGGGTCATGACACTCGTCTCAGTTTTAATTTATGTTGGGTCATGACACTCGTCTCAGTGTCTCTTATGTTGGGTCATGACACTCGTCTCACTGTCTCTTATGTTGGGTCATGACACTCGTCTCAGTGTCTCTTATGATTTATGTTGGGTCATGACACTCGTCTCAGTGTCTCTTATGATTTATGTTAGATCATAACACTCGTCTCAGTGTCTCTTATGATTTATGTTGGGTCATGACACTCGTCTCAGTGTCTCTTATGATTTATGTTGGGTCATGACACTCGTCTCAGTGTCTCTTATGATTTATGTTGGGTCATGACACTCGTCTCAGTGTCTCTTATGATTTATGTTTTGTCATGACACTCGTCTCAGTGTCTCTTATGATTTATGTTGGTTCATGACACTCGTCTCAGTGTCTCTGATGATTTATGTTAGATCATAACACTCGTCTCAGTGTCTCTTATGATTTATGTTGGGTCATGACACTCGTCTCAGTGTCTCTTATGATTTATGTTGGGTCATAACACTTGTCTCACTGTCTCTTATGATTTATGTTGGGTCATGACACTCGTCTCAGTGTCTCTTATGTTGGGTCATGACACTCGTCTCACTGTCTCTTATGTTGGGTCATGACACTCGTCTCAGTGTCTCTTATGTTGGGTCATGACACTCGTGTCAATGTCTCTTATGTTGAGTCATGACACTCGTCTCACTGTCTCTTATGTTGGGTCATGACACTCGTCTCACTGTCTCTTATGTTGGGTCAGGACACTCGTCTCAGTGTCTCTTATGTTGGGTCATGACACTCGTCTCACTGTCTCTTATGTTGGGTCATGACACTCGTCTCACTGTCTCTTATGTTGGGTCATGACACTCGTCTCACTGTCTCTTATGTTGGGTCAGGACACTCGTCTCAGTGTCTCTTATGTTGGGTCATGACACTCGTCTCACTGTCTCTTATGTTGGGTCATGACACTCGTCTCACTGTCTCTTATGTTGGGTCATGACACTCGTCTTAGTGTTTCTTATGTTGGGTCATGACACTCGTCTCAGTGTCTCTTATGTTGGGTCATGACACTCGTCTCACTGTCTCTTATGTTGGGTCATGACACTCGTCTTAGTGTCTCTTATGATTTTTGTTGGGTCATAACACTCGTCTCATTTCTCTTATGATTTATGTTGGGTCATAACACTTGTCTCACTCTCTCTTATGATTTATGTTGGGTCATAACACTCGCATAGTGTCTCTTTATTTTTTATTTTTTCATTAGAAGTTTCTTAATGCATTTTCTGAGTTTAGATTTTCTCCGTATTTTCTCCATGATTTTGTTTTTGTCTCTTGAATTTCCTTCTTTGTGTCTTTTCTTGACAATTTAAATTCAGTGTAGTCTGTCGCTGTCTTGGTCTTAGCCCATATTTTGTTTGTTATTTTTCTCTTTAATTGCTGTTTTCACTTCGTCTTTCGCCATTCCACCGTGCTGTAATCTTTAGTTTAGGGCCTCTTGTCTCAACAGATCCTCATGTTGCTCTCGCTGTTTTAGTGATAGTACTTTAGAACATCGCCCATACTTCTTCAACTGTCTTTGTTTCTTAAGTGAGTTTTGCAAAACCTTCTGTTGCTTTCTTTATGTAGTCCTCTTGTGTATTGATTTCTTTTAATATTTTAAATTTGATATTTTCTCTTACTGTTTGTTGACTTGATTTTGTCTTCGCTTTCCATTTTGTTCGTATAGTCATCCTTGCTTGCCAAGAGGTCTTCAAAAGGCCATATTGCTGTTGTAATTCATTCTCCAATTTGCTCATTTGTAACTCGATCTTTGAACGTAACGTTTAGAAGTCTTCAGAAACATCTCATCTCCAAGGTATGTATCCACCTCTGCAGGTCAGCTGTAATTGTCCATGTCTCACAAGCATAGAGGAATATTGACTGAAACCAATGTACGCATTACTCTGATTTTCGTGCATATTGCTACCGTTTATCTTGCCAGATTTTGTTAAGCCGTGCAAGCGCTGCTATTGTCTGTGCTATTAGGGCCAACACCTCACATTTTGATCCTTCATCACTGACAATCGAACCCAGATATTTTAAACGGTCAACCACTTCGAATTCCTGGCCATTAGCTTTTGTTCTACTGTTGAAGCCCTTGGCGTTTTAATTTTGTCTTTCCTGCGTTAATCTCTATACCATAGTCAAGAGCTGTTTCATCGAGTTTTCTGACCCATTCCAGAAGTTCTGCTTCTGTACCTACCAACCCGTCGATATCATCTGCAAAACGAAGGTTGGTAATCGTTCTGCCCCATATCTTGACAGTACCAACATGATGTCCAAGTGCCTCACTCATATTCCCTCAAGGAATATGTTGAAAAGTGTTAGGGATATTGTACAACCCTGTCTCACACCAACTGATGTGCGAAACCAGTTCCCGCGCCTCCCATTCACAAGAACTGCACTGGACGCCTTGTCATACAAGTGTTCAAGGACCGTTATAATATTTCTGTTAATTTTATACATCCTCATGGTTGCCCATAGCGCTTTATACCATACTCTATCAAACACCTTCTTAAAATGAACAAACACAAGAGACAGTATTTGCTGTTCTTCTAGATATTTCTCAATTAGCAGTCTTAAATTAAATATCTGTTATGTAGTGCTTCTTCCTTGTCTGAACCCTGCCGGATCCTCATGAATGATGTTCTCAGCTTGGGGTCTCAATCGGTCGAGGATTAATCTAAGCATGACCTTGCTATGGTAGCTGAAAAGGCTTATTGTTCTGTAATTTTGGCACAGCTTTAGGTTTCCAGACGAAAGAGTATAAACATCGATTTTGTCCTTAATTCCGGCCAGTTTTCTGTCGCTCATATCTTGTTGCCGATGTGTGTCAGGCCTTCCATCACTACCTCTCCATATATATATATATATATATATATATATATATATATATATATATATATATATATATATATATTAATATATATATATGTGTGTGTGTGTGTGTGCGTGCGTGCGTGCGTGCGTGCGTGCGTGTGCGCGCACACAATTAAAAGATTCACATTTAGGTAAAATGAATGGAACAACACTGCTTCAGAATTCGAACATAAATACAGAATATCAGACTTGTCTATTCTATGGCCAAGATTTTAAAGGTGGTCGAGAACCTATTTACATACCACCTGTATCAAAGCACACGACCGATCTTACAGTTGTGGGCTCTGTAGCAATTATTTTTATTTGAAGGGGGTGCAAGACATATGAACATCAATTCTTATTCCCCTTTCATAGTTTGCTTCAAAGACTGCACGTTTCATATACTTTTGTTCTGATGTACCAAGCGGGTACAAATGATGGTAGTTAGCTGCTTCCATGATACGATGCCAAATCTGAGAGATTATTAGACAAAAATGGACCACCGAACCAATCCAATCGTTATGTGGGTCCTAGAATGTTGATGAATGTTGGACTAGAAACAAATAAAAATAATAATAATAATAACAATAACAGTTAAAATCATATCATCATCATCATCATCATCATCATCATCACCAGTCCCCTAACCTGAAAGGTCATGGGGCACCAATACTGCAGATTGTTGGACCTGTTCCTGCCACTCCACTCGGGTTTGTACCAGGATAGTATCTCTAGCTATGGACCTTCCCGTCCACTATCTGATGTTGTCTTCCCATCTCTGTTTCTGCCTCTCTCTTTTACATTTCCCAGGCACAGGTACCTTGCACGATCGTCTTGGTCAACCCAGACTATCTTGAAACATGCCCAAACCATGTGAGCTTTCGTGATTTTACCATAATCAATAGGCCTTTATATTTGCCAAACTCTCTTAACCATGTGTTCCGAACTGTCTTATTCGTGACGTGGTGATACAAAATACCGAGGATTCGACGCAGACATCTCATTTCTATTACACACATTTTTCGCTCTAGGGCTGCTGTCAGAGTCCACGTTTCGCTCACGTAAAGGTGCTGGGAAGTGACAAGTGCATACATTAAACTCAACTTGGATTTCAGATAGGTGCTTCTGTCTCTCCAGCTTGTTCAGCGTAGCCGTGGTCATCGCTGTTCTTGCCTGAATCTTAGTTCTGGAACCTTGCGCATAAATCAGTTTCCATTAACTTTACTTAACTTAACCTTGATATACTGCGTTAGAAGACTACCCAGAGGATGTATACAACCAGTTACATTTGCATTCAGTTCAGTTCAGTTCATCCCGTAACCCATCAGGTCGTTGGGGCACACATGAAGACATGAAAATCCCACGCCAGCTCTCTCTGTCTGTCGCCGCCTGACGTATCTCACCGTGACGAAGGCCTGACCACTCAGCGATGTTGTCCCCCCATCTCTTCCTTGGACGTCCTCGCCCTCTCTGTCCCGGTACGGATCCAAAGAGTATCGAGTTGGGAATACCGTTGGACCTCGCGACGTGCCCGCACCAGGCCATCTTTCGTCTTTTGATAGTTGTGAACAGATCTTCAAAAGGACCAATACCGTCTTCAACTCTCTAACGGATGTCTACGTTCGTGACACGATCCTTATTTGCATTACCCTGCTCTAAAAACTATGCGCATCCACTTTATTCTTAAATGCATTAACTGTCCCTGCTTCCACTAGCTCCTCCTGGGACAATGCATTCCAAGCATTTACCACTTTCTGACTAAAAATTTTTTCCTAATATCCAATCTGGACCTCTCTTTAGTTAATTTGTATCCGTGCCCTCTTGTTCTTGTTGGTAGTTGTATTTTGAAAAAAAAACTTGTTATATTCTAATATAAACTTTCCTGTGATTGTCTTAGAAACCTGTATTGTCATATCAAATTCTTCTCTTTTCTAGACATTGTAGGCCAGTTTTCCTGAGTCTTTCCTCATAACTGTAATTCTGGAATCCCACTATCAGTTTTGTTGCTCTTCTTTGTAACCTTTCCAGCATGTTTATATCTCCTCTACGATAATGACTCCACACCTGTACACAGTACTTCAATCTAAATCTAACCAATTTTTTTTATACAGTTTGACAATCACCTCCTTACTCCTATGTTTAATATTTATTTTTAGCATACCTAACATTGCATTTGCCTTTATTCACTGCTACCTGGACTTGCTCACTCACTTTGCCTGTATGCTCTATTATAAGCACTAGGTCCTTTTCCTTGTCTATAATTCTAATAGTGTTCTCACCCATTCTGTAATTATGTTCCATATTGAAGCTACCGATGTGGATGACTACATTTATTTATCAATATTAAACTCCATTTTCCATCTCACAGATCAGTCTTGAATTCTATCTAAATCAGATCTCAATATATCCACTTCTGCTATAGATGAGACACTCCTACATCGTTTTGTGTCGTCCATTCGGATTAAATTACAACAATAATAACAACAACAACAAAATAATAATAATTGTAATATACAAAAGTGATAGTCTTCCTTGTTTGGGTGTAAACAATTTGATTTAAAGGGAGGTAGTCGACAAACTATTTCACATAAAATTGTTAGAGTTAGTGACCACGTGTTAAGCAATCAATCCTTTTTAACGCTGGAGAATTACATCAAACGATATTTACACACATCTTCTTGACTCGTTACCATGGGCACGTAGTTATAAAGGTCAAAGTTGTGACGCAGCAGACACTGTCGTCGGCAATAAATTGATACAGACTTCACTGAACTATAATATATACTAAGTTTCTTGAGACATGATAGGTCCAGTTCCCTTCATGTTCATGGTCATTTCTATCAGCAAGTCTAGTACATATTTACAGCTGGGTAGAGCGGAGCTTGTCGTTAAGGGGTAACGGTAAATACAAACAAACAACCAACTAAAAAAGCCAAATCTTCTATGATTATGACTTACTAATCGTGCAACGGTCCTGGCTTGTAGATATGGAATGTTCACTTCTTTATGGATTCTCTCTTACTTGCATTTCGAGGGCACTCACGTGCGTGCGTGTGTGTGTGCCCGTGTGTGTGTGTGTGTATGTGTGTGTGTGTGTGCGTGCGTGCGTGTGCATGTTTTTATGCACGCCTGTTCTGATGACACTTTAACCTTGATTATTTTTGTGTGCTCAAAAAACAAAAACAAATACAAACCCAAATTAAATTCAAACTAAAAGAAAAACAAAAGTAAACTGCACATATACGAATCAAATTAACAAGATGATGCACTAAAAGGTATACAATAATTCTGTGGCACTCGCTCACTGGAACAGTTTCATTTTAAAGTATCAAGCCTTGACGTTTTACAGCCATTAAGTTAACTCAAGGCCTAGCTTCAGATTAACATATCAAGTGGTGACATCTTACAGTCATTAAGTTAACTCAATGACTTCAGTTTAACGTATCAAGTGGTGACATCTTACAGTCATTAAGTTAACTCAATGACTTACTCCAGTTTAACGTATCAAGTGGTGACATCTTACAGTCATTAAGTTAACTCAGTGCCTAGCTTCAGATTAACATATCAAGTGGTGACATTTTAAAGTCATTAATTTAACTCAATGACTTCAGTTTAACGTATCAAGTGGTGATATCTTACAGTCATTAAGTTAACTCAATGCCTAGCTTCAGATTAACATATCAAGTGGTGACATCTTACAGTCATTAAGTTAACTCAATGACTTCAGTTTAACGTATCAAGTGGTGACATCTTACAGTCATTAAGTTAACTCAATGACTTACTTCAGTTTAACGTATCAAGTGGTGACATCTTACAGTCATTAAGTTAACTCAATGCCTAGCTTCAGATTAACATACCCAGTGGTGACATCTTACAGTCATTAATTTAACTCAATGACTTCAGTTTAACGTATCAAGTGGTGACATCTTACAGTCATTAAGTTAACTCAATTAGTTGCTATTCTGTCAGCTCATCGTTGCAAATAGTGCATGCATGTAATGACTGTATTGCATGGTAACCTAAAAAGCGGAGTGATGCCTATCTGAATCGTAGAGTGGTTTGAGCGCTTGCTTCTCACGGTAAAGGTACATTGTTCGTTCTTCGGTAACGACAGACTATAGTCTGCCCAGTTGTAGTTGATGCCTGACTTACTGTTAGAGACAACAATGCACCGAGGAAAGGAACTGCCCCTCCATCCCTCTACACCTCACAAAAAGCTAAGACATAGCACAATGAGGTCTCTAACACTTCATCCCGACGGCAGTGTGTACTATGTAACCACGTCTGCCATTTATGCTCGATGTCCATCTGGTCTAGTAACGGATATGATTTGTGTATCTTAGCAATTGTTGTCTATATTTCTTCTAGCATATCACCTTCACTATTTTCTTCTTCTTGTCTTTTTTTCCCGCTCTATCCGGAGTATAGGGTCACCACAACAGTTGGCACTCTTTTGCTATCCTGAGCACACCAAAAAAACAAAACAAACGACAAAACAAACTACGGGGTTATGCGGTGGTTGTTTTTGTAGCAATTTTTTTGTACACCATGAAGTTGCTAGCACAAGCACATCTTTATTGAGTCGTTTTTTCCAATAAAAAATAAAGCTGAAGTGTGCCTATCCTGTCCTTTCCAATAACGGGTCCAAGGATCGACTCGTCTTCACTATTGGTATGAGTTGATATATATTTTAAGGCAGTACTTTACTATTGACATGTGACATAGGTCAGTCAGTCCGGTAATAATGGCAGTAATGTGATTTCCAGCTGTAACCAAGATCGAATATAATCAGTTAAGAATGGAAGAAAGTAGAAAGAGGTTTTCTGTGGATCTTATGACGGTGTTATAAAATATATAAGTCAAAAAACACATATTCATCCATAAAATCTAATGGCATAGCACCACCCGAGATTCGAAGAAGCGTCGTAGCAGAAATCAAACGAGAAAAACAGGAGCACGGCCAAGGCACTTAATGTTTGGATATCAGGTACAGAGCACAAGACTCAAGGCACCAAATGTTGGGACATCAGGTACAGAGGACAAGACTCAAGGCACCAAATGTTGGGACATCAGGTACAGAGGACAAGACTCAAGGCACCAAATGTTGGGACATCAGGTACAGAGGACAAGACTCAAGACACCAAATGTTGGGACATCAGGTACAGAGGACAAGACTCAAGACACCAAATGTTGGGACATCAGGTACAGAGGACAAGACTCAAGGCACCAAATGTTGGGACATCAGGTACAGAGGACAAGACTCAAGGCACCAACTGTTGGGACATCAGGTACAGAGCACAAGACTCAAGACACCAAATGTTGGGACATCAGGTACAGAGGACAAGACTCAAGGCACCAAATGTTGGGACATCAGGTACAGAGGACAAGACTCAAGGCACCAAATGTTGGGACATCAGGTACAGAGCACAAGACTCAAGGCACCAAATGTTGGGACATCAGGTACAGAGGACAAGACTCAAGGCACCAAATGTTGGGACATCAGGTACAGAGGACAAGACTCAAGACACCAAATGTTGGGACATCAGGTACAGAGGACAAGACTCAAGACACCAAGTGTTGGGACATCAGGTACAGAGGACAAGACTCAAGGCACCAAGTGTTGGGACATCAGGTACAGAGCACAAGATTCAAGACACCAAATGTTTGGACATCAGGTACAGAGCACAAAACTCAAGACACCAAATGTTTGGACATCAGGTACAGAGCACAAGACTCAAATCCAGACATAGCTTCCTCAAAACAACACAGACAAACCCTGAAAAACACCATATCGAGAAAAGGCACGAATTAATACAGGCCCAAAAGATGGAACTTCGGAAGAAACCTGCCTCCGGACATCATCTACGTAACACGACATGGAAGTCGCTGAACAGACTCAGAACTGGTGTATCACGGTGCAAGAGGAATATTTTTTGTTGTTGTTGTTGTTGTTGTTTTTTTTTTGTTTTTGCGTTCGCCTTATTTCTCTAATCCCCAAGGCGGTGTGCGTTGCACTGTGGTTTTTATTTTGCGCCTGTCGGCCCAATGCATCCGACTTCAGCATGCATTTTTATGTAAGGGTCTGCTTCCTCCTGCATTTTCTAAGGGTTTGCTTCCCCGGGGTAACGGCCGGTGCTGTGATGGGGATCGAACCCAGCACCTTCGGATTGTGAGCCGTGCCACTTATCCACTAGGCCACGCCGTCCCCTCAAGAGGAATATGAAACGATAGGGATACACAGATGATGACACATGTGACTGACGCACTACAGGACCCAGACTACTTGATGTCTTGCCCCAACCTCCTGGAAACATGCAATAGGTGAGCCATGCTGGAGGTGAATGACAATGCAATCCATTTCGCTGAATACTGGATGCATACTGTATAACGTGTTGCCTGGACTCGGAAAGTAAGTCAAATCTAATTGTTTGAATAAAGTTGCTCATCTAACGTGTGCACGCGAGTGCTCATCTTACGAGTGCACACGAGTGCTCATCTTACGGGTGCACACGAGCTGCGCACTTGCTTTCGTACAGCTCATATTTGTGCTTGAGCCTGTACGAGGGCTAATAAAAAAGTATCCGACCTCGGGCTTAAAAAAGAACAATTTAACTTACCAATTTAGTTCACATTTTCTGAGTTGACACTTCTTCTAGAGGTGTCCCACTGGAGAACATTTTTGGGGCTCTCGATCATGCAATTCGTCGCATTTGTCTGGATTTGTTTTGTGTGTCTTGGAATCTCGTCCCTTTGAGTGACACATCGAGTTTTGGAATCTCTTCCCTTTGAGTGGCACATCAAGTCTTGGAATCTCGTCTCTTTGAGTGACACATCGAGTCTTGGAATCTCGTCCCTTTGAGTGACACATCGAGTCTTAGAAAAAGTTTAAAGTTGCAGACTGTCATGTTTAGGGAAGACGAAGAAAACAAAATTGGGGGTGGGGGGGGGGGGGGTGGGCTAGGAGTTACGAACCTATGAAATTCCGGGTTTCAGCATAAAATGCTGGAGGAGGCATCACAACGATGATCTGGCCCATGCATCGCATCTCATCTAGGTTTTTGTTGTTGTTGCTGAAACACGGTACTCCCCAACTCCCCAGACATGGCGTTCCAGAACTCAAGGGGCTACTCAAAGGGATTTCATGACATAGAAGAAATTAAGACAGGTACGTCGAAGCGCATCATGAAGATTCCGCAAGAAATGAATTCCAGAAATGATTATGAATATTGGACACCGCTGGAAGAAGTGTTTCTACTCATGAGAAGCCACACTGAAGAATGTTAGGTTTTGGGTAGGGGGACCCAGTGATCTCGCTGTAAAGTGTTCGCCTCGGGTGCTGAAGGTAGCAGGTTCAAATCACGGCGGAGACGGATTTTTTTTTGGCGTAGATAATCCGGTAAAAGTTTCCCTTATCTCTGAGTAGTGAGATCAGATACCCGTGTGCAGGGACGCTCACGTTACAAATCACTTGACAGTTGGAAATATAAAAAAAAGTAGGATTAAATACCGCTGCTCGGGCAAAATTCAAGTAAAATATCTACTCAAATTATTCTAGATATTCTCGCCCCACAGATATTATGTTGCATAAAAGGGGACTGTGGGACTATAACATCAGATCTTCTTTATGTGATTAGCAGAGCGGCATAGATGGCGCCTAACAAGCTGCGGGTATACCTTGCTCTAATTTATGCTTCCACCACCACAAGTCTCCAAAATAGGCGATCGTATATTTCAGAGGCTACACACCTAACGGTTGTAAAATATACTGGAATTGCCCTGGCAAGTCACCAGCGGATTTTCGCTGGCCAACAAATATCAAACAAAGAAGGCCGCACCTTCTCACAACGTCTAACTACACAAGTGGATTGAAGATAGATGAAGTGTTCGATATTCAATTAAATAGGTCAGTTAAGTTTCTTTTTCCGCAGCTTAAGATCGGATACTTTTTGATCAGCGCTCGTACAGTTATCGTACGTCAAATATTTTAATGTGTCATGCCATAACAAAATTACCAACGTGAGTTTACATGTGAATGTGTACCCTCGTAAGATTAATATTTTAATACGTCATGTCAGAATGGAATTACCTTTGCGCGCTCTGGGAAGTGTGTACCTACTTATTGTATATTATAGACTTTCCCTTCCATGTATTTGTTTCTTTTTTAAATTTCTTATGTGCTTTCTCCCATTTTAAACCAATATAAGTTCTCTCTCTCTCTCTCTCTCTCTCTCTCTCTCTCTCTCTCTCTCTTTCTCTCTCTCTCTCTCTATCTCTCTCTCTCCTCAACTCTCCAAAACATCGCTAGGTTTCAACAGAAGCTCTCCTCCTATCCATATTCTGTGTAGTCATCTTTACACGAGTGGTTTTCAGGAGGACTGTTTGTGAACTACAGATGAGAATATGGTTTCTGCCTCGCAGAGAATTTCATAAAAGACGAATTACAGTGTGGTTTTATCCCTCCAGGACAGAAGGCTCCCTGACATATGCTGTCCCAGTCTAATGACACTAGCCAAATGCCTGTTGATTGAGGAGTTGTTTTTGAGGGTTTGAAGCAAGGATCTAGAAATTATACCTCAATACAACAGCCCCCCCCCCCACCCCCCCCCCCCCCACACCCGGCCACTGTTTTGTTGTTCGCAACTCGTGTCGATTTGTAGCCGCTTTCAATTATAACCATTCCCTATTTACTCACCGTATGGAAGGCTATTTCATCATGTTATGTGAAGGTTGGGACACAGAGACGCAGTTTTGTGGAGTATACAGTGAAACCATTTACACGCATGTTCTGTGAAAGTTGGGACACAAAAACACAATTTTGTGGAGTATACAGTAAACCCAAGTCACACGCGGGTTATATGAAGGTTGAGACACAGAGACAGTTTTATTCTACAGTAAAACGACTAAAATGTTCATTCGTCTGCGATCTTTTGCTATCTACATAATCGATGCGAACAGTTACAGGAATTGACGAGGATCTAGGAATGAAGGATTTACAAACATAGCGAGAAACACGTCGCGTTTTGTGAAACACTTCCTTGTTTCCGGATTACTCTCTAAATGTGTTCTCAATACGTGAAAGGGGGACGGGTTTAGGAGAGATACGAGAGTGGTATAAGATAACTCCCAGAAAATTGATAGCATTTGCTGTCTCCCTGGTTCATAGAGTAATCTGGGAAAGGATAGGAGGTGTAAACATCAAGTTCGCTATCAGGGGCGGTGTGAGGTAAAAGAAATGTTACGAATCGCTGCTGTACAAGACATAGCTAAGGAATTGACAGCTGGGACAAGGTCATGACCCTGGCAATCTATACTTTCAAATGCTAAATGTCAATGTCTGCTTCCAGCTCGCTGTGTTGTGTACGTGCTGCTGAAACATGCAGATCTCTGACGTAGTGTCTGACAGCTGATGAACTGAGACCGATTCCATTCTTGACATTCTACATAGTTCGTGTGTGTTACTTGGACATTTAGGTCCACGCGTGAGCACTGGGACATTTGGGTACACGTGTGAGTATTGAGACATTTAGGTCCAAGTGTGAGTACTGGGATATTTAGGTACTTTATATGTCCTCCATGCTGGATTCATGCTCTAAAGTATTTTATATGTCCCCCAAGCTGGATGCATGCACTAAAGTACGTTATATGTTCACTTTCTAGACGCATGCGTTAACGTACTTATGTGTTCTCCCTGCAGGACCCATGCCCTAAAGTGCTTCATATGTCCTCTAAACTGGACGCGTGTACTAAAGTACTTATCTGTCCTTTTTCTGAACACGTTCAATAAAATACTTCAAATGTCCTCCCTGCAGGACGCATTAACTAAAGTACTTCATATGTCCTCCCTGCAGGACGCATTAACTACCGTACTTCACATGTTCTTACTGCAGGACGCATTAACTAAAGAACTTCATATGTCCTCCATGCAGGACGCATTAACTAAAGTACTTCATATGTCCTCCCTGCAGGACGAATTTAACTAAAGTACTTCATATGTCCTCCCTGCAGGACGCATTAACCAAAGTACTTCATATGTCCTCCCTGCAGGACGGACGCGCTAAAGCAATATCTGTCATGAAGTGATAGTTTCTGTTGTACTTTGTTTAACAAGATGCATTTCATTAGTCTCATGAATTTCCTTGAATGACCATAAAACAAGTAAGAGGATAAACAAACTGAGTCTCATATGAAGCAAAGATTGAGCTTCAAGCACAGATATACGTGTATATTTGTTGCATGTATGACGTGCCGTTGTAGAAGCCATTCAATCGAAAGCCAACGTGAAATCATGAAAATGCATAACAGATGAGGATGATTGGACAAAATGATTTCACGAATAAATGTCTCAACCAAGACACTTTAGCCTATCAGAGGAATTATAAAATGGCCGAAGAACGATGCTTGTTTACGCTATAAGCATCTGTAAGTAAGTGGACTTCCTTAAGATAAGATGCCCTTTTCAAGATCAGTCAATATTGAGCGCCATGATAATTTTAAATAAGATTTCTTTGAACTTCTTTTCAGAGTTACACATCTTGACATGATAATAAATGTCTCCAACACGACGGAAGACAAAAATATTGTTAAAATAACTTTTGTCACTTGGGGATCTGAAAAAAAACACAAAACACACACACACACACACGCACGCACGCACGCACGTACACACACACATGCACGTACATACACACTAGTACATAAACATGCATGTGAGTGTGTAAGACAGGTATATATGTATATGTCGGTAAACTAATATTACAATTGTTATGATATTTCTGCAAGAGCGCATGAGCTGCAGCGGTCAGCGACCCATAGCTGACTGCTAGCGTCAGGGCCAGCGATCCAGAGCTGCCAAGACCCTTCTACACCTCCTAGCGGTGATCCTGGATAACAGGCTGCAACAGAGCTGACTAGCTAAGGTGAAGGGATCGAAGAGGGAATGCTAACCCGGTACTCAAAAATTGATTGCTGAAGTCGGATGTGTTGGACCGAAAGGTGCAAATATCGTAGCCAAGCTGTAAACTACGACACAGCGCAATACGTTCTCTGGACTACGTTCTGCTACTTTGGCCCATGTCTGGGTTTGGTAGCGGGAGATTGAGAACGAACGAAGCCAAGCCAAGCCATATTTCTGCAATAATAACATGCATCGATGCTTATTTATTGTATTACTTTGACTGTTTTCAGTTTTCATTTGCATAGTCCGTGTTGAAATCAATAACTATCAATAACCCCGGATGGCTGCCACTGATCCATTTAGAGCTATTTTAAACACATTCATGTCTACTATATTACTTTCAATTGATCTCTGATCTCGATTAAAAAATGTATATCGATCTCGAAAAAAATAACCGACAAGGTCTACTAAGCATAAGTTTATGAACGTATTTATTGTCACAAATCTATTACATTACAGTAAAATATTGTTTGTTGCATTCTGTGCTTCTCAAATTATTTATTTGTGGCGTTTGAGTGAAAATATGGAAATATTGATAGACAACAATTGTAACTTCAGGACATACAATGTATTGGGAGGGCGCTTACAGTTTTCTAGTTTTGCTTGTTTTTTAACAAATATCATTGATCTAGATTTAGATGATTAAACATTAAAATGTGCATCAGATATATTTAAGTGTACCAGCTATATTTTCAGTTGGCACGTCTAAGACTCTACACAGAAACACGTGTTGTAGCTTTCCCATTTCTCATCATCTTTAAGAGATAGATTTGCAAAAGACAATTTGATTAGTTTTCAGTATCTGAATCCACCCGAAGGACAGGGCATTGTCGCGTAAAAAAAAATCAAACTCCACCCCAGACTGGAACACATTTCAGATAACAGGTTTCATCGATTTTGCCAGACGTTTGTCACAGACTTGTAACCCGTTAAAGGCTTTAATTGTGTCAGCTGAAGTTGGATAGAGCAACTCGGACTTAGCCAATCTGTAAAATCGTGTTTTCTGGTCTCAGTTCAAGATGGCCAACAGTGTTAGAATAGATAAGCTATTACACGTAATGGGGACAATGTTCACACCATCTTAATGTATCAACACAAAGACTGGCAGTTTCTTCGAGTATGTGACATGCGTCTACACATACAGTTATCTAGATGACACGGTGTCTACATACACATGAGCCATGGCGGTTCTGTTGTGTTCCGTCTTACTTTGACTTTCTTCAACGTTCTGGTTCCCCTTGGAACATGTGGCTGAAATGGTTGATCTTGGAACATGTGGCTGAAATGGTTCCCCTTGGAACATGTGGCTGAAATGGTTGCTCTTGGAACATGTGGCTGAAATGGTTCCCCTTGGAACATGTGGCTGAAATGGTTGATCTTGGAACATGTGGCTGAAATGGTTCCCCTTGGAACATGTGGCTGAAATGATTGATCTTGGAACATGTGGCTGAAATGGTTCCCCTTGGAACATTTGACTGAAATGGTTGCTCTTGGAACATGTTGATGAAATGGTTGATCTTGGAACATGTTGCTGAAATGGTTGATCTTGGAACATGTGGCTGAAATGGTTGCTCACGGAACAAGTGGCTAAAATCGATCCTTTCTGAACATGTGGTTGTCTTTTTCTTCTTCTTCATCGTACGCTGTTTACATCGATATTTACGTTGCACTGTTTTATTTTGTTAAGCCTGTGGCTCAGTGCATCCGATTTCAACAAGCGTTTCTGTAGGGTTGCCCTCCTTAGCCTTTGGCTGTCCCCAGCCTAACTGCAAGGCAGCAGTTTGAACATGTGGTTGAAATGGTTTTCCTTGAAACACGTGGCTGAAATGGTTGCTCTTCCCCTACTCACAGTGTGTCCGCCATTGGTTCTAGTATCTTTAGCTTCATCCTCAATTGTTTTTCTCTATATGTTCTTTGAGCTTCCTCTTTTCTTGTCCATGTGGATTCCATTCCAATTTATGCCTTGTTTTATTATTAGTTTCTAGTACTAACAACAGCAACGCAAAGATGAAGATCTCGAGCATGCACTCCCAGAGTCAGATCTCAGGAGAACACCCAAGGTGGGTCATTCAGTGGATAACCGACCCACTGCAATATTCAAGACAATGACGCTGCTGATAAACTAGAAAAAATATGGAGGAGCTTCCCCACAAACAGACCTTGAGGCCAAGACCATAGTTAAAGTCAACTTCAGGGAAAGGGGCTGATGAACATCCCCACACTACTATGATTTAACTAGAGCAGAGCAAGTCATCATCTTCAGACTGAGAGTTGAACATAAAAGAGTCAAGGGCCATTTTTTTTCAACAAAATGAGGATTGGTACATATCACAGATGCTCACGTGGGGAGCATACCATGATCGTGAAACACAGTCTACAAAACTGCATGCTCAGGCAGGCACAGAGAGAACAATACTGCCTTCGCGAGACAGATATGAGACAAAAGCTGTATGAAGATGAAACAGCCTGACAGACAATGGCGTAAGAAAAATTGTAAGAGAAACCGGGACCTTGATCTGAGGATGAAAGAAGAAGGAGAAAATATTATTGGTTTTATTTTCTTGAGATTGTATCACCACTTCACCAAAACGTTCTACCCATCTGCACCTCCTGAGTATGTCACAACCAGCTCGACCTTCTGTCCTTAATCTCAACTGCATTCATTGTTGTCATGTTTTCCAATCGTTTCCTGTATATCATGTTTATGACCAGTGGACATAGATCATCTGTAAAATCGATATGTTTAGTTGCTCATGCAATGTCCATTATATTCCCGTTTCCTGCCATCTGATATTTGTCGCATTATGCAGTCTGTAACCACGAGTAGAAATAGCGGAGATAGTAGATATCCCTGTCTTAGCACAGACATCATTGAAATTGGGTCTGTTAATGTATCTGTGTTGACATTCTGCAAAATACTATTCCAATCATGGTATGTAGACACGAGGTATGGAAAATACTAAAGGAAGATGCAGAGAAGATTCGAGAATTTCAGGAAACAAGGCGCGAATACCATTGAAGTTTCTCTGCTGGATCGAATTCACAACCCAGAAAACAGACGTTGAACCACTTCCATCGACATCGTAGACACTGCGTTGTTAATAAAATACAATTGGTCGGGCATGCAGTGCGCATTGACTGATAGATGGACACGAAAAGTGACGTTCTGGTGGTCCTATAACTTTAAACGTCGAGTCTGATGCCCACCAATGAGGTGGAAAGATGACCCGAGTAAAGCATTTGGTCCATAATGGCACTCCAAGCCAAAAGGTCGAAATGGTTTAAATTGCTTTTGACTACCTGGCATCAACCACTTGTTATGCCTGATTGAATACCAGGATTTCACATGACGTGCTATTCTACATGTATTCAGAAGTTTTTGTTTAATTGTAAAAATAAATGTATTTGGTAATCCAGTACCTTAGTATTCCACAAATCATTGTGCGAACTACACTATTAGATCCCTTCTAAAAGAGCATATATGCATATACTTGTCACTCACTATATAGTCCAATGGTTAATTTGTAAGTGCCTCTATTAATCTCAACACTCTCTTTTAACTGGAAGTTCTGATTGTTCTTCACTCAGTTTTACATTAAAAATAACTCTTATAAAAGTCTAGAATTGTTAGTATGGAAACCTTTCAACACATGGATAGTCTAACAATGTTATATTTCACCAGTTACAGCCAAGTTGTGTTGAAAAACACAGATATGTTCCTCATTATTTGGTTGATCAGCTCTGAGACTTGTTGTAAGGTTGTCTGAACATGTCTCTGCATTTGACCCTATTCTCTTGTTAATCAGTCCTGAGACTTGTTGTAAGGTTGTCTGAACATGTCTCTGCATTTGACCCTATTCTCTTGTTAATCAGTCCTGAGACTTGTTGTAAGGTTGTCTGAACATGTCTCTGCATTTGACCCTATTCTCTTGTTAATCAGTCCTGAGACTTGTTGTAAGGTTGTCTGAACATGTCTCTGCATTTGGCCCTATCCTGTGGTTGATCAGTCCTGAGACTTGTTGTACGGTTGTCTGAGCATGTCTCTGCATTTGGCCATATCCTGTGGTTGATCAGTCCTGAGACTTGTTGTAAGGTTGTCTGAGCATGTCTCTGCATTTGGCCCTATCCTGTGGTTGATCAGTCCTGAGACTTGTTGTAAGGTTGTCTGAGCATGTCTCTGCATTTGGCCCTATCCTGTGGTTGATCAGTCCTGAGACTTGTTGTAAGGTTGTCTGAGCATGTCTCTGCATTTGGCCCTATCCTGTGGTTGATCAGTCCTGAGACTTGTTGTAAGGTTGTCTGAGCATGTCTCTGCATTTGGCCCTATCCTGTGGTTGATCAGTCCTGAGACTTGTTGTAAGGTTGTCTGAGCATGTCTCTGCATTTGGCCCTATCCTGTGGTTGATCAGTCCTGAGACTTGTTGTAAGGTTGTCTGAGCATGTCTCTGCATTTGGCCCTATCCTGTGGTTGATCAGTCCTGAGACTTGTTGTAAGGTTGTCTGAGCATGTCTCTGCATTTGGCCCTATCCTGTGGTTGATCAGTCCTGAGACTTGTTGTAAGGTTGTCTGAGCATGTCTCTGCATTTGGCCCTATCCTGTGGTTGATCAGTCCTGAGACTTGTTGTAAGGTTGTCTGAGCATGTCTCTGCATTTGGCCCTATCCTGTGGTTGATCAGTCCTGAGACTTGTTGTAAGGTTGTCTGAGCATGTCTCTGCATTTGGCCCTATCCTGTGGTTGATCAGTCCTGAGACTTGTTGTAAGGTTGTCTGAGCATGTCTCTGCATTTGGCCCTATCCTGTGGTTGATCAGTCCTGAGACTTGTTGTAAGGTTGTCTGAGCATGTCTCTGCATTTGGCCCTATCCTGTGGTTGATCAGTCCTGAGACTTGTTGTAAGGTTGTCTGAGCATGTCTCTGCATTTGGCCCTATCCTGTGGTTGATCAGTCCTGAGACTTGTTGTAAGGTTGTCTGAGCATGTCTCTGCATTTGGCCCTATCCTGTGGTTGATCAGTCCTGAGACTTGTTGTAAGGTTGTCTGAGCATGTCTCTGCATTTGGCCCTATCCTGTGGTTGATCAGTCCTGAGACTTGTTGTAAGGTTGTCTGAGCATGTCTCTGCATTTGGCCCTATCCTGTGGTTGATCAGTCCTGAGACTTGTTGTAAGGTTGTCTGAGCATGTCTCTGCATTTGGCCCTATCCTGTGGTTGATCAGTCCTGAGACTTGTTGTAAGGTTGTCTGAGCATGTCTCTGCATTTGGCCCTATCCTGTGGTTGATCAGTCCTGAGACTTGTTGTAAGGTTGTCTGAGCATGTCTCTGCATTTGGCCCTATCCTGTGGTTGATCAGTCCTGAGACTTGTTGTAAGGTTGTCTGAGCATGTCTCTGCATTTGGCCCTATCCTGTGGTTGATCAGTCCTGAGACTTGTTGTAAGGTTGTCTGAGCATGTCTCTGCATTTGGCCCTATCCTGTGGTTGATCAGTCCTGAGACTTGTTGTAAGGTTGTCTGAGCATGTCTCTGCATTTGGCCCTATCCTGTGGTTGATCAGTCCTGAGACTTGTTGTAAGGTTGTCTGAGCATGTCTCTGCATTTGGCCCTATCCTGTGGTTGATCAGTACTGAGACTTGTTGTAAGGTTGTCTGAGCATGTCTCTGCATTTGGCCCTATCCTGTGGTTGATCAGTCCTGAGACTTGTTGTAAGGTTGTCTGAGCATGTCTCTGCATTTGGCCCTATCCTCTGGTTGATCAGTCCTGAGACTTGTTGTAAGGTTGTCTGAGCATGTCTCTGCATTTGGCCCTATCCTGTGGTTGATCAGTCCTGAGACTTGTTGTAAGGTTGTCTGAGCATGTCTCTGCATTTGGCCCTATCCTGTGGTTGATCAGTCCTGAGACTTGTTGTAAGGTTGTCTGAGCATGTCTCTGCATTTGGCCCTATCCTGTGGTTGATCAGTCCTGAGACTTGTTGTAAGGTTGTCTGAGCATGTCTCTGCATTTGGCCCTATCCTGTGGTTGATCAGTCCTGAGACTTGTTGTAAGGTTGTCTGAGCATGTCTCTGCATTTGGCCCTATCCTGTGGTTGATCAGTCCTGAGACTTGTTGTAAGGTTGTCTGAGCATGTCTCTGCATTTGGCCCTATCCTGTGGTTGATCAGTCCTGAGACTTGTTGTAAGGTTGTCTGAGCATGTCTCTGCATTTGGCCCTATCCTGTGGTTGATCAGTCCTGAGACTTGTTGTAAGGTTGTCTGAGCATGTCTCTGCATTTGGCCCTATCCTGTGGTTGATCAGTCCTGAGACTTGTTGTAAGGTTGTCTGAGCATGTCTCTGCATTTGGCCCTATCCTGTGGTTGATCAGTCCTGAGACTTGTTGTAAGGTTGTCTGAGCATGTCTCTGCATTTGGCCCTATCCTGTGGTTGATCAGTCCTGAGACTTGTTGTAAGGTTGTCTGAGCATGTCTCTGCATTTGGCCCTATCCTGTGGTTGATCAGTCCTGAGACTTGTTGTAAGGTTGTCTGAGCATGTCTCTGCATTTGGCCCTATCCTGTGGTTGATCAGTCCTGAGACTTGTTGTAAGGTTGTCTGAGCATGTCTCTGCATTTGGCCCTATCCTGTGGTTGATCAGTCCTGAGACTTGTTGTAAGGTTGTCTGAGCATGTCTCTGCATTTGGCCCTATCCTGTGGTTGATCAGTCCTGAGACTTGTTGTAAGGTTGTCTAGCGCTAAAAAGCCAGAAAAACACTGAGCTTAATGACTTAAGAGCAGCACTCTGCAAACTGTGCCAACAGTCCGCACCAAAAAGGGTAGTGGTACAGTGGGTTCCGTCACACTGCAACATCCAAGGCAACGAGGAGGCAGACAGACTGGCAAAAGAAGGTGCAAGGCTACCACAAATAGATACCAGTATGACGTACGAAGAGTCAAAACGGCTTATCAAAGCCAGGTACATGTCCAAATGGGAAACCGAACATACTGGTTACACCAAAAACGATGCCTATTACCAGTTGAACCGAAGAGAGCAGGTCGTTGTCTTCAGACTTCGCACTGGCCACAACAGACTGAGGTACCACCTCTTCAACAAATTGAAGATAGGGTGTACCGACGAATGCCCGTGCGGTACTGGTAAAATGACCACTGAACATCTGCTGCAGAACTGCCCGACATACGAGGATCAGAGAGAGCAGATGTGGCCATTGCCAGTGGAACTGCAAGACAAGCTCTATGGTAGTGGCGAGAGTCTCAGGATGACCGCCGCTTTTTTCGAGAAAATAATGGTTACTGTCTGACTGTGTACGCAGAAGAAGAAGAAGAAGAAGTAAGGTTGTCTGAGCATGTCTCTGCATTTGGCCCTATCCTGTGGTTGATCAGTCCTGAGACTTGTTGTAAGGTTGTCTGAGCATGTCTCTGCATTTGGCCCTATCCTGTGGTTGATCAGTCCTGAGACTTGTTGTAAGGTTGTCTGAGCATGTCTCTGCATTTGGCCCTATCCTGTGGTTGATCAGTCCTGAGACTTGTTGTAAGGTTGTCTGAGCATGTCTCTGCATTTGGCCCTATCCTGTGGTTGATCAGTCCTGAGACTTGTTGTAAGGTTGTCTGAGCATGTCTCTGCATTTGGCCCTATCCTGTGGTTGATCAGTCCTGAGACTTGTTGTAAGGTTGTCTGAGCATGTCTCTGCATTTGGCCCTATCCTGTGGTTGATCAGTCCTGAGACTTGTTGTAAGGTTGTCTGAGCATGTCTCTGCATTTGGCCCTATCCTGTGGTTGATCAGTCCTGAGACTTGTTGTAAGGTTGTCTGAGCATGTCTCTGCATTTGGCCCTATCCTGTGGTTGATCAGTCCTGAGACTTGTTGTAAGGTTGTCTGAGCATGTCTCTGCATTTGGCCCTATCCTGTGGTTGATCAGTCCTGAGACTTGTTGTAAGGTTGTCTGAGCATGTCTCTGCATTTGGCCCTATCCTGTGGTTGATCAGTCCTGAGACTTGTTGTAAGGTTGTCTGAGCATGTCTCTGCATTTGGCCCTATCCTGTGGTTGATCAGTCCTGAGGCTTGTTGTAAGGTTGTCTGAGCATGTCTCTGCATTTGGCCCTATCCTGTGGTTGATCAGTCCTGAGACTTGTTGTAAGGTTGTCTGAGCATGTCTCTGCATTTGGCCCTATCCTGTGGTTGATCAGTCCTGAGGCTTGTTGTAAGGTTGTCTGAGCATGTCTCTGCATTTGGCCCTATCCTGTGGTTGATCAGTCCTGAGGCTTGTTGTAAGGTTGTCTGAGCATGTCTCTGCATGTTACTCTATCCTCTGCAGCTCTCTTCACTTTAGTATAGGCCCGTACTTGAATTCCCTTGCATGCCTGAGATGTCAAAGTGAATCTTGGTCACCCCCTTCCACTTTTCCATTGAATCTTGGCCTATAATATCTTCTGTAGAACACTTTTATGTCTCATATTGTGTCCCATCCAACTGAATCTTCATTTTTGTATCATTATCTGTGTGTGGCAACCTCAGTGAGGAGATTGTCATTGTATTTTCTGTTTGTCCAACTTACTCTTTCCACTCATCGGTAGCACCACATTTCAACGGTTTCAAGCTTGTTTCTTGCTTGTTTGCTACAGTCCATGTGTCAGTCCCATATAGCGGAATTGGCCAAATATGAATGGCGACTATTTATTCCCTCAGTTCCCCCCTAAACTCTTTGAGGCTAGCAATTTATGTTTTTCTCCGAAGGCCTTTTTTTCCACTGCAATCATTGTCTCAATATATGTCTCATTGCGGGCATCTTCTATTTCGGTTTGACCTAAATATATAAACTGCTGCACTTGTGCGATTCTTTATCCATTGATGATTATATTCATTCACTTATGTGGGGACAGCGTAGACTAGTGGTTAAGTGGCACGGCTCACAACTGAAGGTGCTGGGTTCGGTCCCCATCACATCACCAGCCGTTACCCCGGGGAAGCAAACCCTTAGAAAATGCAGGAGGAAACAGACCGTTACATTAAATGCATGCTGAAGTCGGATGCACTGGGCCGACAGATGCAAAATAAAAACCACAGTGCAACGCACACCGCATTGGGCATTGGGGAATAGAGAAATAATGCGAACGCAACCTCCCCTCCCCCCAAAAAAACCACCAAAAAAAACAAAAAAACAACAACAAACAAACAAGCAAAACAAACAAATTCACTTATGTTGGTTGCTTGGCTATTACCGCAGTCTTTGTCTTCAACGTGTTTATTTTCCTGCCAATCTATTTGGCACTACTGTTAATGTTGTCAACCACCATTTGCAACGTTGCTAGGGATCCTTCCATTAACATTCACACTATTGACTTTTACAATACTAATTACAACCCCAAACAACCTTTTCTATCATCATCTCAAAATATGCGTTACAGAGGCTCAATGAAATCAAGTAAGCCTGTAGTACCCTCTGTTTTTATTGAAACAGGATCTGTTAAAACTTCTTTGATTGAAATAACCGTCTCTTGATTTTCATACAGGTTCGGAATTAACCTAATGTTTGGTCTCGCTAAAACTATTTGTTGCAACATTTGAAAAAAGTTTGACCAGGGACTCGATCAAAGGCTTTCTCGTAGTCAATAAAGAAGTTAGAAAGTGGTAGCCTTTGTGTTAGTATTATTTCTGCAACAGGCCTCAATAATCCCTCAGTGATACGATTGCATTCCGTGTTAACTGTGGCCTTGAGAAATCTAGACTGGTTATCTTTTAGTACATCCTCTATCTTGTCATCGATTCTCTTCTTAATTATCTTAAACATAATTGTTAATGAATGTGTTATTAAGCATTATATTGCGTTCAATTTGTTTTGGCAAAGGAATTATGCGGAAGTTGTGCAATCTTTTGGCCATATTCCGTTGTTGTAAATATTAATATGCTAAAAAAGTAAATTTTGTAAAGTGTTTCCACCTGTCTTGTCATCTATCCTTGGTGCTTTGTTTTTCAGAATTAAGTAAATGTATTAAAATTCTTGTTTGGTTACAGATAATCTCTCTTCTATTAAAAGCTTGTCATTTAACGGTTTGTTATCCTGATACAGGCCCATATCGTTCATACCTCCCCATACAGTTTCTCTATATATTCTCTCCATCTGACTATTTTGCTCTCTGGGTCTGTTTTTGGTTTCTCATTCTTATTTATAATCATCCGTGATTGTATGCACCTAGTTTTTTAATTAAAGGACTGTTTTACTTTCCTATGTACTTGATCGAATTTTCCTGTTCTCTCTAGGTCTTAAATTTCCTTGCATTGGTCTATCCAACAATGTTTTCGTGCCATCTTACATTCTCGATCAAATTAATTATTGATACTCATATACTTAGCAATGCCTTGTTCTGTATTACTGTTCTTCCATTTGCGTCTTTACTCCATTTTACCTAGCATTTCAGTTGTTACCCATGGTGTTATGTTTTCTGCTTTCTTCATTCCCAATGTTATCTCTGCTACCACTTTTACGGCCTATTTTATATTCTACCCTAAGAAAATGCAGGAGGAAGCAGACCGTTACATAAAATGCATGCAGAAGTCGTATGGACCGGGCCAACAAGAGCAAAATAAAAACATAGTGCAACGCACACCACATTAGGGAATAACAAAATAAGGCGAACGCAAAAAACAAAACAAAAAACTCCACTTTGTTATTTTTCGTGATTGCCCCAGTTTCTTCCACCATTGTTAGCATTTCCTAACAAGCAAATTATGATCAGTAGCACTGGATTCCTAATAACAACCGAAACTAAACGCCTAACTTAGTGCATCTTAGTTGATTCCACACGTCGTGGCTTCTGTCATGAGGTGACGAGCCGGTGCAACCGGCATACGTCTTAATCACAATTACTGAGTCGCACCTGTTGAATCTCAGCACACACCAGGGGACGGCGTGGGCTAGTGGTTAAGTGGCACGGCTCACAACCAGAAGGTGCTGGGTTCGATCCCCATCACAGCACTGGCCGTTACACCGGAGAAGCAAACCCTTAACAAATGCAGGAGGAAGCAGACCCTTACATAAAATGCATGCTGAAGTCGGATGCACTGGGCCAACAGGTGCAAAATAAAAACCACAGTGCAACGCACATCCGCCTTGGGGAATAGAGAAATAAGGCGAACGCAAAAAAAAAAAACACATAACAAAAACAAAAACACACACACCATACATTATAATTAAAATTACTGACTCGCCCGGTGGGAAGCTTTACGACAGGGTCTGGTGCAATATACTGATCAAGACCTCACCTCTCGTTCACACATGCACCTGGAAGCAGACTGTTACAGCAACCTGCCCAACGTGATGGAGATCGACCATATGATTCCCGTAGTGGTAAACCTGCTGAGAAACTTTGCATTGCCCTACAACCAGGCGTATTAAGATTTCCTTCTTCAGTACACCAAGAATGAATCATCACAAATCAGCTCCCATAGACCATTCACTAAATTTCAAGAAATCAGTATGCGTGGTTTCGAAAACCAAAACAAAACTGATTCGCAAAGCAAAACTGTTATACTCCAAATAATTTAGTTTTGCTTTACTCAAACCAGATGGCTATTTCATGGCTCACGTAGGTGATTGTAATGCGAATCTGCGAATTATAATTTTTGTTACACAGAAGGAAAACCGAATGAATTAATCAATTACATACGAGAATTTCGTCTCTGCTAAATGTGCATTAACTATCATTTACAAGCGAAGCGCGTTAACCTATTTACGGTGAATATATAATATAATCTTACTAAGTTTTTTTTCAGAATTCAATTTCTCTTTACATACATACATACATACAGTGCGGGAATGCACGTAGACATGCGTGCATACATACATACTTACACACACACACATTCACTACACTTACACCGCACATACACCGCACCACACACACGCGCATACACACGCACACACACACCAGACACCACACCACACCACACACACACACACACACGCGCATACACACGCAAACACACACCAGACACCACACCGCACCACACACACACACCAGACACCACACCGCATCACACACACACACACGCATACACACGCACACACACACCAGACACCACACCACACACACATACACACACACACATACACATATATGTTGTTATTGTTGAATGTCTACAATGAGTAGATTTACTATTTTTTTTTGCACCCTGAAAAGTACGTTATCCTCACATCCAAACGTGCTGATGAAGGTGGACCGGGGTCTGCCAGTTGGTTGTGCTTTGCTTGGCGTTATCTGTGTGTCGCTCACTACTACGGGGATCACGTCGATCCTTCACCTCATTAGTCAGGATGCCACAAAAACAGCCCGTTTCCATTGATGACTGCGGGGAAGTCGAGGTGAAGGTCTTGGCCAGTATATTTTGCCTGACCATGACTAACATGTCTGATCAGTATATTGTACCTGACCAGACGTTAGTCTCTCTCCCCCATATATATGTGTGTGTGTGTGTCTCAGTGTGTGTGTGTTTGTATGTGTGTATCACTGTATATATATAGGGGCATCATGTTTAACTGGCGCATATCGCTGTTACAATATATTTGTTGACGTCATGAGAATTATAGATCCACCAGTTGAGTGATTGTTACTTATAATTTTTCCCTATTATTCATAACTGCCGAATAATTGATATTGTGCTTGCATGGAGACGTTCGTCCACCATCTTCTTAACATTTTTTATTTTGGTTTGAAAAGAAATCTGAGTTATTATTAGGTGCTTCTTGATTCCAACATCTTACATCGTTTATTATTGCCATCATCATCATCATCGTCTGTAGCAAACGGAACGGGGGTTTGCTCTCCCAGCTCTCTGAGGCCGCACCTCGACTATCCGCATTTTCAGTCTAAAAATCTATCACATCAACTAACACTTCAATAAACTAACCAAGGACACTAATTCAAAATGAGAAAAGCAAATTCTTTGTTACTACACGTTACAACTCTTGCACTCTTCTATCATGCACAACTTCCTACACGCTCCTAGCTAATGGTTACCTAACTTAAATCACTCACTACTGCTGAACCTAAAACTATTGTCCACAGTCTACTTTCCGTACTTGGCCTGCTGTACCGTGAATCCGAATATGGCGATTGACGCCGATGGTTAATTCGTGGTTTAAACCCAACCCAGGTAAAACGTCCTTGGTTCCGTTCCTCAGCGACGACTGTCGATCTGCGTGGTGGATGTCGAAAGACTAGGTTACTGCTGTGAATCTACGATGAACACAAACGTGTCAAGGCAGCCACGTGTTTAAACTGGTGTGTGTTGAACAAAAGCAGATTGACCTACATGGTAACCTGGCGCGGGTCGACACATGTGTAAAAGGGAAGAGTTCTCTCTCAGCCGATCTAGATGTCAGGAAGCCCGTTCTCTCCCACAGCGGGTGGCTATGACTGATCTAGGCTGCTTCTGTGAGATCTTTGCGATGACTATAAACTTGAAAGGTCGCCCACGTGTCTGACGCTGGTCAAACTTTAACCTGATGAATTCTAGTCTACTCACAAGTGAATAATCAGGAATACGTTACTTCTGTAAACTGGAACTCCGTCAATGCGACGTTCACTGCTCTCTGAGTATCTCTCTGAATCGACTTTCAAAGCCGTCTCTCTCTGAACATGTTCCTCTCCAAATGTCTCTTTCGAAATGCGTCGTTAACTCTCGAAATATCTCTCGAAATGTGTCGGCTCTGAAATGCTGTCCCTCTCTTAATCTCGCTTTCGAACTGTCTCTCGAAATGTGTCCAGCTCCCGGTTTGCCCTGGCTTTTATAATGCTCTCGGACTATTTTCTCTACCGGCGCTGCTTTCAAAATGGCATCCTCGACGCCGATTTGAATCCGCTTCTAAATTTAAAGAAATATCTATAATTATGATTTCGTAGTAATTCTAGACAAAATAAGCTGTCAATAGGGAGACAGGATTTGTCTGCTAAGACTAAATCTGTTTCACGTTATCATCATCATCATCATCATTATCATCATCTTCATCATCATCATCATCATCATCATCATCATCATCATCATCATCAGTCCCGTAACCTGAAAGGTCATGAGGCACCAATACTGCAAATTGTTGGAACAGTTCCCACCACTTGGGTTTGTGCCAGAATATTTGTTGTAGCTATGGACCTTCCCATCAACCCTCTGATGTTGTCTCCCCATCTTTTGTTCTGCCTCTCTGTCTTACGCTCTCCAGGCCCAGTGCCTTGCAGGACCGTCTTGGTCAACCCAGACAATCTTTAAACACGTCCATACCATGTGCGCTTGCATGTTTTTACCATAGTCAATAAGTCTTTATATTGGCCGATCGCTCTCTTAACGGTGTCCCAAACTGCATTATTAGTGATGTGGTCTAGATACGAAATGACGAGGATTCGACGCAGACATATACTCTTCATTGCACACATTTTTCGCTTTAGAACTGCTGTCACAGTCAGTTTTGCACGCATAAAGGTACACGGAAGTGAGAAGTGCATACATTAAACTTAAATTGGATTTCCTGTTGACGCTCTTGTCTCACCATAGCTGCGTCAGTTTGGTTCAGAGAAGTCATAGTCATCGATGAATGTGTTTGAATCTCAGTTCTCGAACCGTCCGCATCCATTAGTGCTCCCAGGTATTTAAACTGTTTAGCAATTTTCAATAGTTCGCTTTTGGTCGTAATCGGACGTGTCAGGCCTTCCAAGAAGTTGACCATTATTTAACTTTTCTCTGCACTAATTTCCATTACAAATCTTTGAGAGGAATTGTCAAGGTATGCTTCTTGATTTTTATACCTTACCTCGTTTATTAATTCCAGCATGCTACTATTTGCCTTTGTGGCGTAGATTCACAAATATGTGAGTTCAAGAGCTTCGACTGTTTAAGATAACTTCTGTCCAGCCTAAATGTCAACATACATGAAATCGGATTTAAACGAATAGACTTTCCATGAAATGTCATTGAATAGCCAACATTTATTTTCCAACTGTCACTTTAAACCAAATACCAACAATAATACCAGTATGTACCAGACGGTCATTTGTTAACTAAGTGAACGTTGATAAAAGGTCACATTAACATCTCGTCGAGGTTTGCCAGGCCACAATGTGTCTATAATGCACGACTTAGGTTTTATTCCAAATCTCGTAGCAACCAGCAGACTCAAAGATTGGTCGCGTTGAACACCATCGAAGTTCCCAATGTAAGGAAGTGCTAGAATTTTGAAAGGTTTCGAGGCACCACTTCATCTCTCTCTCTCTCTCTCTCTCTCTCTCTCTCTCTCTCTCTCTCTTTTCTCTCTCTCTCTCTCTCTCCATATATTTATTTAAAAAATGTTTTGCATTTCTCACTCTTTCACTGTCATTCCTTCAATTTGTATGTCTGTATTTGAAAAGATTGTAAAAGTTATTTGTATATAAAGGTAAAGTTATTCTCATAGCTGACACTATTGTCGAGGATGAAGTGTTTGTGACTTCGATGTACGAGGCCACAGTTTGTTTATGAGGTGGTTGGCAAATTTCCTTCTTCGCTGCCTTTCCCATTCTAACAGTATGTCAGGTACCAAATTATAGCTGGATCGACTTGAACATGCCAATAACGTTAGTTGAACCTCATACCTTTGCCGTGAAAAGCGAGTAGTCCACCACTGCAATATTCTGACATATATACTTTTTTTGTTGTTGTTGCGGTCGCCTTATTTCTCTATTCCCAAATGCGGTGTGCGTTGCACTGTGGTTTTCATTTTTGCACCTATCGGCCCAGTGCATCCGACTTCAGCATGCATTTATGTAAGGGTCTGCTTCCTCCTGCATTTTCTAAGAGTTTGCTTCCCCGGGGTACTGTGATGGGGATCGAACCCAGCACCTTCGTTGAGAGCAGTGTCACTTAACCACTAGCTCACACCGTCCCAAATATTTTGTTTTAATGGTGTCTGTTCACATCCTGCACGTGTATTTCTTTTGTAATCGTTGATAGTTGTGCTCTATTTTCTGTGAATGGATTCTATTAATGTTGGTGGTGTACGCCCTCTGATGTTTCTGGGAATTGATTCTACCAATGTTGGTTTTGTACGCACTGTGATGTTTCTGTGAATTGATTCTACCAATGTTGGTGTTGTACGCCCTCTGATGTTTCTGTGAATTGATTTTGTAAATGTTGCTGTTGTACGCCCTGTGATGTTTCTGTGAATTGATTTGATCAATGTTGGTGTTGCACGACATGTGATGTTTCTGTGAATTGATTCTATCAATGTTGGTGTTGTCCGCCCTCTGATGTTTCTGTGAATCGATTCTATCAATGTTGGGGTTGTACGACATATTATGTGACTCCAGGAATGAGATTCTCATTTATAAGATGGAACCTATGTGAAATAAAGGTTCGACTTAGGCACAAACTTTGAAACAAATTAAATTGCAGAAACCAGGTCTCGCGCTCTAAGTTTAAAAAAAATGATGATGGTGATGTTAAGGGGCGTCTCCGCATTGAATGTTGGTTACAGTGGCTCTCCAACATCCTCTGTTTCCTACCTTGATGGTACACTGCAACATACTGTTATTAGTACATCTTTATCAGGTGCCATGCCGGTTGACGTTGGTGATTATGGACCTTTATCCGAGTCTATCACGTTTACCAATTTTGTTGCTGATTGTCGCCCGTGCCATTCTCTCAGGCTGTCCAACATCTTCTCTCTCAGGCTGTCCAACATCTTCTCTGTCAGGCTCTCCAACATATTCTCTCTCAGGCTGTCCAACATCTTTTATCTCGGCCTCCCTCTGTCTCTCTTTCCTGCTATATTTTTAGTTGTCACGACGTGCTCCAAGACGCCTCTTCTCATAACATTCTCCCAAAAAGGGGACTGTTTTGTTCTGATCCTTGCAATACATTGTCTTTGTGTTTGTGCATCCTCAAGTACTGTATCATTAGTCTTATTTGCAGTCCATGGGACTTGCAGCATTCTTCTGTAAAACTACATCTCCGTTGCTTCGTTATTAGTACATCTCCTGATTATGGTCTCCCACTGAAAGCGACGCCTCCTTCGTGTCACCAAGATCAGTATGTATCCTGTTGTTGTGTTAACCACCGTTCTGTACGCATTAAGACAACTTAATCATTTTCATGTAAACTGTTTCCGCAGACTGCTCATGATCGGTTGGCAGGACAGAGTGCCCAACTCTGAAGTCCTCAACAGAGCTAGACTCTCTGGCATACATACGCTGCTATAGAGAGACCAGATCAGATGGACAGGGCATGTTGTTCACATGTCAGATGAGCGCCTCCCTAAACAACTGTTGTACGGTGTGCTCATGACAGAACAGCGCTCGCGGGAGAGGGGTTGGGGGTGGTGGGGAGTGGGGGGGGGTAAGGGGTGGTGGGGCAAAAGAAACCATACAAAGACACTCTAAAAGTTTCTTTGAAAAGTTTCTCCATTGATGTTGCTGACTGGGAAATGCCTGCTCCGAACCGCTCAGTATGGCGCACTGCCGTCACACATGGTGCTTGCACCGTTGGGCACAGGGCCATCACCCTTAGGCGCAGGAAAAGCGAGCTGCACGAAAGGGACAAAATGCTGTTCATGTGTGCCCTACTTGCGGTAGAGTTTGTCACGCTCAAATCAGACTGTACAGTCATATACAGTCACATCGGAATAAACATGTCTGACGCTGTCGACATCTTCGCTTGCGATGGGCAGCTAACTCATCTTACTAGTCTCGTTATGTTTCTGATCATGTCTCTCCTTGTTACACAACAAATTGTTCGCAGGAATTTTATTTCTGCTGTTACGATGTGTCGTTTTTGCTTTGATGTTAGTGTCACGTTTTGACGTTGATAGCGCGCAGTATCAGGACGATAATCATGTTGTGTAAAGCTCTTTTTGTAGTTATTGTCACGTGCTTGCAATTAAGTATTAAACAAAAACAAATTTGGAATCCTTGTTGGATTTTCGGTGTAACTCTCTCTAAGTATGTGAAATCTTTCACCTGTTCAATTTGCTGCTTTTCAAGGAAGGCTTCCGGCTATTCAAGATATTTTCTTGACCTCATTTTTTGTCTTCGTCGATTTTCATGCTGTATTCTTTACTTGTTGTATTTAGTCTTTCCATTTGTTGTTTCAATTGCATTTCTGAAGTTGCCATGACCGCTTGATCGCCAGCGATCAATAATAATGTATATGACTGTTATATCAGATTATATTTAACTATATTATATGTATTATTGTATTATTATATTATATCAGAGTGACCCTGTCGGTTGTCTCACACCTGCTGCCTTGAGAGTCCCCTGTTTACGAAAATGGCTTTCCGAGTAAACACCGAGGGCAATTATGTATCCCGTGCATCCTCTAGTCGTTTTGACAACGTCTTGCAACTGGATTAAGATAGCACGGGACGAGATAGTCGGTGTAAATATGTTCTACTTTAATAAATTCCAGCAAAAGTTACAGCATCAGATGAAAATCTGCGAGACAATGGAGGCTTTTATCTTCGGTTCCTGGAACGTATGCACTCTGCTGGACAGTGCCAGGGCCGGCAGGCCAGAACGAAGGACATCACTCATTGCTAGAGACTTGGGCGATACCAGGTGGACGTTGCTTTCTTTAGCGAGACAAGATTACCCGACGAAGGTCAGCTTGCAGAGGTTGGGGGCAGCTACAGATTTTCTGACGAGGCCGAAGCACTGAAAGATGTGTTGGATTCACCGTCAGATCCCGTCTGGTCCAAGAGCTTGCTGTCCTCTCCAGGGGCGTCAATGGTAGGCTGATGTATCTTCGGCTCTCATTGGGTCGGTGACGCTGTGCTACGTTGAGCAGTGCATTTACCCCGACAATGGCCAAACCTGAGGTTGCATTGGAATCAGGCTAAGAGAATATCTACATCTTTAATCTGCCCATCTCTTAGCTCAATAAGCTCGTCATTCTTAGAGATGTTAATCCTGGGATGATGGAGGGAAAAGGGGGGGGGGGTATTTGGGGCACACGGCGTAGGAAAATGAAACAGTAATAACCAAGTATTGCTGATCCTCTGTACATTGATAATATCTCCATTACTAACACCATGCTTCATCTACCCAGCATAAAAAAACATAGTGGATGCACCCTCGATCTAAACAGTGATATCTCGACTATGTTATCACTCGACGGAAGGACAGACGGATCACCCGTGCAACTAAGGCCATGTGTGGCTCTAAGTGCTGGTCAGACCACAGAATCTGTGTCTCCAAGTTCAACATTCTATCATAGCCTATTGCGACAGATATGTTATATACTGGTCACAAAGACCCTATTATCTTTATGTAACAGGCTTGTCTTGTTGTTTGATGTACTGGTCACCACCACCAATTTATCTTTATGTAACAGGCTTGTCTTGATGTTTGATGTACTGGTCACCACCACCAATTTATCTTTATGTAACAGGCTCGTCTTGATGTTTGATGTACTGGTCACCACCACCAATTTATCTGTATGTAACAGGCTTGTCTTGTTAATTGGTGTACTGGCCACTACATCCAATTTATCTCTATGTAATGAATCTATCCTTTCTGACTGTGTGTATTAACACATTTAATACTTTGATGATAAGACTCATTCATAGAAAACTCGTAAACTTGATTCCAAAAAAACACAATAAACAATTAATTTATTACAAAAGTGTTTGTTTCAATATTGTCAAAACCAAACTAACTAAATATCAATGACTCTTTCTATCTTAGAGAATGTTAGCATGAGCTTGAATGTAATCTCTGAAACTATAAACCCAGTCATGTAGTCTACCCAAATATCTATGACAATATATAGAATCTTGTTCTACACTGAAAAACTAGCTATCTACTTTGTAGTGACGTGTGCCCTCTGGCAGTTGGCGATGAAGTTGATCTCTCGTTAGTCCTGCGTGGTGAAATAATAGCTTCTTGCTATGGTTGTGAGTGTGCTTTCTGTGGATTCTGGTTACAGCTTACTTTCAATCAGGTGGCTATGGCCAACATCTCAGACCATTATGATTCCGATAAGGTTTTCCAAGACAACCTGCCATGCACAGTCAACAAACCAATCTGTTAGACTGCTGTTTTAGGTGTCTCTCTTACACATTTTTCGTACGATAAGACATGGGCCATTCTTTTCTCTCTCTCAGCAGATCATCAGCAAGATATCAGTGACAACTACAGATATCTTTTTCTAACTCGATAGCGTGCCTTCGGTCAGTTATCTCTCATTCACACACACCAGCAAGTGCATAGTTCCTGTAAAATCTACATATACGTTTGTCTCGATCTCGACGCTGTCACTCGAAGTAAACCGATTTCCTTCTCGTATCGCTTTGCAGAGAGTCAACGATTTGTACCAATGGCCAGTAGTGCAGTTGCCCTTGATATATAGACGAGATAACCTCTCTTTCAAGCTTTGTCTCTCTGTCTGTAGTACGGACAAGCGTCTTTGGAATACATAAACTTGTAAACGCTCTACGAACTGGCTGTGAACATCATTAACGACGTCATCACAGCTTGTGAAATTAACAGGATATATCTTCTTCTGTCCAAGATTTACACAGAAATGAGTAATGTCTTCACGCTGGCTGCCCTCTCACTGTGACAGTTTATTCTGGAAAGCTTTGACGTGCTCGTAAAGTTGATGTTCCAGCCTCCATTGTTTCTGTAGCTTGAGATTTAGCTAATCTAGATGCTGTTTGATGTCAACTAAACATACAAGCTGGCAGATCTTCTTCTTCTTCTTCTTCTTCTTCTTCTTCGTAAGCAGTCAGACAGTAACCATTATTTTTTCGAAAAAACACATCCTGAGGCTGTCGCCACTGCCATAGAGCTTGTCTTGCAGTTCCACTGGTGATGGCCACATCTGCTCTCTCTGATCCTCGTATGTCGGGCAGTTCTGCAGCAGATGTTCAGCGGTCATTTTACCGGTACCGCACGGGCATTCGTCGGTACCACCTATCTTCAGTTTGTTGAATAGGTGGTACCTCAGTCTATTGTGGCCAGTGCGAAGTCTGAAGACAACGACCTGCTCTCTTCGGTTCAGCTGGTAATAGGCATCGTTTTTGGTGTAACCAGTATGTTCGGTTTCCCATTTGGTCATGTGTCTGGCTTTGATAAGCCGTTTTGACTCTTCGTAAGTCATACTAGTATCTGTTTGTGGTAGTCTTGCACCTGCTGGCAGATCGACAGAAAGTCTTGTAATTAATTTATCGGGTTATCGATTTATCGATTCCAGCCCGTAGCTCATACAATAACTTCAACATTTTCCTCAACTTAACCAGCTTGAAAAAGTAAAGTAACCTGTAGCATTACTGCCGCAGGGGTGTGGGATGCTTCAAAGGCTCAGCTGTATGAGGGCGGTAGCCATCTCATCTCCCTCGCCGCATTTTCGTCCCAAACTGAACCGGTACCCATTTAAGGCTGAGTCGACCCGGGTCCGTTGCGGTCTGAAAAAACATTTCCGCCTCAACTGGGGAATGAACCCAGGACCACTCAGATGCGAAACCAGAGCGATAACCACTGCGATACGCGGCTCCCAGCGTGTACGTCACAATAAAAGAACAGACTACGATACTGTGAACACACATCTTGAAGGAATTCTGGAAATTGACTAAGTTAAATCCTTTTGATGTTATGGAAGCTTACACAATACCACAATATCAGCAACATTAAACGCTTTGGCACACTCATTTTCTTGATGAACATAACCGTGCAGGACTGAGACATCAAAACGACCTCAATTAAAATCTGATAGATGCAATTTAATTTTGCTGCTCAGGCCTGAATGTTGGCCAATCGTAGCTGGTGCCCAGTCGTTGTCATTCCCACAAACGTGTACCAACTTAATCAAAAAGCGGGCACCAGCGCTTTGAAAATGTAATCCCATACAATTGAGTGCCATTGAATAAGTGTAACGCCAACACGTTCTCCGTGATGGTGAAGAATGTGTCAATGCCCGTAATATAAATAGCTGTGCTGTGTCTGTAATTTTTGTTGACTCATCTTAGGCGACGAAGAATGATATTAAATTTAGCGCACTCTCTGTTAAGCTTATATTTACATCTTCTTTAATGTCACGTATGCGTCTTTCTACACCACTGCGAGATAAGCGTACTTTTTCAAACAGCGCGCTTTTATCATGGCAAGACCAATTAACAGCTTTATTGTAGATTTCTTTGACAAATTCTACATCGGAAAATAGTTTAAAACTGTTTGCTTTTTTCACCAATAAGATAGCTAAGACAAACATCATTCTCTGAACTTTTATTACCATTGAAAAACATATTCAGCTGACCTTGCAAAGATTTCATCAAGTGATCAATTTTATCCTGACCTTTATGTCTCTGAAGTGAACTGTAGCTTTCATATTTGGATTGGAAATATCGTTTTAGGCTGTTTTCTTTCAGAACAGAAACATTTTTATTACAAAATAAACACATGGGTTAGCGTGATATTTAATAAAGAACTAAACACAAGTTCATAATGAGTACGAAATTTTGTATCCACTTTCCGGTTTTTTTTGTGCATGGAATTTCCATTGCGTAAGTAAATTATGACAACTGATTATCCATTTGTCCTACTAAAATGTGCCTATAATACATCACTACCACCTCCCCCTTCAACTTACCAACGCAGATACTAAATACAACGCTACCAGTAAATCACTCTTTTTGATCAATCACCCGCAGACAACACACAAGTCGTCGCTTCAGTTTCCCATCATCAAAGAGGCCGACTGACGCTATCTTTGCACTTTTGAGGTAATGCCGAACACCTGTCCAACTTGTGCGGTCAGAGGTTGGACAAAATAATCTTCTCTTTGCCAGTACTGTTTAGCAATTTGTTGTTATTGTATGTGTGTGTGTGTATTTTTAAAGTTCATTTTACTGTATTTTGAGTTATGTTTTTGTTGTTGTTTATTTGTATGCATATAATTTTTAAATGATAATTTAAGCACTGGGACCGGGACATAAAGCAATTTTTAGTCAACCTCGAAGGCCGCTTACAATTGTTTGGGTGATCGGATCTACCCAGCGAGCCGTAAGTTTCCCAGCCCTGATCTACAACGCCCAACTTGTTTGCCTTGGTGTTTGGAAAGTGACCAGCTACCAAGAGGCATGAAACAGGCTGCCACCAAAACAAACACAGCTTTAATCAATTCGTTTACCCAGCTTTTCTCTCTCGAGAGAGAATCCTGCATTAAATCGGCTTCGGAGACAAATCTCGTCGGACGTGTAAAGACGGGATTGTTATTCCACCATCGTCCTGAAGTGTCGATCGGCGTAACTACATTGTCTGCCCGAGTACCGGGTCTTTTCAAACATTTCTGCAGGAGTACACACCCATACTCCGCCACCCCCCCTTTGCAAATATAGAAGCTTCACGAGCCTCAAACACTCAAGCACACACACACACACACGCACACACACACACACACACACATACACGCACACACATACACACATACACTCACCCGCACGCACACATGTACATATACACACACACGCACACACACACAAGTGTGCTAGTCCGCACATTCATACCGAGAGATGAAACAGTTAAAAACTAAAGAAATATATGTCTACGTGTGTATACACACACATTCACATATATACACATACACACATATACGATAGTAAGTCAGTAAGTAGGTCACAAACTGATATGGGATAACGGAAAAATGTAATTTGTAGTTTTTGGAGATGTCATCAGGTGGTAACACACATCAGCTTTGTGATTACTGTACGCAGCAGACGCTGGGTGTTGTCAGGTGGCAACACATCAGTTTTGTGATTACTGTAGACAGCAGACATTGGGTGTCGCATGCACGTTCGCAGCAAGATCCAAAATGGCGTCCGTGTTCACAGAGTGTACAATTAAAGAACAGTGTGCTTAATTGCGTTCTGTTAGAGCAAAAGTATTTTCTGCGAAGCATATTCATAAATAAATGTTTCCTGTTTAGGCCGAGATAAATTTGTCGGGTTGCATAACGTGGGAACATTTGGTCTAAATGGCGTGATGAAGCTCGACCCGGTCGTCCTGTTCAGATTGTAACAGAAGCACGTACGGCGAGTGGGGTATATGATTCTGTCTGACAGGCGAGTAACGATAGTTAGTGTAGCAACTGCAATTGGGTTGTTCACATGGTTTAGCTTACAGCATAGTGCATGATCAGTTGAATTTCTAGAAAGTGTATTCCCGTTGAGTATTGATGAGCAGAAAACGAATCGAATGGACCTTGTAGCTTCTATGTCGGTATACAAATGAAGGGAAAATACATGCTGAAAAAGATTTTTACTGAGGACGAGTAATGGGTACATCACTACCAATCCGAATCAAAGAGTCCTTCAATGCAATGGAAACATCCTTAACCGTCTGTCAAGAAATTCAAGCTTACGCCACCAGCAGGGAAGATTATGGTTGCAGTGTTTTGGGATTCTCATGTAGGATGTTAACCATTTTACAGAAGAAAGGAAACACTGTGAATGCTATATCTTACTGTGAAGTTCTTTTGACGATTTGGGATACTTCTTCTTCTTCTTTGTTCGTTCTCAATCTCCCACTACCAAAACCCGAAATGGCTTAAGTAGCAGAATGTAGTCTAGAGAATGGAATGCGTTGTGTCGTAGTTTACAGCTTGGCTGCGATATTTGCACCTTTCGGTCCAACACATCCGACTTCAGCAAGCATTTTTTGAGTACCGTGTTAGCATTTCCTCTTCGATCCCTTCTCCTTAGCCAGTCTGTCCTGCTGCAGCCTGTTATCCAGGATCACTGCGTGGAGGTGTAGAAGGGTCTTGGCAGCTTTGGTTCGCTGGCACTGGCGCTAGCAGTCAGCTATGGGTCGCTAACCACTGCAGCTCATGTGCTGCTCAGCATCTTGATCTCGATTTGGGATACAATTCGAAGAAAACGTCCAGGCCTACTGACTAGAAGAGAGCTGCTCCATCATGACACTGTCAGATCTCATTCGGTTCGGCTAACTTATGAGAAAATTTACCACCTAGGGTGGAAACTTCCTAAACGTCCTCTTTACAGCCCCGACGTAACCGAGAGCGATTTCAATTTAATTTGTGCACTGAAAAATGACGAAAAATGGAGAATGAAGAAAAGGTTGAATGAAAATAACTTGGAGTCGTAACTCTCATCACGCGTTTTCTGCTTTCTGCCGGCCTGCAATGTTGTCGTTTCACTTTTCAGTGTTACAAGAGTTACTTTTTCCCCAAAATGAAAACTTGCTTTTCGTGGATGATGCTGGAGTTGTCAACCACAGTCAACAAAAACTTCAGAGCTTGTAAATCGCTTCACCGCGCATGGAAAGATTTTTCTCTCACGATAAGTGAAGTAAAACTATACAATAAAAATACACTTCTTCACTATGGTTGAAATGAGCTGGCTCTAGATAATGGCATCCTCAGTCGTTTTAGGTACTCTTGAGATTCTCCACATTCTTCTTTATTACAAAAATGGGTGTTGTTCAACTGTTCAGACTGACGATGGTCACCATTGAGCACTTAATGTGAAACTTTCTAGCTGTTGTTGTTGTTGCTGCTGTAGTTGTTGAATGCCACCCAGGAGTAAGATTTCTCTTGTTTACCATGAAAAGGGCGTTAAGTGGCCGACTGCAGTAAATGTCCTCACATCCTGAGAGTGTTAGTAAAGGTAGACCAGGGTTCTCTAGGCGGTTCTGCAATGCTTGGCTTCATCTACGTGCCGCTCACTACTATGGGGATATCTGTAAACAGTACTGTCCTGGAGACCCGCTAGCAGAGAAGGCGCGTGTTTGTTGGGAAGTGAAGCACGAAGACTAACTGTTTCTCTCTCTCTATCTCTCTCTCTCTCTCTCTCTCTTCTATCTATCTCTCTCTCTCTCTCTCTCTCTCTCTCTCTCTCTCTGTCTATATATATATAGATTCGCATAGGCATAGGGTGTGCATGGATTCCTGTAGAAAACAAATTCTCTTGGTCACGTGTGTAACCATTCATGATGCACCACCTGCTGGACCTCCTCATCGGACCTAGAGATATTGTTTCTACTGGCTATGTCAGATCATTATTATTTGTCCTTAATTCGCATTCACAAATTACAGATCCCTTTGTTCAAAATATGATTGTTTATAAGAATCATAATAGAGGTCTCACATTTATGTCGTTCAATGACGTGGAAATCACACGAGACTAGGTCTGGCGAGCACGGCGGATGTGATAGACACTGAAAATAGAGGTCTGGATAGTTACAGCAGCTGCACGGGCAGTATGGAGCCGAGCATTGTCATGTTGCAAATGAACACATTTACTCATGTCGACGCCGTTTAGATTAGATACACGCAGGTCAAAGATGATTTCTGAGAAGATATGGATTCGTGGCACTGGTGACAGAGTTCCACATGGACATGTCGTGCTCTAAAATAATTCCTCGTTCATCCCAAACAGTGAGTCAGCATAACTTCCACTGCAGAAAGATGTGTGTGAAACGTCTTAGGTTTTTGTGCGGAGGGATGGAGCGCTTCATTGCTCGCTCTCTTCGTTTCAGGCTCGTGGTAGTGAACCAAAGTTTTATCTCCAGTATCAGTTCGAGCTAGGAAATCATCACCTTCTGCATCCAAGCGACACAAAAGTTCCTGATATACATCAACGGGTCGTTGTTTCATTTCTGGAGTAAGCTAACATGACACTCAATTTTCATACACTTGGTGGTATTGTAGCACATCATGGATGATTTAGTGTGCGGAACCTTGACTGATGTCAAGATGTGCAACAATTTTATTCACAGTCACTCACCGATTTTCCAATACAAGGCGGCCAACGGCTGCAGTAGACTCTAGAGTCACTACTCTGTGTGCCTGACCCGGTCGTGAACAGTCTGTCATAGAGCTCACGTATATTTAGACTTCCTATTACACTCATACACTTTCTAGAGTGCAAGGCCTGCATGACCATACTGAACACTTATTCGCCGATGAATTTCTATAGGTTTCACGCTTTCGCTGCTAAAAAAACGGATAACAGAACGCTGCTCTTTTATTTGGTGCATGTCAATAGTTATGCGGCCACCCTTTAATTCTAATTATATGTCATGTTGTTCGTCTGCACGTGAAGGCGCGAGCATGACACTCTTGACATCTTTAGCAACTATATTAACAAGTTACAATACAAAGGCATGGTTTTTTTCTAATTTCTATCCCACGTTTAAGGTTTTTATTTAAAACCCTCTCATATAAATATATATCCATTTTCACAGACGACGGGATTTTTTCTCGGTGCAATTGCTTCTTCACGTACGTAAACGTTATGGCAACCTACCGCTTTGCATACTTGCCAAGAAACTTATATAAGCCAAATAGATTGGCGGTTGTAAGAAGCGTTCTGCAAAAGACATGCTACATACATTTATACATACAATGTATATATATATTTGTACTTTCACTCATCAGAGTAATCTGTACTGGGAACCAACTGCTACAGTAAAATCAGGAAAGTTATGCTCTCCAAGTATAGATGTAAAAAGAGGAGTGAGACAGGGGTGTGTATTATCCCCTTGTTATTGTTTTAAAAAAGAATATAAACAGAAGAAAAATTCAAACAGATAGAGGGGATGGCAGGACTTGTCATTGGAGGAGTGGCAGTGAACAATCTAAGATATGCGGATGATAGTTTTGATGGCAAAATGTGAGCAAGAATTACAGGAGCTTGTGACAACAATGTACACAATAAGTCAAGAGTTTGGATTAGGCATAAACAACAAGAAAACAAAGACTATGATAATTGGGAAAAGGGACAAGAAACCACGGATGCAGATAGAAATAAAAGATCAACAACTTGAACAGGTACAGACTTTCTCCTATCTAGGTCATATAATAATGGAAGAAGGCTTCTATAAGGAAGAAATCAGAAAGAGAATATGTATGGCGGAGATGGTATTCCACAACATGAGACACATACTGACATCCAAACAGATAAATCAGAATTTGAAAATGAGAATTGTCAGGTGTTATGTATACTCGTCACTATTTTATGGAGCAGTATTGGCGTCTTCGAAATGTGGGTATGTACAGAAGGTTGGGTCACATTTCTTGGAAAGAGAAGAAAATTAATTTGGAAGTATTACAAAAGTTGGGGTGAAAAGAGAATTAATGACCAAAATCAGGGTTAGACAGTTACGTTATTTTGGTCATATAACAAGACATACCTCCTTGTTGAAGACCATACTGGAGGGTAGGGTGAAAGGTAGTCGTTTAAGAGGCAGACAACAATTTAAATGGTTTGATAACATCAGATTGCAAAATTACGACAAGAGATAAGAGTACATTGGAAATCCAGTGCAGCCGACCTTTGATGCGGAGATGACACCTGAACTGAAGCGAACTTTCACTGTCCCTTAATTTTTATCTTCGTCATAAATGTTGCGCGAAGCGCAGTGGTTAGCGCGCTGGCATCGCATCTGAGTGGTTCTGGGCTCATTCCCGAGTTAAGGCGGTAATGTTTTTTCAGACCGCAATGGCTCCCTGGTCGACCCAGCCTTAAATGGGTACCGGTTCAGTCCGGGAAGTAAAAGCGGCAATGGAGAGGAGATGGCTACCGCCCTCATATAGCCAAGCCTTTGAAATGTGAGATCGCTAACACCCCTACGGCAGTAATGCTATCGATTATCTGCTTTTTACATAAATGTTGTCATAGATTTCCCGCTTCATTGGACTGTCTGTCTCTCTATCTACCCCACTCTTTCTTTAATAATTAGTACCATACTTCATTATTGATCTTCATTATTGATCATTATTGATCTTCTTGAAAATTATAAACTGTCTGTTTGTCTGAAGTTCCGCGCGCGGTAGAGAGACACTTTAGTTCAATAGAATTTGTCATTCAGCTGGAAATGTGTGTCTACCGCTAATGTCATTGATTTGCCGTTAGTGTCATTGATCGAGCTTCCAGGAGCAGTCAGTGCAGTCTTTAGCAAGTGGGTGCATCATGTGACAATCCTATTATGATTCTTATAAACAATCATATTTTGAACAAAGGGATGTGTATCTTGTGAATGTTAATTAATAACAAATAATAATGATCTGACATAGATAGTAGAAACAATATCACCAACATCATATGTTTATTCTCAGAAGCCATGACGCCATCGTAAAAACTATATTCCGGTTAAAAAGGTTTCGACTCAGCCAGTGCCTTATAAACTGGTTAGGTTTCCGTTTCCTGGGTAGTTTGATACAGTTGTTAGATACATGCACACCACTCTTTCATAGCTATATTGGTAGGGTACGTTTACTTACAGTTTGCTTCACAGACAAGGAATACAGGAGCGTCAAGCTCAGATCGATTTATTACTCTCGCTTTCCGTCCACATTCCCACACAATTATTTCAGCTATGAGAGATTTTAAAGCAACCAGCTAAACAATCAAAGAGTAGCACACATAAACTATAAAAGCAACCAGCTAGACAGTAAAAGAGAAGCCCACATAAACTAAAAAAGCAACCAGAAAGACAGCCAAAGAGAGCACACAGAAACTATAAAAGCAACCAGCTACAGCCAAAGACAAGCACACAGAAACCATAAAAGCAACCAGCTAGACAGTCAAAGAGAACCACACAGAAACTATAAAAGCAACCAGCTAGACAGTCAAAGAGAAGCACACAGAAACTATAAGAGCAACCAGCTAGACAGTCAAAGAAAAGCACTCAGAAACTCTAAAAGCAACCAACTAGACAGTCAAAGAGAGCACACATAAACTATAAAAGCAACCAGATAGACAGTCAAAGAGAAGCACACATAAACTATAAAAGCAGCCAGCTACAGTCAAAGAGAAGCACACAGAAACTATAAAAGCAACCAACTACAGCCAAAGAGAAGCACACATAAACTGTAAAAGCAACCAGCTAGAGAGTCAAAGAGAAGCACACAGAAACTATAAAAGCAACCAGCTACAGTCAAAGAGAAGCACACAGAAACTATAAGAGCAACCAGCTAGACAGTCAAAGAGAAGCACTCAGAAACTCTAAAAGCAACCAACTAGACAGTCAAAGAGAGCACACATAAACTATAAAAGCAACCAGCTAGACAGTCAGAAGCACACAGAAACTAATTAAAGCAACCAGCTACAGTCAAAGAGAAGCACACAGAAACTATAAAAGCAACCAGCTACAGCCAAAGAGAAGCACACATAAATTGTAAAAGCAGCCACCTAGACAGTCAAAGAGAGCACACGGAAACTATAAAAGCAACCAGCTAGACAGTCAAAGAGAAGCACACAGAAACTATAAAAGCAACCAGCTCCAGTCAAAGAGAAGCACACAGAAACTATAAAAGTAACCAGAAAGACGGCCAGAGAGAAGCACACAGAAACTATATAAGCAACCAGCTACAGTCAATGAGAAGCACACAGAAACTATAAAAATAACCAGAAAGACAGCCAGAGAGAAGCACACATAAACTATAAAAGCAACCAGCTACAGCCAAAGAGAAGCACACAGAAATTATAAAAGCAACCAGAAATATAGCCAAAGAGTAGCACACAGAAACTATAAAAGCAACCAACTACTGTCAAAGAGAAGCACACAGAAACTATAAAAGCCACCAGCTAGACAGTCAAAGAGAAGCACACAGAAACTATAAAAGCAACCAGCTTCAGTCAAAGAGACAGTGCTTTTCAACTTGAGCGCTAGCACCAACTAGTGGACGATTTTAGCTTTCAGTTTGGCGGTAGCAGAATAATTACATTCCATATTAAAAGAAACAAAAATGGAGGCTGCGTGGTTTATACGCGAAGCGTCTGTTTGACAATCTCAACCCACAGGGTTCAAATCACGCTCGTGTCCAGTTTAGCAGACTTGGTTTTATTTTTGCTCCCCCACGCACGAAAAGAAATGGCAACCTACCGTATTGCACACTTTCCCAAGAAACTTATAACAGCCAGATAGTTTGGCGGTTGAAAGAAGCGTCGTTCTGCAAAGGACAAAAACATATTATTATCATGGTAATGGAAAGCATGGTGCCGGGAAAGAGAGGCAGAGGCAGATCAAGAAGGCGATGACACAAAGATGTCAAGAACTGCTGGGGCATGAGTCTGAGGCAGGCTGGAGATTTGGCAAGAGATCGAGTTTCTTTCAGACGGGTTGTGAAGGGAGCGAGGTTGGGAAAAGGACATACTACATGATGATGACGATGATGACGATGATGATACATTAAACCATTCAAAATATACAGACTCAGTAACCACACAGTAAAACGAATTATTGAGAATAATACTCGAGATATCTGGATGAACAGAAGGGCGACAGGAACAACAGGTCGCAGTGTATTTATCGAAATGTCATGTGCCAAAAGTAACGATGACATACATAAACTACATAGAAGAGATCATAGTCTCATCTTTCAGTTCCGAACAGGACATACCCGAGTCAATAGTCCCTTAAACCGCACCAATCCCCATCACATGCCCCTGTGCGGGCATTGCTCTCATCCTGATGAAACTATTCGACATCTACCCATTGAGTGCTTGCGAACATGAGGAAAAGATTCTTACAATCAATGCCGACAATTGTCAACACACTGTATTTAGCAGTGAAACAACTAAAGAAGACCTGTGTCTGTATAATAATGACATTGGACTATCAAGAGCAAGCTTGCTCAGCAGCTATGGGATAACAACAACAATATACAGACTCAGTGGACGATGGTGACATTTTCTTCAATCTAGATGTTAGTGGGCGCTAAAGGAAATTTATCCTCTCGAAAGTTATAAAAGTGGGTGTCACGTATACACCGGTTGACGAGTACTGAAATAGACAATCAAAGAGAAGCATCAACAACTATAAAAGCAACCAACTAGACAGCCAAAGAAAATCTCTCTAGCTATAAATTAAAATGATAAAAAATTAACCGTTAAGATTCATGGACATGAAACCTGCTATTATTTAAATAAAATTAAAAGGGGGGGGGGGGGGGGGGGGAGAAGGGAGAGCAACATTTAAACTGGAGAAAGGACAACACATGGTGAAAAAAAAAACAATTACTGATTAAAAAATTAATCTCAGAGACAAATGGCACATGATGAGCCGTAGCTTGATATAACTAACTGCATACTACTCCTTGCCAGAAATAGATCAAGTGACAATATTCAGACTGCAAGTCTGCTATAGCCGACCCAGATAACATTAGTTTAACACATTAACAATAGGACAAAGACACCTGTTGGAATGAAGAGAACATAAATAACATAATTTGCTCCATCAAGTCTGTCGACTTCTCGAGTGAAGCAGTTTCTCACCGTGGCCATCTTTAACGCAGATAAACTGGATTATGATGAGGGAAGCGCCAGACGGCTTGCACGATTATGAGACTGATAATGTGGTTATTTGAGAGCCAACAACGAAGAGGCTGCCATTTGATTGGTGGACTGGTACATAACGACTTTTCATCTGTGTTTTCATGAGATGCTTCAAACTGTTGTTTGAGACGAGCAAAGGCACAGACAATATCTGTGAGCATGATTTGCGCCCGGGAAGCTACCCAAGCAAGCATGAACGTCATGTTGAGATGGTAATGCAGAGAGAGAGAGAGAGAGAGAGAGAGAGAGAGAGAGTGTGTGTGTGTGTGTGTGTGTGTGTGTTTCGCCGGTACTACAAGGCATCTTATCGTATCTGAACGTAATAATTACTTACTGACAGTCGATACTGTTTGTCAATTCACCAATATAAAGGCTAGTAGCCAGTTCTGTTGTAAAGTGTGTACCGAAATGTTTTTTTTCTTCTCCTTCTTCTCCTTCTTCTTCTTCTTCTTCTTTTACATGTTCTTATTCTGCCTCCTCCTCTTCGTGTTCTTCCTCTTTTCCATTTCCCCTCTTTTTCTTCGTCTTCCTCCTATTCTTCACCTTGTTCTTCTTCATCCTTTTCTTCTTTTTCTTCTTTTTCAATAGATGTTAAGAATAACACATGCTAATTGTCTTTGTTGTCGGATAGTTTTGAATTTTCCCACTTTGTTCCTCCCTCTTTGTTATTTTCAGTATGCACCAGCTTTGTAACCATCTAATTTTGTCAATATTTAAGCACTTTGTTCAGCTTCTAAATAATTTATTTCTAGAATTGTTATTATGCAATCCACTTTGTAGCCCTGTACATATTTTCAGTATTTACTCACTTTGTCCATTCTCTGCTTATGTTCAGTGTTTACCCACATTGCAATCATCTATTTTGTATCCCTCTGCGTCTTTCCAGTATTTATTCATTTTGTCAAGCCCTTACTAATTGTAATTATTTACTCAATTTATAGCCCTCTTTATATTTTAAGAATTCATCTACTTTATAGCTCGCTGTATGTTTTCAGTACTTATTCATTATGTCCAGCTTCTACTTATTTTCAGTTTTTATCCATTTTGTGCAGTTTCATTTTCAGTATTAACCCATTTTGTGCAGTCTACTTATTTTCAGAATTTACCAATTTTGTGCAGTCTACTTATTTTCAGAATTCACTCACTTTGTTCAACCTCTCTCTGTCTTTCGCCTTCTTTCACCCAGGGGTGCATAGGCCATCAACCAATCCTCGCCAAGAAGTTCTGTCCTGTACAATCTTTTCCACTTCCTTACAGCTTTTTCCTGTTTTCTTTACTTCTGCCTCCAGATCTCGTCTCCCTGTATTCCTATGCATCTCCTTCCCTAGGGGTTCCATGACAGTGATTACCTGGTGATACTTGCCTGGGTCTTTCTTAATGTATGACCCATTCATCTCCACTTTCTTCCTAAGATTTCCTGTTTCAATTTACCTTGTCCCGCTCTCTCCCACAGTCTGTTGTTTGTAACTTTGTCTAACCATTTTATACCAAGAATCTTTCTGATGCATCTGTTGACAAAACCCTGCAGTCTCCTATCATTGCCTTTGGTCATCCTCCAGGTTTCTGCTCCATTTAGCAGGACTTGCTTCACATTGAAAATCCGTATTTTTGTCTTCCTTTTTTATTTCCTTGGAGTTCCATATGGGATTCAACATTCCGAATGCAACTCTTGCTTTTTGTATCCTTGTTTTTATATCCTCTCATATCCCTCCTTCGTTCTTGATGATACTTTCTAGGTATGTAGATATCTCTACCTCTTCCAATGGCGTACCTTTCAGCCTGATTGGTTCTATGTTTGCTTTGCCCTAATTATTTTGGTATTTTTTCATGGATCTTCAAACCGACTTGTTTAGAGGTATAATCTAGCCTGTCCAGTTTCCTTTGTATTTGGCTGTGGGGCATTAGGGCTGTATCATTCGCAAAATCCAGGTCCTCCAGCTGTTTAATCAAGGTCCACTGGAATCCATTTCTCTCATTACTTTCATAACCAAGTCCACTGCCAGGATGAACAGGAAAGGCGACAGTAGGCAACCCTGTCGTACCCCTGATTTAATTTTAAATGGCTCTATGAGTTGTCCTTCGTGTATAACTTTACAGTGCATACTTTCATACGTCTGTCTAATTATCTTTGTGAGCTTTTGAGGAATTACATAGCGCCTCAGTAGTTTCCAGAGTATATCTCTGTCCATAATCAACGAAATTGATATACACACTCGAATTCCATTCCAATGATTGCTCCACAATTATCCGCAATATGGCTATCTGGTCAATGCATGATCTTTTCTGTCTGAAGCCAGCCTACTCATCTCTTATCTAGTTATCCACTGCCTTTTTCAACCTTTCCAATATTACTCTTTTTAACACTTTTCTTGGCACTGATAATAACATTATTCCTCTATGGTTTTTGCATTCCTGTAAATCTCCCTTCTTAGGCAACTTCAGGCAAGATCTTCAATCTATTGGTAAGCTTTCTTGCTCCCAGATGGCACCTATCAAGTTGTAGAGCATGTTAGTAGATGTTTAAACATCAGCTTTTATGGCTTCTGGTGGTATTCCATCATGTCCAGCTACTTTTCCGTTCCTTAGAAACTCTATTGCCCTTCTAATCTCTTCTTTACTTGGATTATCACAGTTGATCGGCAGGTCCACCTCTGCTGGTGGGATGTCTGGTGGGTTGTCTGGTTGGTTGTCTGGTGGGATGTCTGGTGGGTTGTCTGATGCTGGTCTGTTCAAAAGCTCTTCAAAGTCTTCTACCCATTTTTTCTTCTGTTCGTCAAGGTTAGTTATATTTTCCCCAAGTTTATTTTTGATAGATCTACCTTGTTGTTGATACTTTCCGATAGTTTCTTGATAGCTTCATATAGACCTTTCATATTTCCCTTTTCTGCAGCCTCTTCCGCTTCCTCAGCCAGACCATAAATGTAACGTCTTTTGTCCGCCTTATTTTTTTTAACCTCTTTGTTGCTCTCTACATACTCTTTCTGTGCTGTACTTTTTGCGGCTCCAGTTTTACTATTTAATAAGGCCATTGTCTTATTTCGCCTCATCTACTACTTACTCATTATGTCTAACCTACTTATTTTCAGAATTCATTCCCTTTGTTCAACCTCTACTTATTTTCCATACCTACTAACATTGAAACTCTTTACTTATTTTCAGCATTTGCCCATTTTGTAGTTCTCTTCTTGTTTTTATTGTTTACCCATTTTGTTCAGCCTCTACTTATTTTTCAGCATTCGCTCATTCTGTCTAGCCCCTACATTTTTTATGTATCTTCCAACATTGTAACTCTCTACCTGCTATCAGTATTTACCCATTTTCCGAATCTTTAATTATTTTTAGTATCTACAAATATTGTAGCTCTGTACTTATTTTTAGATTTTGCCCATTTTGTCCAGCTTTTATTTATTTTCAGCATTTGTCTATTTTGTCCAGCCTCTACTTATTTTTTAGTAAATACTTTTATTGTTGCAATCTGCTTGCTTTCGGTATCTTCCCACAATGTCAGTTTGTTAATTTTCTATTTTAGATTTTAGACTTCATTTCTCGTTCTTGGAAGGTTGGTACTTTCGATTGACAACGTCATCATGTAAAATATAGTGTAACATTAAGAACACTTACATGTTTTTTTGGGCAGACTTACTGGAAGGAGGCAGAATGGTGTGCTGACCCATCGCTTCTATTGGAGCGAAAAAGAAAGGATAATGATTGATTAACTGTTTATGTAGTATATCCTGAATGTCGCTTGTAAATGGTCTGTTGTCATACTCTCTCTAAAGTAGGCAGACGTGTTTCAGTGAACGGCACTGGTTTGCTTAATACAAATAGCCCAGACATTTGATAAAACTCAAATCGTTTTTCTGAGAATTTGGATGGACCCAGATCACTTGGGACGTGAAGAACGTGAGACGCAGGGTAACGGGGATAAATAACTAAGATTTGAGTGCTTGAAAAGTCCTGAAGTTTGTGTCCCCTTATTGTTTGTGTCTGCTTCCCTGATTGTGAAAGCAATCTAATTATTTCATCTGTAAAATCTATTGTTTTCTACTTCTTCTTCCTGAAGAAACTAGTGCACTTTTAAATTCTCTGAATATGTTTTGTATCTGTTGTATAACTCTTATATTTATCTGAGTATTGTTTCTATGACTTTTCCCCTCAACACAAAATGGCTTTTTGATACTAAGTGTCCATTTATTCTTTGTCAAGGTCGAGCTATGCAACACTAAGTGTTGGGTATTCTACCTTGAAGGGGTTTGTTTACAACCTTTTGTTACGTCAGGTTATAGACACACATCCACTGTTTTGCTGTTGTATCCTGGTTATAGACACACATCCACTGTTTTGCTGGTGTATCCTGGTTATAGACACACATCCACTGTTTTGTTGGTGTATCTTGGTTATAGATATCCATCCACTGTTTTGCTGGTGTATCCTGGTTATAGACACACATCCACTGTTTTGCTGGTGTATCCTGGTTATAGATATCCATCCACTGTTTCGCTGGTGTATCCTGGTTATAGATATCCATCCACTGTTTTGTTGGTGAATCCTGGTTATAGACACACATCCACAATTTTGCTGGTGTATCCTGGTTATAGACACACATCCACTATTTTGCTGGTGTATCCTGGTTATAGACACACATCCACTGTTTTGCTGGTGTGCTCTGGTTATAAACATCTATCCACTGTTTCGCTGGTGTGTCCTGGTTCAAAATGTCTACTGTATAATAGTAATAATCATTTCCTAAACGTTTTGCGCAATATTAGAGACTGAAGTGTAGTTATACGCATGGGCCTCACGTTCAAGACGAGCCAGGGGATAAGTCAGACACTCCATAAAGACTTAACCAGCCTTCTAGGCACGTCAATACACGCACTTGTTTGGATATCTCATGAATGGTGCCGGCCATAACCCTCTCTTCTCCAGGGATTAATGCCAAACCTTGCACAATAAAGCTAATGAGAAGACGTTGATATGACGTCATCGGAAGGATTAGTCCGAGCCAATCAGTGCTGGCGCCATTTTGGCGGCGGTTGAGATTTGAAGTGCTCTCCAAGAGAAATTTGGCAGAGACGAAAGTCGATTGAGGTAGTTAGGAAACGAATCGTGTTCGAAGATTCAGGTGAAGCGTTCACCATCAGAGATTTGTTTCGCATTCGCCTTTAATGTTTTTGGCTAAAAAAAAAAGGCGAAGCGGGGAAGGAGGGGGGAGGGGGGGGGGGTTCATGACAACCGATATGCGGTAATAACTAGTAACATCAAGTCAAAACCTCAAGGAGGACAGAATGAAAGAGCCGCCCCTGATTGCCACTCCGTGATGAAAGAAGAAGCAATTTACAGAAGTAGTGTCTTTTACTGAAGTAGTCTGTTCGGAGAACTTAGCATAGATTTGTGATTATGGTCTCTATTACTCGTTTGAGAAGTTGAGCTACCATTTTAATGTTTACCACGGATTCTTGTCTCCAGGGCGACAGTGGAATTACTGATGGCTTATTTGTGATTCATACAGTACTTAGGACGTGCCTAGCAGCAGGACAGTCTCTTTTACTCTACCTGCTGTCTCTCTATATGTTTTCTCTGTGACTATACCATAAAGGCAGACGTTATTGATAATCTATTTCAGCCAATATTAGATGTAGAGACACAGCCTTCAGATCTGGATTGTGTGTTTTTTTTATTGCTTAATAATGCAGTGAAAGTTTTAAACAAATTAGAGTCATTTTGTAATAAGGCAAACTAATGCAGTTCTAGCTAGACATATCTTTGTCAATGTGTTATTTATAATTCAAGTCTCATTTCTACTGTTGTGTCAATGGTTTTCGTGACATGTGAAAGGAAGTCTGAACAATTCTCTTGTCAGAACTCAAGAAACGAACTATCATAAAAAATTCACCAAACTTAATACGTGCGGCCATTTGTTCATAGGAAAGCAAAAAGGATTGTATTCCTATTAGTTACATATCAATTATGTGAAAAATGATGTTAGGCAAAACGACACCACTGCACTCCAAGCTAACCCATGACCCATAACTTAACCTAACTTAACGTCTTTGTACTGGTTTAGAAGAATCTGCAGAGTCTTGGCTTGGCTTCGTTCGTTCTCAATCTTCCGCTACCAAACCCTGAAAGGGCTTAAGAAGCAGAATGCAGTCCACAGAACGGAATGTGTTGTGTCGTAGTTTACAGCTTGACTGCGATATTTGCACCTTTCCGACTTCAGCAATCATTTTTTGAGTACCGGGTTAGCATTCCCTCTTCGATCCCTTCTCCTTAGCCAATCTGCCCTGCTGCAGCCTGTTATCCAGGATCACCGCATAGGGGTGTAGAAGGCAGCTCTGGTTCGCTTGCCCTGACGCTAGCAGTCAGCTATAGGTTGCTGACAACTGCAGCTCATGCGTTACTCTGCATCTTGATCCCTCTGCAGAATCTGTAAACAATCAGTTTCAATTACATTTCCTTGCTCTAAAAGCTATGTGCATCCAATCTATTATGAAATGCTTTAATTGTACCTGCCTCAACTACTTCCTGTGGCAATGCATTCCAAGCATTTACCACTCTCTGACTAAAAAAATATTTCCTAAGATCTAATCTAGACTTTTCTTTAGTTAATTTGTAACTATGCCCTCTTGTTCTTGTAGGTGGTTGTATTTTAAAAAAAAACTTGTATAATTTATCTGTTCCTTTGAATATCTTATAAACATGTATTAAGTCACCTAGAATTCTTCTCTTTTCTAGACACACGTAGGCCCGTTTTCCTGAGTCTTTCCACATAACTGTAATTCTGGAATCCCAATATCAGCTTTGTTGCTCTTTTTAATATCCTTTCCAGCATAAGTGTTCAGTTGTTCTCAAAAATTCAGATCTATGACCCTTAAGTGTTCAGTCTTCTCCAGCAAGACAGACACATAGGTCAATGGAGGAATACGCATATAAAAAGAGAGAAAGCAATATCAGTTTTAGATCTCATTGTCAATCATATATAATATTTCGTTTTCTGAATGGCCAGAAAACACATACAATAAGGTCAGGAACTCCTAAGATAAAAGGCGAAAGTGTCAGTTTATGAACTGAATAAAGCGGAAAGAGTAACAGTTCTTTACAACGTTACATAATAAAATAAATTAGAAAGAAAACAGGTATAACTGGTAAAATGTACGACCAACCAAGAAGAGGAAGACAAACGAGTGAGACGAACAAAAACTATACATTGAACCTAAGGTACTTAGATTGAATAGTAAGTAAAGATTGAAAGAATTATGAACATGGCCGCCAACGTCCATCTACATGGCACACGATGATGATAATATGCAGTTTAAATTATGTTAACTATTTAGGATCCAATGTTATCTATATCGAGGGTTGGTTGATATTTGGTAATGTTTGAAAGTAAACTGTACTATTGAATACGATTATGACAATTTGTAAAAGTAAACTGTTTTAGAAATGATAGCCTTTTACAATATGTGAGGATAATCACCTTATTGTATGCAATACTTTCTTTCAACAACACAAGAGGAAGCTGGACACATGGAAAAGTCAGGGTGATAACAGAAGAAATCGGACATACTTTGTTATGATCAGAGACAAATTTAGGGAACAGTGTAAAATAAATAAAAACATATCCAGGACCAGATGATAATTCAGATCAGGATCCTTTAGTGGTAAAATTAAAAATAAGGTTAAAGGCAACAACAAAAAATGGCAATGTCAAAATGAATCAGCCAGACTGCTCAGCTTTAAAACAGCGTGACCTACAAGAACAATATAGAGTGGAAGTAAAAAACATATTTGAAAGTTTTCTAAATGAAGGCACAGAACAGAATAGTAGTGCAAATTCACAAGAGAAAATCGATGTAAAGTGGGAATGCGGAAAAACAGCATTAGGAAAACTAACGTAATCCTACCAAATAAGAAAGAACATGCAAAACAAATATGGATGACTGAAGACATTCTAAAACTTATTGAACGCCGGAAACAAGTAAAATAATTGTAACCTGATTGATTAAATAAATTATATCAATGTGCAGACAGACTGAAGAGAAATGGTTGGAGGACAAATGTACAAGTATGGAAGCTATGAGTACAAAACACAACACTAGAGAACTTCATGAGGAAATTTCAAATATATCAGGACGAAAAAAGACCCAAAAAGGAGGAAATGTGTTGTTTGAGACAACAGCTATAACAAAAAGATGGGCGGAATATGCTGATGCTCTCTTTCATGATGGAAAGATGCAGTAAACTTGAAGTCAATGAAACAGCAGGAACGTCAATTCTTAAAATGAAAAAGCTATAAGAATATTGACGAAAAGGAAAGCGGTTGAACCAGATGACATTACCATGTACATTTTAAACTTTAAACATTTTTTTTCATGTATTTTTCTCAACATATACATTTTACAACTTTTGTGAAGAATTTGCTGTTGATCAAGTAACAGATCTGATACACATGCAGTTTGACTCACACCACATGACCTAACAATTTCTGAGTTCATAATGTTGCCTAAGAAGACCAAAGCAGTAGTTTGCGCTGATTTTTATACTATACGTTTGATGAGCTATGTCACGAAAATACTTCTTAAAAGCGTACAGGAAAGAATCAAAGAGAAAATTAACCAAACGGTCAGTGCGTACAGGAAAGAATCAAAGGGAAAATTAACCAAACGGTTAGTGCGTACAGGAAAGAATCAAAGGGAAAATTAACCAAACGGTCAGTGCGTACAGTAAAGAATCAAAGAGAAGATTAACCAAACGGTCAGTGCGTACAGTAAAGAATCAAAGGGAAAATTAACCAAACGGTCAGTGCGTACAGTAAAGAATCAAAGGGAAAATTAACCAAACGGTCAGTGCGTACAGTAAAGAATCAAAGGGAAAATTAACCAAACGGTCAGTGCGGAGCAGTAAAGAATCAAAGGGAAAATTAACCAAACGGTCAGTGCGGAGCAGTAAAGAATCAAAGGGAAAATTAACCAAACGGTCAGTGCGTACAGTAAAGAATCAAAGGGAAAATTAACCAAACGGTCAGTGCGGAGCAGTTTGTTTTCTAGCAGAACAGCGGAACAAGAAGAGGGATTTTCTGTATGAGAATGATTGTGAAAAATACACGGAGATGCAAAATTACGTAAATGCTTGCTTCACTGATTACACTAAAGCGTTTGATAACGTGAAGCCTGAACAGTTAATAAGATGTCAGGAGGATATCAATCTGGACGGTAGGGATATTGTAGCACGTTCAGCTGATTTATTTTCTGGTCACGTGGACCAATATTTATATATAGCAAAATTGGCTTAGTTTACCTTATCTGAACAGTTACAAAATAAATCTAAACAACAACACGACTTCGACAATGTAAAACACAGTAAATACTAAAACTATAGTTAACCATTAAGACAAAATAATATCATTTATTTTACCAGCATATTTGTAGAACAATATGAATCACACGAGAATAACTAGTACACTAAATAATATCATATGCTAAACTAACACAGAGGGTCCAAGCAAGTGCTTTTGATGTTACCTCTGTAAACTAATTGTACCCAGGTTTTAAGTCTGTATTTGCAATATACAATTCATAAACTCTAATACTATCCCGTTACAACTGAGTGGTTCTAGATAAGTCGTTGTCCTCTGCAATTCCCCCGTCCGTCGTCTAGGTGAAGATGGACCTGCTAATCTCCTCCATCTGGGCTGACTTTGCGAGATCAAGTGACTTCGGGTTATTATCCCATGATTCTGGAATAACCCCTTTTGCAACGACCAAGAGACTTGAGGATTGTTTCCCAGGATTCAGGAAGAACCTCTTTTGCAACGACCAATTTCTAAAGACAAAAGACTTTGATCGTAGAAGGGCCAACATACACCAGTGCAAGGGTCCTGGAGAACAGTCAAATCAATCTCAATTCGTGCCGAGATGAATCTTCTCACTCGCTTGTGATCAGATATCTATCTCATATGGTTTACAGGGGTATGATGAGATAACCGCTCCGTATACCTTCTCTCTCTCTCTCCAAATTTCTAGTATTTCACTGTGCATTTTCTTTCATAGATTTATTTCTGAGCTATAGAAACACACATGATTGTCTAGCCGTCCTCCCTAGTTGGTTGGTTATCCGTCACCCATATTCGGTCCCACCCAATCTAGAATCCTATTGGTTGCAATTTCTATAGATTATTGTCATTATAAATGTGACATCATGCCGCGTGAGGTCCTATTGTCAAAATCGAATCCCTACCCCTTAGGTCTGATACCAGATTAGTCAATCTGATACTCACCCCTAAAAACCAGCAAAGTTTTTCGCCTATCGTGAACATTTACCTCGCGCTTTCTTGTCGACCTAGTGTCAACACAGACGATTGACCATGGAGTGATCTGGGCTCGCCCACCAGCATTCAGACAACTTTTGATTCCCAAAGAATACAGACGCCAGCCCAATCTGCCCTGCCGTAAACACACAGACTCCACAGGGAACTCTGGAACTATCAGAATATCAAACGTATCACAAACTTGTACTGGGATCAATCAGTATGTTTTAGATCTAGAGAAATGGTGTCCCCGAGTATGACTATTAAAAGGTGGGTTAGATAGGTGTGTGGTCTCCCCTTGCTTGTTTAACAGATCAGATCTTCAAGACATAGATGACCATCGCCTTCTAATGAAGGCCACGTAGATGACATGCCTGAATTAAATATAGGTGAACGTAGAATCAATAATATCAGATATGCTGATGATACAATATTAATAGCAGAGGATCCGGTACATCTGCAGAACTTAATGGATAAAATAACGAACAAAAGTCAACAATATGGGTTGGAAATCAACATAATAAAGGTTAAAGTTATGGTGTTCACCAGAAAGAAAGTTCCAAAGCTTTCATACAAATAAATGGGGAAATTTTGTAACAAGTGTCAAGCTATGTATTCCTTGGCCAACTCATTTCAGCTAATGGCAGATGTGGAAGTGAGATCATTAAAATAATTGCAATGGCTAAAAATACATCTAACAACATGGGAGATACACTTCTGTCAAAGCAGAAATCTCACATCTTAAAAACGAAATTCAAAAAATGCTATGTGAATTCAGCTTTATTGTATGTAGTAGAAACTGGACTGACAAAGAAAATGGAGACGAGTTTTGAGGCCTTCGAAGTGCGGGTATTCAGAAGACTTGGACGAGTTTCTTGGAAAAATAGGAAAACCATTAATGAGGTTCTGGAACAACTCCAGGGGGAACAGACAATTCTGAAGGAAATTCAAATCATAAAAATAAAAGCGCAATGACAGTCTGCTGAAGGTTATTTTGGAGGGCAGAGTAGAGGGCAAGAGAGCCAAAGGGTGACAGAGATATATATGGACAGACAACATCAGGATGTGTTTGGGACACAGTTTAACTGCGTGTTCCAGCCTGGCGCGAGACAGAGACAGATGGAGATCCGTTACCGTCAACTTCCGTTGCGGAGACGGCACATAAAAGTGATGAAACTGTTTTATAGACAACGTCAGTTTATTAAAGTAAACTGTATTATAGATAATGTCAGTTTATGAAAGCATCATTATCAGTCACATAACCTAGAAGGTCGTTGAGGCACCGCTATTGTAGTTTGTAGTACCGGCTCACGCCATAAAACAACGGTGTGGCTTTGGGCCGATACACACCTGACGGAGTCCATCTCTCTCCAGGTGGCAGGTCATTATAGTTGTGTCTAAATTTCATACAACATAGCTGACACTGTCTTCAGCTAGGGCGAAGGAAACAAATCTCGTGAAGTTCAGTCTTGTGAACTAGACCGTGAAATATGACACATGTTTAAGCGTAGTGCTATTCATATAGCCGATGTCCATTCCAGGATAATCGAACGGAAGAAAACACATAAGACGAACTTCTTCTTCTTCTTCTTCTGCGTACACAGTCAGACAGTAACCATTATTTTCTCGAAAAAAGCGGCGGTCATCCTGAGACTCTCGCCACTACCATAGAGCTTGTCTTGCAGTTCCACTGGCAATGGCCACATCTGCTCTCTCTGATCCTCGTATGTCGGGCAGTTCTGCAGCAGATGTTCAGTGGTCATTTTACCAGTACCGCACGGGCATTCGTCGGTACACCCTATCTTCAATTTGTTGAATAGGTGGTACCTCAGTCTGTTGTGGCCAGTGCGAAGTCTGAAGACAACGACCTGCTCTCTTCGGTTCAACTGGTAATAGGCATCGTTTTTGGTGTAACCAGTATGTTCGGTTTCCCATTTGGTCATGTACCTGGCTTTGATAAGCCGTTTTGACTCTTCGTACGTCATACTGGTATCTGTTTGTGGTAGCCTTGCACCTTCTTTTGCCAGTCTGTCTGCCTCCTCGTTGCCTTGGATGTTGCAGTGTGACGGAACCCACTGTACCACTACCCTTTTTGGTGCGGACTGCTGGCACAGTTTGCAGAGTGCTGCTCTTAAATCATTAAGCTCAGTGTTTTTCGGGATTTTTAGCGCTGTGACTACGGCGAGAGCATCTGTCAGCAGGACTATATGGCTCTCATTTTCACTGTGTGTTACCATTTCTTCCACTGCCGCCCTCAGTGCCTCTGCCTCCGCTCTGAAATTGCTTGTGTACTTACCAGTAGCGAATGACAGTGTTATTTTTCTGCCATTTGGTAGGTTCAGGAATGCTCCTGCCCCTCCGTTCTGTGTAGTGTTTGTTACAGAACCGTCGGTGTATGCATGGGTCCAGTCCATGCTTGGGTAGCTTTTCGTTATGAAGCTTAGGGTAGTGTCTCTCCTTTCTTTTTCAGTCTGGCAGTTTTTGTTTGCAATACCTGGTATATTTTCTACCACCTCTGGAAATATATCCTGCCTCCAAGTAGGTTTTCGTACAGTAGTGATGGGTTTTGGTGTTGTTAGTGCGTTTATGGGATCTTCGTGCATCTTTGCTTTGGCTATTTCTGCAAAGTTTCTCCGCTTTAGTTTCCCAGTTCCCAAATTGTTTAGTCTCTGGTACATTGGGTGGTCCGTCAGTCTTCGGAGTTTCTCTGACTGCAGCTGGGCTCTGCAGTCTCCTTTGTCGGTGATGGATTGCAGTTTTGTAATCTTTTCAAGTTCTACAATTGGCGTTGACTTCATGCCATCTGTTATAATTCTCATGGCTTGGTTTTGAAGTTTGTTAACTTTATCGAAGTTCGCCTTCGCTGCTGTTGTCCATGCCGCAATGCCATACTCGAGAACTGGTCTCACTCTTCCAGTGTACAGTTTCTTTAGTATGCCTTCGTCTGCTCCCCAGCTTGTGCCAGCAAGTTTCCTCATGATCGCCATTCTTTCTCTGGCTTTCATTCGGTTTCTCTCAATCTGACTTTTCCATGTCATGCGCCGATCAAATGTGACTCCCAGATAGGTTGGGTTGTCGTTTGGCTGCAGGATTTTGCCATTTAGGCTTAATTTGGTACTTTGGGGTTTTAATGAGAGCGAGAATATTGTGCACGTGGTTTTCTCCTCGTTTATTTTGACCAGCCATGAGTTCGCCCACTCTTCCAGCGATGTTAGGGCCGTCTGCATCCGATTTCTTGCTATGGTGAGAATCTTTTCAGAGGTCCACATAGCCAGATCGTCTGCAAACATTGAGCTATGGAATCTTCTTGGTATATTCTTTGTAATATCGTTTATATATACCAGGAAGAGTGTGGGTGACAATACTCCCCCTTGGGGTACTCCCTGCTCGAGTGTCACCTTTTTGCTCATCTGCCCTTGTACTTGGACTCTGGCCGTTCTTTGTTTGAGGTAGTGGTTGATCCACTTGTACATCTTCCCACAGACATCACTTCTTCTTAGCTTGACTCTAAGTCCATCCTTCCAGACTTTGTCAAATGCCTTTTCCAGATCCACCCAAACAGCTACTGTGTGTTTCTGTGCCTGGTAGGCATCTTCTATCTCCTGGGCTATGAGGATGACCTGGTCCTCAGTGGATCTGTGCTGTCTAAAGCCGGCTTGCTGTGGAATTAGTATTCGTTTTTCTTCCAGATGCCACATCAGTCTGGTGTTTATCATCCGTTCCATCAGCTTGCCGACACAGCTCAGTAGGCTTATGGGCCTGTATCCATTTGGATCTGTTTTGTCCTTTCCTGTTTTTGGTACTGGTACCAGTATTGCATCTTTCCATGCCTGGGGTACAATACCCCTTTTCCAGCTTTGGTTCAGGACTGATAGTAGTTTTTTCTTCGCTGTTTGGCCCAGCCCCATCAGCATTTCGTTTGTTATCCCGTCTTTTCCGGGAGATTTCCTTTTCTTTAGTGTTCTCATAGCCTCTTCCATTTCGCGCATTGTTAGTTTGGCCATCATGTGCTCTTCAGGAGCCGTATTTATGTTTTCGTGTCCCTTTAGCTCTTCGCTAATTTCTGTATGCTTATCTGCAGGGACCTCGATGTGGTTTGCTCTGGCATAGTGATCGACAAAGGCGTTTGCGGCTTTCTTACCTGTGATCAAGTTCTCGCCCTGCTTGATAGTAATTTGTTTATTTGACGGGGTTTCGTCATTCATGGCTCTGACTAGCTTCCATAGCTTGTTCCCTTCTTTGTCCAGGTTTAAACTTTCCGTTTTATTTTTCCAATTTTCTCTTGCTGTTTGCTTGAGAGTGTGTTTGTACTTCGCCGCGGCGGCTTTGAGGGCGATGTTTGCCTCCATGGATTTTTCTCGTTCTGCCATGTTCCTAACATTTGTTACTGCATCTTCCACTTTCTGTAACTCATCATTCCAGTAGGGCTTATAGTTTTTCCTAGCTCCTCTTGGGATGGTTTCAGTGGCGGCTTGCATTATTGCCTTGCTTAGGCTCTCTACCATGGGCTTCATTTTGGTGTTTCGTGTGTTGATGGTTTCACACAGCCCATCTGTCAGGATTGCAAATCTGTTCCAGTCGGCTCGTTTGTAATTCCAACGTGGGAGCGGTTTTGTTTCCTGTGGGCCTACTTCCATGTCAATGGTTAGCCTGATCGGCCTGTGGTCGCTACCTGCCAGTTGGTTTAGCACCTGGCGGTCTATTTTATAGTGTATGTCCTGTGTGGAGAAGGCCAAATCTGGAGTCGAGGTGGTATGCCATGTTCTTGAATAGAAGCTAGGGCTATCCTCCGGCCTATTGATTAGGGAGGGATTTGCATCTATCTCCCAATCTTCCACTTCGTCACCTCTGCTGTCTGTGTCAGAGTATCCCCATCTCTCCGAGTGGCTGTTGAAATCTCCAACTACTATGCAGTTGGAGTCTCTGACCTCCATACTCGAGAGCGATAGGTCTCTGTTTGGTGGTCCGTACAGATTGAAAATGCGGAGCTTCGTCTCTTGAGCCATTATGTCAACTCCTACAATTTCTGCTTGTCCGGTGTGATTGACAGGTACCGCGCTACTCGGTATGCTGTTTCTGGTCAGTATCAGGACCCCTCCTTTGTGGCCTTCTCTATCTAGACGGAAGGTCTGGTATCCTCTGATTGAGAATTTATGGTTATTGTTGAGGTGCGTTTCCTGGATACATGCCACGTCAATCTTACCTTCATGCAGGTGGTGTGTTAGGGATAAGACGAACGAATTAACCAGTCCAAATTGAAAACAACAACACATTTCTGTAAACACAAGTGTAAGTCGTCGACTAGTGTGAATTCACGGCAAATCCAATGTCTGGCGGCATCTATAATGAACTAAAACAGAAGAACATTGTACACCCGCAGCCACTTATGGCGCCATCTTTGCTGCTCTCCATAACATCAGTTTATGAAAGTAAACTATTATAGATAAAGTCAGTTTATGTTAGTAAACTATTATAGATAAAGTCAGTTTATGATAGTAAACTATTATATTTAACGTCAGTTTGTGAAAGTAAACTGTATTAAAGATACCGCCATTTTGTGAAAGTAAACTATTTTAGATAACATCATTTTGTGAAAGTAAACTGAATTATAGATAACGTCAGTTTGTGAAAGTAAACTATTATTTATAACGTTGTTTTGTGAAAGTAACCTGTATTATAGATAACGTCATTTCTGTTCATATTAACACATTCATGTTTTAACACTTCTTGGAGGTGGTTCCGTCCTGTGAAACGTTATCCTATTGCGCCTCAAACGTACTCTTCCATCGGCGTGGACAAGACGGTTAAAACATGTCGAATGCGTGTGTACATAATATCAAGTGCTCATATACATAGGGTTCACATATAACTGCCCGGAATCAGATTATCATTTCACGCCATTTACCCTCACGTCAATGTCGAATTATAGAAACAGGAAATGCTGGAATTGATTTAATGTCGGTCTTGATATCCAGCTTTCTGACTGAAGTGTCTAACATGTTCTCACTTAATTGGAAAAGCTGATAATTGATACAGCTGGCCGGGAATCAGGATCTCTGACAGCGCCTTTTTGTACATGTATTATTACACTCCACTTAAAAACTATTCTCAATCGCTCCATGACTGTACCTTTGAATAATTATTTAGTCTTTGCGAGAGGCAAATCGGTAATTGAAAAGATTTATTATTCAATCAGTCGATGAATGTAATCATTGACTTTATATCTTACTATGGTTCCAGACCTATTTTTCTTCAGACCATAAATAAGAAATTTAATTTTGTCTAGCTCCCATTTTTCTTTCCTAAAGCTTAAATCAAAAGCACTGCTAAGGTTGTTATGATTTGTTGAGGTAAGTTTTCAGCCTTGGTCGACGTCACGTGAATCACTTCCCCTAAAGCGCATTGGTTACGTGAGTTGACTTTTGTATTGTCTGTGACAAATCACAACTTGTCAGCTCCCTATGGAGCACATACATTCAACAACTACACCGAAAGTCATCCTGTCCCTGAACATCCGTTCCAACTCTATTTACGGCTTCTTCGCTTCCTCCATGTTTGTCCCTATCACTCCTCTCAGTTCCGCCTCTTTTGTCCCCGGAGACGCCAGAACAGAGCCCGTTTGACAATGTCGTCAGCCGACTTCACCAAGGGCTGTCTCATCCAACAGAGATATAGTGGTCTTGCTTAGTATTCCATGCCAGACCCTGACGCGACTCCCTGGTCAATATGATGTGCCTGACCGAACTAGCTTCTCAGTTCACTGACCAAGTCTGATAATGGTCTCCCCAGTTTAAAAAACTATAATAATATTAGCGTAGGGGTCGAAGGTCCGTTGCGTTGATTAACCACTACCATGTCTAACTGCTGAGGCGATATCTATGAGTAGCGTGTGGACCGAAATCTTTACAGACTCCTCAGGTGGAGCCGGGTACTCCGCAGCCTTGGCATGAGGGCCGCAAGGAGTGTGTTAGACAAATGCTTGTGTCCAGCTTTCCGCGTTTGTCCTTGTCAAACTCTTTGTTTCCACGTGTCCCGCCGCCGAGGCTACTGACTGTGTCCACCTGTTGGTCAGCGTGACTCTTACATTTGCTGAAAATACGAGGTTGTAAAGCTAACATCTTGATAATCATGTTTTAATTGTGACACATACATTCTCACCATTCAAATTACATTTTGAAGCTTGCATTACACCTACATAAATACGGTGACGTCGTCAGTTCACAATGACACAATTAGATACCAGATATAAAATATCAATCTCATTATGTGTCTAGGTCAGGGAGACAATGTTCATGATGTCTCTAGGTCAGTGTGACTGGATGTCATGATGTCTCTAGGTCAGTGTGACTGAATGTTCATGATGTCACTAGGTCAGTGTGACTGGATGTCATGATGTCTCTAGGTCAGTGTGACAATGTTCATGATGTCTCTAGGTCAGTGTGAATGAATGTTTATGATGTCTCTAGGTCAGTGTGACTGAATGTCTGTTATGTCTCTAGGTCAGTGTGATTGAATGTTCATGATGTCACTAGGTCAGTGTGACTGAATGTTCATGATGTCTCTAGGTCAGTGTGACTGAATGTTCATGATGTCTCTAGGTCAGTGTGACTGAATGTTCATGATGTCTCTAGGTCAGTGTGATTGAATGTTTATGATGTCACTAGGTCAGTGTGACTGAATGTTTATGATGTCACTAGGTCAGTGTGACTGAATGCTCATGATGTCTCTAGGTCAGTGTGACTGAATGTTTATGATGTCTCTAGGCATTACAGACTGAATGTATTTTTCCTTATCAGTTAGTTCCGGGTCTTCAGGAGGGAACTTTACCACCAGTACTAGCTTTCTCAGAGAAACGTCTGGTCAAGCAATTTAGATGTCGGTCTTTGAACACAAGGACATGCGTTCAAAATCTCAGCAAAGAATACCGGGTTTTTTTTTCTTCGACAGAAGATACAATAAAAACCTAGTCTTTACTGTATGTGACGACTGCAGTACATATTCCTTAGTACTATAAATCCTCCACGTGATCTCAGCAAAAGGAATAAACATTGTGCTGGCAGTTTAGGAAATGACTAGACAAATGTTATTGGTGACGTTTATTCCCGACGTCTACATTATGTGATTGCTCTTCTGTCGGCTTCGTGTGTCTCACCCCTTGAAAAAGACATGTCTTTACGAAGATACACTGTATTTACTGGTGTATTTGAACTCGGCGCATCAATATTGCATATAATAATAACAAGGTTGAAATGATAGGTCAAAATATAGAGATACTTGCTCTGGAGTTTCCTGACACAGTGGGGTGTTCTTGTTGTTTAATGCGCAAAATGAATAAGTTTATTCTTTTGTGTGCTCTGAAAAGGGCGTTAAGTGGCGTGCTGTAGCAGTTTTTCTAACACCCCGAACGTGATGACGAAGGTGGATCGTGGTTCTCCAGGGGATTGTGCTACATGGAAGAGAGAAAGTGGACTTGGTTAGTATATCGTGCCTGACCCTGACTCGATTTACTGGTCAGTATGTTGTGCCTGACCGGATTAGCGTCTCAGTTCACCGACCAAGTCTGATAAAGGACTCCACAGTTTGTATAGCTAACATCTTGATAATCATGTTTTAATTGTGACACACAAATTCTCACCAGACAAAATACATTTTGAAGCTTGCACCTACACAAATACAGGGACATCGTCACTTCTTAATGACACCACTAGGCATGCATCGGTACCAGATATAAAATATCAATCTCAGAACCTACACGAAAACCCAAGTTCCATTTACAAATAGCAAACAATAATATCCATATATAATCAATTGTCACCATATCTGCAATCTATTACGAGAGATCGATCTAATTAACATTCACAAAAATAAATCAGCCGGAAACAGGCTTCTTTTTCCGTCGTCGGATAACAGCACCGCAGCAATTGTTTACATGGCCAATCGATGATTGGCTTCATTATCGCATTTCTGCCAGCTCTTTCTTCTCAATGTCTCCGTTTTTTGATGATGACGGAATTATATGTATGGACACAGCTGTGATTTCCATCAGGAAACCGAACATCTGTCGAAAATGTGGGCATTTATTTCTGCTGTAATTGAACATAAAGCGGCACTCCTGTTACATTCCGTGTTATTTTTTTAACCTTTTTTTTATTGCCGCCTTTTACTGTTCGCTACATTAATGTGACCATATGTTTTCTTTTACAAGGATTTGCACTCTTTTATTTTGCCACATGACTCAGTATTTGGACGCGTTTGAAAAAATAATTACCATAAAACCGGCTTTTAAAGTTGTTGTTAGCGATTTATTAAACCGCTGTAAAAGGTATAGGAAATCAAAAAAGCAATACCAATGTTGGGTTTAAAAAAAAATTACTGACAACACACTCGTTGCTTTTAAAATGAAAAAAAAGTTAATCTTTACTAATGTATTGTTCTTGACAACGAAAATAACATTACATTTGTTCTTTTGGCTCTTGTTTTGGAGAAATATAGATGATTGAGTAAAAACAACCCAGTTCGCATAGAGTACACAGATAATCATTTTCCATTACTGTATTTATATCTTCACATTGCGTCATACTGTCAAAGCCCGCTGTACAGACGGTATTGCATCATCTTCTGACGCAATATAGTTGAGTCGTGATACCTCGTCAAAGATGCCGTCGTCAGTTTTAAAGAAAATCTCGCAGCAAATAATTTGAGTGGCTCTCATTTACTATTCCGCCATAAATGCAACACACCTGGTCCATGCATTGTAAAGCTAAGAGTAGTGTAAATAGTGCAGATAACTTTAGTTACATTTGTTGGAAAATAACGTTTGCAAGCATGAAAATCAAATCACTCTAAATGTGAAAACGGCGTATGACTTTTATTTTAGATTCAAGATTAAGGACAAAAACGACATATGCTGCAGTGCGTGTAAAAGAAATGTTCCGGTGACTGAAAGACTGAAAGCTGCGGTGCCATTTGCCGTTCTTGTGGTGTGGAGAGAGCCAAGGTATCACGCACACGACTTGCTTCTGCGTGGTTGCACCTATTTCTGCATGCATCATCAAGAAAAAGAAGTAGACAATAGCTTACCTAAAAATACAATATGCTGTCCTACAAGCTTCACACAGTAACTGATTTCATGTTTCTTAATTAACCTCCAAATGAGTTTTCCATCGATTAAAACTATGAGGATCGAGGCGAAACATTGAGCGTTTATCTGCAGCCTTCGGCGTCTATTCATAAGTAACTGGTTGTATACAGACTCTGCAGGATCTTCTAAACCAGTATAAAGACGTTAAGTTAAGTTAAGTTAAGTCTGACAAGCCACGTCACCTGCGCCTACACATTCTCACACAGGAAGAACTGAACGATCTGGTTCGTGATCTAAAGATGTCCACAACCAAAGTGAAGTTACTTGGAGTTAAGCAATGGAATCTTCTTAAGGAAAATTATCTGAAGCTGTCCACAACCAAAGTGAAGTTACTTGGAGTTTAGCAATGGAATCTTCTTAAGGAAAATTATCTGAAGCTGTCACAACCAAAGTGAAGTTACTTGGAGTTAAGCAATGGAATCTTCTTAAGGAAAATTATCTGAAGCTGTCCACAACCAAAGTGAAGTTACTTGGAGTTAAGCAATGGAATCTTCTCAAGGAAAATGCCCAATTTACTTCGCTTCTCAGTCGTCATGACCAGTTTGCTCTTTACTTTAGAAAGGAAGGTGACCTTGTGTTCTGCTCCAATAAAGATGACATGGTGAAAGCTCTAGAAATCAAACATAGCTTGTAATAATGACGAACATTTATAGACTCCTCTATATTAAATCTCAAGGCTGCGTTGCTGCTTAATGAAAATCTATTCAATCCATTCCAGTCGGACACGATGTGTGCATGAAAGAATCCTACGACAACCTAACCAGCTCTTGAAATTTCTTCAATACAAGAAGTATGACTGGCATCTATGTTGTGGCCTGAAGGTTGTGACTCAGTTGATTGGTCTGTAGCTGGGATATTTGAAGTACTGCTGTTTCTTGTGTGAATGATACGTGCTGAACAAAAACTGTGCACTACGTAAGGAGAGACTGGTCTCAGACAAAATCTATGAAGGTAGGAAAGATCAATAAGCAACATTCAGTTTCAAACTCGATTTTATGAAACTTTTCGTTTAGTCAATAAACCGTACTGGATCAGCTTTCAGGTATTTGGATGATAAATTCTCTCAACTTAGCTAATCGAATATTACAGAAGGTATTTGTCCACGAGATATTATATAATCTGTTTGAGAGTGACGAGATAAAAAGCGAGGGACGCGTTACGCCAGGTCTCAATAACTACCTAGGATATGGGAGGGCAGAGAACTACAGGGAACTAATTTAGGTAATTTCTCTGTATCACAAACTTGGCTGCAATATGTCCTTACAGATACACTTTCTCCAATACGACTGGAATTTCTTCCACCACAAATATTTCAAGGTTTGTGATAAGCGCGGTCAACGTTTTCACCAGGACACGGCCACGATGGACAAATGAGACCAGGGAAACTGGTCTACGTCAATGCTGGCTCACTTCTGTTATACACTTGCGAAAGATGATCATGAGCAGCCGTATTTACCTACTTCCCCTGTCCAAACACCACGTTAGGCTTGGCTTGGCTTCGTTCATTCTCAATCTCCCACTACCAAACCATGAAAGAGCTTAAGTAGTAGAATGTAGTCCAGAGAACGGAATGCGTTGTGTATTAGTTTACAGCTTGATTGCGATATTTGCACCTTTCGGTCAAACACATCCGACTTCAGCAAGCCTTTTTTTGAGTACCGGGTTAACATTCCCTCTTCGATCCCTTCTCCTTAGCCAGTCTGCCCTGCTGCAGCCTATTATCCAGGATCACCACTAGGAGGTGTAGAAGGGTCTTGGCAGATCTGGCTTGCTGGTCCTGACGCTAGCAGTCAGCTATATGTCGCTGACCGCTGCAGCTCATGCGCTGCTCAGCATCTTGATACCAACCACGTTATACAGTATGCGTCCAGTATTCAGCGACATGGGTCGCCTTGACATTTGCCTCCAGCATGTCGCACCTATTACATGTTTCTTGGAGGTTGAGGCAGGTTATCGGCTGGTCTGGTCTTGTATTGCGCCATAATCAGATGTGTCATCTTCTGTGTATCCGCATCGTTTCATATTTCTCTTGCACCGTGATACACCAGTTCAGAGTCTGTTCAGCGACTTCCATGTTGTGTAAAGTTAATGATATCCGGGGGTAGGTTCCTCTCGAATTTCCATCTTTGGGGTCTGCATCAATTCGTGCATCTCTCGATACGGGGACTTCCAGGGTTTGTCAATATTGGCTGTGTTAATTTTAGGAAGCAATGTCTGGATTTAAGTCATGTGCTCTGTACCTGATAAGTGTATCAGCGACAGACAAAGCGATGTCGGATGTAGAAGCGGATGTAGAACGCACACACACACATGCAAATTAATTATAAATAAGAATCATATTAGTATTCAGCACCTTGAAATTTACGTCGGATGTAGAAGCGGACTTTTGCCGATTCATGTTATATGTAAATACTTCTCTATAACAATAACACATACATACTGACGCACAAACACGCACAGGCACACACGCTCACACACACATACGAATTAATCATAAATAAGAGTCATATTAGTATTCAGCACCTTGCAATTCTTAAGAAATGGCTACTTTTATCTCAGAGGAATTACTTTTATCAAAATGTGTTTTTTAGTGTAATAAGTGGACAGACTAAAACTCAAGAGCAGTGCTAAAAATAATTTAGGAGATTTGGAGAAAACAGAATGTCTGAGAATAACACAGATAATGAAGAATTCATGTAATTTCTGAGCTGAGATATAATATTGTAAACAAGGTACATAAGACTAACGTCTTATCAGGCAAAATATGCTGATCGAACAATATTAATCTGGGCTAGTTGAAACACACTGATCAAGACAATCCTTTCCCCCTCCCCACCCCTTCCCAGCCATAGCCCCCTCCCTCACCTCACTTCCGAGCAGTTCTTCCCGAAAGCAGACTGTTTCATGGCAATCTGACTAAAGGGTAGGCGAATCGACATCATCCTCTAAGTAGTGAGCACTACGCAAATTAAACTAAACACAGCACAATTACCTGGAGGACCCGGTCCACCTTGATCTGCAAGCTCGTGGTAGGAAGAAAGCTACTGCAACCCACCCTGTAACGCCTTTTGCAGGCCGCACAAAAAAGTAAACATACTCATTGTGGGCAATCAACAACAACATATCGAAAGCAAACAATAGATTTAAACTATTATTTCAACATTAATTTGTTACTGCAAGACATGGATAGCGAGGCGTATTAAATGAATGAAAAATCGGCAACAGAGAAAAGAAAAGCGTCATTCGAACAACTCTCTGACTCATTATCCTGGTCAATGGCTGCCTAACCTTTGTGTTGATTGGTGGTCCCATCTTCTTTGTTTATTTAGTAATCTGTAAGGTGTTGTAGTTTGTTATTAGCTCACAAGGAAGGCCTTGCGGTTCCATCTTCTTTGTTTATTTAGTAATCTGTAAGGTGTTGTAGTTTGTTATTAGTCCAACGAGGAAGGCTTTGTGTCCCATCGTAGGTTACGTTTTGTTACTGGCCCGCTGCAGTAACTTAGCTGTATCTACATATTTTCATCCACATTTTCCCAAGAAAGCCGTGAACTGCTGAAACTGAAAATATCCACAGAGAAGTCGTATTTTCTACTGATTGATTAGGAAAAAGTGCATTATTGTTATTATCATAACTAAAAACTAATTTAGGGGACATTATTTTCATATTAATTGTAATAAGTGTAATTATTTCTAGTTATGACATTAATGCATTCAATAATTGGCATTAATAAGATGTATTATGTTCCATTTGTGATTTTTGTTTTTAATTAATTTTATTTTCAAAAGTAAGAACGTTTAAATTTGTGTGGGAAAAACAACACAAACAACATAGCCTTAGTACATGAAACAGAAGAAAGCAAACAAATCAATTGATTTTGTAAATGGTTTTTCTTAAAACAACGCCAGCAACATGTGAGGATGGTGAAATTTGACACGAACCGTGTTAAATATCACTATTTTCAACTGCAGCTTCTCTTTACCCAACCGACTTCCCCCTCCTACACACCAATCCTCGGTTTATATAATACACTCGTCGGTTTCTGGGATGCAGGGATAGTAACAGAGCCTTCAACTGTTATATCTGCTGAATCCACCAGGCCTGGTTCCAGGCCAGTTCTTAATCTCCCAGACTGTCATATGTTGCCATCTCAGCGGCCTTTAAGTTGTCATGTGGCGCCTGGTTCCATGCCTCTTCTCTTCTAATGACTGCTGCGCTAGTGAATCTTCATTTATTGTATATACAACAAATCGTTGTTGTGATTGATCTTCATTAATTGTATATACAACAAATCGTTGTTGTGATTGATCTTCATTAATTGTATATACAACAAATCGTTGTTGTAATTTATCTTCATTCATTGTATATATAACAAATCGTTGTTGTAATTGATCTTCATTCATTTTATATACAACAAATCGTTGTTGTAATTGATCTTCATTCATTGTATATACAGCAAATCGTTGTTGTAATTGATCTTCATTCATTGTATATACAACAAATCGTTGTTGTAATTGATATTCTTTCATTGTAAATACAACAAATCGTTGTTGTGATTGATATTCTTTTATTGTATATACAACAAATCGTTGCTGTAATTGATCTTCATTCATTGTATATAGAACAAATCGTTGTTGTGATTGATCTTCTCGAGTCGGAAGTGGCTGTGTCTCAAGATCGGGACGTATTGTCGGACCGTAGGCCTTCTTTCTGGGCCGATCTGTCTTAAGTACATATTTTCTGAGGTTTGAAGATGTTTTTTTGTGGACTGTGGTCATTGTCCAAGACTTACATTCGAAGGACAAGATGGGTACTTAGGTATTTACGCCATCCCTTATCTCTATTTATGAAAGGGACAATTCTAAATATAGCTGCTCTTCGTGTGACCACCTATTTGATGACACTTTTACATTTTGTAACAGCTCTAAGGTATTTAAGCTGGATCGACCAATTCCAGGAGCTGTTTCATATGGTAATCTAATTCCTTTCCCCAATTATCAGAACCACCATAGTGTTTATGTTGTTGAGCTGCTGATCAACTCTGAAACTTTCCCTTCCAGACTTACAGGCTGTTTGGTCTCGTAGTGATCATGGTCAGAGGTACGTCATTAGCAAACGCTAGCTCCTATATATGAACTACTTGTATCCTCACCGGGAGCTTTTCTGTGCTGCCATTATAGACTTTGATGATCTATTCCACAAGGAGTATGAACAGATAGCACGATAGAATGTCGTCCTTTCTAACATCTTTAACAGTCCTCATTCCTCGGAAGATTAACAATAATTGCAAGAAGTTACACAGAACAGAATAGCAAGAACTATATAACAGTAAAAATAACTAAACCAAGACTAGTTGTAACAAGAAGAACTTAATTAAATGATAGATGCACCTAGAGCAGCAACAACATCAACAGTGAAAATATTACTCCAAAACCTGTAACAATGAACGCACAAATTAGCCATAGCCATTATTATCCTTATCATCATTATATGCAATTTCTCGTGAAGTTCAAAACCAGTTCCTTCCACAACCAAATGTGCTGTCATTATTTCAGCCCTTGATGTGATTACCCCCCCCCCCCCCTTCCTCCCACAACCACATGTGCTGTCATTATTTCAGCCCCTGATGTGAATACCATCCCCCACCCCCACCCTTTCGACAACCACATGTGCTGTCATTATTTTAGCCTTTGATGTGATTACCCCCCCCCCCCCCCCTTTCCTCCACAACCACATGTGCTGTCTTTATTTCAGCCCATGATGTGATTACCCCCCTCCCCCCTCCCTACCTCCACAACCACATGTGCTGTCATTATTTCACCGCTTAATGTGATTAGCGTCCCCCCCCCGCCCCCACCACTTCCCCTGCATACAGCCCACACGTGCTATAATTATTTTCACAATTCAAATGCTCCCTGTTTTCGCATCCAATTATCATTTAATCTAAAATCTTCCTCTGATTCTTTACCTCCCTTCCCCACAATGTTTCCGTCTTATAACAGATACATTTTAAAAATGAAGGAAAAACTGCATGTTTATGAGACAGCCAAACATGACATATTTCGTGAAGGCTTGTTGGTACGAACTGGCATGCATTGCGTATTTATAGTACGAGGCGTGTTGAAATGAAACCGGTCCTAACTGCACCAACTGAACATACGTACGATGCAAATGATGACGTCACTTCTGATGTTAACAGCACTTACAAACCGTCAAGTTTGCACAATTTCATTATTCTCCGACTCACAGTTTCCTCAGCGGACCGTTGAAAATACGGCATGTGTGATACGGAATTCGTCCACAGTTGATCAGCGAGCGGTAATTCGGCTTCTAACAGCTGAAGGATGTCGACCAGTTGACATTCACTGCAGAATTCAGGCAGTGTATGGGGACAAAAGAGTGTTGAAGACAACAGTGAAGAACTGGACAGCGATGTTTAAAGAAGGACGTGAGTTAACGAAAGATCATCCAAGACCAGGTCAGGCGTATATTGTTGCGTAAGAAAATGCCATCGCCAAAATTGATGCAGCAATTCGGGTGGACCGTCGCCGGGCTTACGTTCGACACACTTTTGTCACCATACACTGTCTGCATTCTGCGATGAATGTCAACTGGTCGACATTCTTCAGCTGTTAGAAAACGAATCACCGCTCGCTGATCAACTCTGGACGAATTCCGTATCACACCCGCCGTGTTTTCAACGGGCTGCTGAGGAAACTATGAGTAGGAGGATAATGAAATTTTGCAAACTTGACTGTTGGTATGTGCTGGTTACATCAGAAATGACGTCCTTATGCGCATCATACGAATATTCACTTGGTGCAGTTAGATCCGGTTTCATTTGAACACGCTTCGTATCTTGAAGGTAAACAAAGAAAAAGACCGTTCCAGGACGCAGACCGGCTTGACGTGCGATGGTGAGACGGATCTGAACGCAAAACACGTTCTCGGTTGTTCTAATCAAATGGCTATACTTGTGACCCAGACGCTATTCAATTAGATTAATAAGAAATGCTGTCGTATTTATGACGAAGCTTCTATAGATAATTTGGAGATAATTGTGCAAGAAAACTGGAAATTGACGAAAAAAAAGGACACAAAGCGGTATGAGAGAGAGAGAGAGAAAGTGAGAGAGAGAGAGAGAGAGGAAGGGAGGGAGAGAGAGGGAGAGAGAGAAAGAGAGAGAGAAAGAAAGATATATTTTATAAGGGCACGAGGGTATTATCGAAATTGATGATAAGAGTTT